>CAJQZP010000795.1:1872500-2265000 GCA_907164705.1 Parnassius apollo | reverse complement strand
ACATTATTAGCTAATATAATACTCGGGTATAATTGAATTATAATTAATTGAATTGGCAGTAGAATTGATTACTTAATATTAATAACTGTAGCTGTACATAATTTATACTTTATTCTTAAAAAGGAATACAAAATACAAAATGTTTGGTACAGAATTTAGTTTTTAGTAATTGAATGTTCGTTGAATCAATGGCTAAGCAATGAGTTGAGGCGCTAGGCTCTGCAGGTTCGAATCTCAATCAAGACAAGTTTTTGTATGACTTACAAATTAAATTTGGGTGTGTGTAGATGAGCGTTCTTGTGGGATTTATTTATTCTAAACGCCTCCACGTTAAAGGAGAAATATTTTTCATGGGAAACAGAAACAGAAACTTTTTATTCAATGTAGATTATAAAAATTACTTATTGAAAGTCAGTTTTTTCATTTACCACTGGTTCGCAAAAAAAACTCTGTCCTGGGAAGAACCAGCAAGAAACCCAGCGGGACTATTTTTTATTTCAAATAATAGTTTACAATCATATTTACAATAATTAACAACACAAAACAAATTAGAAATAGCTTGGTAGCGATCACCCTTCCCAGGGGTTATTATCATCCATAAATTCTTTAATATTATAATAACCCTCTTTAATCTTAGTTTAATAAAAATTTTGAAATTTGCGTGTAACAAATTTTGTATATTTTCTGGGATATTGTTGTAAAAGCGTATACATTTCCCCAAGAATGAATTACTGATTCGGTGGAGTCGAGTAACTGGTACTACTAAAATATTAAAAAATATTAAAAGTAGAGTAAAATGATTCACTCCCCGTTTGGAAGTTTTTTAAAGAATTTAATACGTCTTGATGATATAGAGTACAACTCTACTGTTCTTACAAACTACAATAAACTAGGAGGTACTCAATTCGTCCTTTTTTGTGTGTATGTTACGTGATACCTTCGTCATTTTATTTATTTATTTAGGCTATACCTCAAAAGTAGTTCCATTTAAAGAAGAAAAAATTTATTTCCCTTAAAAATGTTTTTTTTTTTTACGGAATTACATTCTCATTGTTGCCTTGAGATTATTATATTACTTGTTCCACTCGAAAGGAATAAACAAACCTTAGAAAAGGAAAACCAACTTCAAAAACCATAAATATCGAAATCATTTCCGTATAACTTATTAGTTTCCGATGTTGATGTTAAGACATAGTGTATCGTTTATCATATTGGGATGAAAGTCCCGACTTAAGAAGCTATTAAATTAAGTGTTACTTTACTCCTTTTTATTGTTTTGATGTTGGTTTTAAATTTATTTTATTTAAATATAAAAGGAATGTTCTTCTGTGTACGTTGTATGTTTGCATGTTCATACATTGATGACCTTTTTTCCTATTGCCTATTTCGAGAATAAATTTTGATAGCGTCTCTAAATCAATTTCATTCGTAGCACAGCTGTTTACTGTGATAGCTTATCTAAAGTCCACAGCTGTGCATACGACTCCTCCTGGGAATTATGTCCATAGTTGCCTCGATTGGCAAGCGGGTTGGCAACATTTTTTTATTGTTATTGCATATATCTCTTACGCCTCTTACGTTACCTACGGCACGATAGTTGAGTCGATCTCACCGTTAGTCAACAAGTGGAAAAATTAATAATTTTGTACAAACAACATCAATGTAAATAAAATGAGAAAATCATCAATGTATGCGAAGACAATTAAATAGGCATTATTAGAGATATCAAGAATCATCAAAAACGGTTCATCTAGAAAAAAGTTCTGAGGTATAACACATAAAAACTATACAGTTGAATTTAGTACCTCCTCCTTTTTCAAGTCGGTTAGGAAAAGGGAAGTTGATAGGAGAGGAACAGGAAGTTGACAGGTACACCGACTTGCACTTACTTTTAGTTTTTATTCTTCCGTTTTTTAACGGCCTGCAAAAGTTCACTGATTTGGACTCTTCTCGTTAAAAAGCAAATTTGCTTTACCTTAATCGTTATTCGTTGCTGAGCGAAACGACGATGGCAGCACCAGACATCAACGAGTTAGTTATACCACAATCTATTGAAATTCACAAGATACTTCCAAAATTTTCAATATTCACGTCTAAAATAAGTAGCAGAGCCACGCTGCAGCTATATTGTGGTTGCAGTACGAATGGGTCAGCTCGACCGGGGAAGGACCGCGCTCTTACAGAATACCGTAAAATAGCAGCTTAACTCTGCTGTGTTTCGTACGGTGGGTGTAGAAATCCGGGGACCCTATTTGCTGGAAACAAGGCATACCATTTTAGTCCTCAAGGGTGACAACGCATCTGCGTTTTGATTCTTAATCGAGGATAAATGTAGATGTCTATGGGCCACAGCATCCACTTACCATCAGGTGGACTGTACGTTCATTTGTCGCCCTTATTCTATGAAAAAATAAAGGAAACCACATGTTAAATTAGAGTGATAAATTCTTTTAGACCACCGCCATAAAGTAAACACACATTTTTTAACTTTTAATTTTTTTTTTAATTTAACAAACATACAAATGAAAATAGTCTAAGATGTCTTGTTTGTCATCACTTAGCCCACTATTGATAAAACATTAGGCAATATAAAATAACTTAAATTTAAACGCGATGTAATCTTGTGAATTAGATTTACTCGATAAAATATATTATAAGTATCATCTGAACCGACATTTTCTGTAGAAATTTACTTATATAATATCTTTACACGTTTCCTTTTATGCCGAGCATAATGTAAAACTGAATAATATTTCAAAAGGAGAATAAAGACTTTTCCCTCAATTCAAATTATTTCCAAGAGGTCCCCTTTTAGTATAAAGCCCTTGCCGTATATTATCTACTGGCGTCCTGCGTAAAACAGTCTCCGAGATCGAATCTGTATTCAGACCACGGTATGCCAGGGCAATGATTACAGCTCGCCAGCGTCTTTATGGTAATGTAACTGTAGGAAATTCAGTTGCGTTGATTTTTCACCCTCGCAATTTTCACGTTACACAGAAGAGCTGTGGAAGCTAGGGTCCAAATTAGTTTTATATTTTTCTGTAATAATTTCACTTCATATTCAACTATCAACATTATAATCATTTATTAAAACTACTTTGACGGATTTTATCGCGTTTAATTTTAATTATTTTTATTTTTAATTCCCGACGTTTCGGGTGACTCAGAGAGCCATGGTCACGGGGGACTGAGGTGACTGACATCCAGATGTCATTGTTAAACCCGGAGTACCTTCAGCTTTTTTAATTATTGTTTATGGTCCGATCTATGCAAAATGAACTGACTATATCCTGAGGTCTTGCAGTGGTTTGCTTGGGCTTAGTTTTAATTTTATTATTTTCCGCGGCAGTACCCGTCCTCCTTCTCTATTGAAATTAGGACGTTTTTTAACTTCAATAGCCTCACTTATCATCCTTGGTAGGAATCGGTGTTCTTTCGCGAGGATTTGTAGTCTATCAAATCTGGTGTAATGGTTGGGTCCGTCTAGGATATGATCACAAACTGCAGAATTTCCGGAACGTTGATGCTTCATATCATCTATATGTTCTTTTACGCGTGTTCTAATTGATCTTTTTGTTTGTCCTATATAAGAGAGACCACATTCACAATCAGGCTTATGCACTCCTGCATCTTGTAGAGGAATGTGACACTTGACAAATGGTAGGAACTGACTTATCTTCTTCGGCGGCTTGGCACTCGGTCACTGTGACGTAGGCTCGAGACCCGAAGCTTGTTGTCGTGCAGAACTTGCTTGAGGTGCTGAAGCTCGGCGGCCAGGTGTTTGCTGTCACAGATCCCTTGTGCTCTCTGTAACAAAAATTTGTTACAAAGTTCAATAAGCTTAAAACTACTAGCGATCTAATTAAGAAATACTCCGAAAAATTGAATCTAGATGTTAATTCGATAATACCTTCATGTGCCAAACCACCGAATTTGTATGGGTTACCAAAAATACACAAGCAGAACGCTCCATTACGTCCAATAGTGAGTCAGATTGATTCGCCAACTTACAGATTGGCTCAACACTTAGCTAAAATATTATCACCACTCAGCGGACACACAAGAGCACACACTAAGGATTCATACCATTTTGTCAGTGAGATAAAAGACTAACGTCTTACTGACAATGAAACTGTGGTCAGTTTTGATGTTCAGTCTCTATTTACATGCCTACCTGTTGAAGACTGCATCTCAATTATAACTAGGAAACTAGAGGAAAATAACATGCCAGCAGAATATGCAGTATTACTCAGACATTGCCTTACATTTGGCTTATCTATTGGGGAAGGAAGAGTTTTACAAGCAAGTAGATGGTGTTGCGATGGGCTCACCTGTATCTCCCATTGTCGCCGATATATTCATGGAAGACTTTGAGGAGAAAGCCCTCCTTACTGCACCTCTTATACCAAGGATCTACAAGCGGTACGTAGACGATACTTTCACAATTTTACCATCAGACAATGTAACTGCATTTTTAGAACATCTTAATTCCATAAACTCTAAAATTCAATTTACTATGGAGTTAGAGGCAAATAATAACTCACCTTTCCTATATGTGTTAGTCATTCGAAATCTCACCATAGGTCACACTGTGTATAGAAAAAAGACCCATACAAACCGATATTTAAACGGTGAATCTCACCACCATACTTCACAGTTAGCTACCGTGGGCAAATCTTTGTTACAGAGAGCACGAGGGATCTGTGACAGCAAACACCTGGCCGCCGAGCTTCAGCACGTCAAGCAAGTTCTGCACGACAACAAGCTTCGGGTCCCGCGCCTACGTCACAGTGACCGAGTGAAGCCTGCCACAGTCGAGCGTGTGCCTGCTGTACTATCATATGTCAGAGGTGTCACAGACAAATCGGCTACATCTTGAAGCTAGCTTCTATTAGAACATTTTACAAGCCGCCGAAAAGAATTAGTCAGTTCCTACCATCTGTCAAGTGTCATATTCCTCTACAAGATGCAGTAGTGTAAAGCTTGATTGTGAATGTGGTCTCTCTTATATAGGAAAAACAAAAAGATCATTTAGAACCCGCGTAAAAGAACATAATATAACTGTTGTGAAGCATCAACGTTCCGGGAAGTCTGCAGTTTGTGATCATATCCTAGATGGCCCCAACCATTACATCAGATTTGATAGACCACAAATCCTCGCGAAAGAACACCGATTCCTACCAAGGATGATACATGAGGCTATTGAAGTTAAAAAAACATCCGAATTTCAATAGAGAACGAGGCCGGGTACTCCCACCTGCTTGGGACACTATAATCAATAAAATTAAAACTAAATCCAAGCAAATCACTGCAAGACCTCAGGACATAATCAGTTCATTTTGCATAGATCGGACCATAAACTATAATTAAAAAAAGCTGAAGGTACTTCGGGTTTAACAATGACATCGGGACGTCAGTCACCTCAGTCCCCCGTGACCATGGGTGCTGGAAAACACCCGAAACGTCGGGAATTAAAAACGTCAAGAATTAAAAATAAAAATAATTAAATTTAAACGCGATAAAATCCGTAAAAGTACTTTTAATCTATGTGTAGTGTTCGTGTAAATATAAGAAATCATTAGTATCATCATCACTAATGTACAGCCACGAGCCAAACATTTAACTACAAGTCCTCTGCTAAACAGAGGCCTCCTCATGAGATATGGCCACAAAGTACGGTCTCGAGCCACCTGCATCAATCGACTACTATTTTAATTTATATCTTAAAAATAATAAGAATAATAAATTGCGATTTTAGCGCTAATTTACTCCGTGATTGGTGGTTAAGTAAATAAAAAGATACATATTAAGTTAACCTGATTTCTGAGAAAGTACATAAATATTTTGACGTGATACAATCAACTAATATCAAATCTATAAACATAAAACCTTTTTGCGCGGCCCACCACTCGTTGTTGTGGTTGTATGGGGCGGACATAAGATGAGAGCTCGTTTTCTTCTATAAAAAAATGCGTTTAATGAACCCTCCTCTTACTAAAACGAAAGGCGTGACTCTAAAATTTTGCTTGTTCTCTTCTATATCTTAAATGGTCCATCCACTCCTTCTTATCTTAAGGACAAATTTCACTCTAATTATAAATTAAGTATCCCATTATATTTTATTAATTTCGGTGTAAAATCCTTCAAAAAGGCCATAAATCCTGCCCGAAGAGGTTAGAAAAACACCTCATAAGACTGCTTTTAAAATATTGGTACGTGAATACTTTTTAATGACATCGGAAATTAGTATCACATTTTTTTTTTTTTTTTTTTTTTTTTATAATATATATCAATTATTTTTTGAAATTTTATCAAATTAAATTCTTCTTAAACTAGACGGTGACCTCCCATGCTGTGTTCCATTAATTACGGTCTATCAAAGTACACTGCTAAACATAGGACCGCACATAAATTGCCAGATAAGGGCGATATTTACCATACTTGCCACATTTGCCTGGCGATTGGGCAACCGCTGAATTTTTTATGTAGTTATTAGGAAGTCGCTGCTGCCAATTTCCTGGCTTTTCCCCTCTGTTGCATCTAACGACCCACACGGGACGATATGAGGTAGGTAGTGTATATACTTTCACCGTCACTACACGGTCCCCTTGCTTTCTCAGAGTTTAATATCACCTATGATTAAATTTTTACCTGATGTCACTTCAACAAAAGTTTAAGGCGAATGTAACGACACCTCACATGTTGAAATTGATTAAGTTGTTTTCGCTACAGGGTGTGCCTAGACATACATACATAAATACATGCATACATACACATCAAAAACATTACTCTCTTTTTGGGGCCGACAGGTTGAAAGAGACTTTGATGATTTCCAAGGTATCAGGACGTCCTGAGAAAAATTATACCGAAGAATTCAAGAAATTAGCTTAACTGACAACGTACCTGTAGTCTCTCCATCGTGTGTACAACATATTTAGTTTCGCCACTATCAGGTGGTATATCGATATATTATATATTTTATTACCGTTATAATTACAATTATGGTCATAATAGTCTGCAATTTGGTTATACTATCTTGACACGATAACGTTAAAGTTATATAAAACTCCGTGGAAGTTAGATTCCTTTGTAGTCATCATTTTTTGTCGCCCTTTTATAAGGTAAATAAAAAAGAAGCGAGGTCCCTAAAACGCAGCCGATGATAAAAGATTAACAGCACAACCACTTTTGTGCCGCGGACAGGGATCAGAAAATATGGCCTCCGGGTCGAGACACCGAATTTGAGATGCTTACGTCGCACTTAAATAAAACGGGGTAAACAGATGATTTTTGTTTCTTGTTCATTTATAAGTATTTTCTATGCTTAAACTTAGAAGGGAGTTATTTGTTTAATTAAATTATGTTTTCTTACGATGTATGTTTATTGCATACTTTAGTTATTATTTAAAAAGTAAAAAGAAGCCGAAAGTAAAAGAATGTGACTTAATAATTCGTATAAAAAGTAAATTTATGCCGTATATATGTCGCACTGCTGGGCTCAGGCCTCTTCTCATTTTTGTGCGGGTTATCGAGCAATTTGCCTTGCGCGTTATTCCAGTGCATGTTAGCGGATTTCACACGTCTTTATCTGATCTTCACTTTGTTTAATTCTCCGATATTCAGATTTTCTCATAATGGTTAACTTCATCGTCAAGCATGTGGTAAATATACACTTTTCAATTGCAATTAATAACTTTATTATTGTCGGTAGTGATCAAACCGGATTGCTCACGTACAGTGAAATTAAGGCGAAGGCTTAAGTCAAGCGTTTAAGGAAATTAAAAATTACTATCATTTAATTAACAACCTCTTATGCATTCCACTAGCAAGAGTCTGTATAGCGTAAAGTTCCTGATGGTGGTGAGAGCGGACTTTACATTTTGTCAAAATGTATTTACGATTTTCTTTTCTAATGTACCCGACATATTAAAGCAACTATTGAATACGTATGAAAATAATGCAGCAACAAGGATCGAACTCTCTCGTCTCCTTGAGGACTTTACCTCACGGAGACAAAATTATATCCCACCAAAAACATATATGTGAAAATGTGGTTCGTACACACTAGATTCGGGGTTGCCGACTTCGCCTGTTCAGAACTGAATTGAACTTGACGAATATTTTTGAGAGCAAAACCGACAACCCTAAACGTTATTTGTGCTGAACCAGTTTCCCTTTTCTAATTTTTTTGTAGTCTATAATTAATTTCAAAAAACTGCATTTTATTAATCTAAATAAATAGATGACCTTAAATAATTTTATTGCATTTAGGCTTCACTTCAACAATAACTCTGTCGATGTTTTTTCAACACCGAGTATCAATGTTAATTTCTAGTTATTAGATTTTCCCCTTTATACGTGCCTAATTATATAATATGCTGCTAAATTTCAAGTTTCTAAGTAACCTAGAAGTGACCTTGGCCTTTGATGATTTTTTTAAACTAAATTGTCGAACTAACTTACATTCCACCTGATTGTAAATGATTACTGAAATTTATGGACATTTTTAGCGAAATTCAAACGAAGAAATCTACAAAAGCCTTGTCACCTCGATGACTAAGATGGAAAAAAAGAATACCCCGCTGCCTGTATTCTTACTGGTTAATCTATGCAATCTGTTGAAAGAAATAGAGGTAGTTCTAGTTTCAAAGGCGGAGAGAATCAGAGTGCATTTTTAGATAATATATATTCACTCTTAACAATTACTTTACAACAAGTATTTTAAACATAGATAAAACTATAAGTGTATCTTCAGGTCTAATAGTTTTTATCCATAATAATACTGTAAATGCAAAAGTGTGTTTGTTTGTTCTTCTTTCACGTCGCAACAGAGCGTCGGCATGGCATGATTTTTTGTATGGGGATAGTTCGGTGGCTGTAGAGTGACATAAGTTACTTTTTTCCGCGGAATAACATCTCATTCCCGTGGGAAAATAGAATATGTTGCAAAAGTTTGTCCTTCTTTCACGTCGCAACAGAGCGTCGGCATGGCATGAATTTTGGTATGGGGATAGTTCGGTGGCTGTAGAGTGACATAGGTTACTTTTTTCCGCGGAAAAACATCTCATTCCCGTGGGAAAATTGAATATGTTGCAAAAGTTTGCGTGCCTTCTTTCAAGTAGCAACAGAGCGTCGGCATGGACATGAATTTTGGTATAGGGATAGTTCGGAGGCTGTAGAGTTTTACCAAAATTGAGATAAAAAATGTACGGATCTGTTATTTTCCCCACAGGACCGGGAAGAGAGCGATAAAAAAACATAAAATTCACCAGCTGATTTTCTTCAAACGTTCTGGTGCATTGTAATTCACAGAATAGGCGATAACCTCGCAGACGATATTAAGTAATCCGTTGACGCTCTGCCTACCCCGCAAGGGTTACAGGCGTGATTATAAGTATGGATCAGAAATACTATCACCACCTGTCACGCTTTCACCCTTAACTATTACTTAACTGTGGTAGAAACAGTTCTTAGTAAGCCTTATTAATAAGCCTTAGTAATATTTATTGAACGGAAATGAATACAGTTCTTATATGTGGTTATGAATGAATCGGTATTACAATAAGAAAAATTGTGCAAAATTATAAGAGAAATATTTTTTGAGAGTTCTAACGTATACATAGTTTAAATTGATTCCGCTAGATGTCGTTACTAGGTTTTTAAATTTCATTTAATTCACTTCTTTATATTTCAGCTCATGTAATTCATTATTTAATTGTACCATAACTTTCACGTACACGGTTCGCGTACATACATGATCAAGATAGTGGACAATATTCCTATACAATTCATAATAAATTATCATTTCCCTCATTAAAATACATTAAAACTTATTCCGCATTTAATCGTGTCCGAACAACCTCAAAAATTAATCGGCTATTAGGTTTTCCAAACTCTCAGCTGATCAGGCTGATTGTATGTGGATATACTAACCTCCGATAATTTTCTTTATCTTACTCTCGCAACTAAACATTATCAATATTTTAATTTATAATTATGTATTCCGTATCTTAACCATAAATTTAATCACATCTTTTACTTTATATCATAAAATAGTCTCGTATAATATTTAGTTACAGTGTCAGTCAGGGATTGAGGCTCACAATATGGGAACAACAAAATTTAAATCAATTATTATAGTTGTGTTAAACATTATATAGTGAGTTTCAAAATCGTATTATGCGAAGAAAATACTTTCATAATCTACTCAAATTAGTGTTTTCCAAGAAAATAATAAATTATAACATTTAAAAGCTTATGATTTAAATATTCAAACAATATAAAACCGAAAATAAATTATTACATTTCACATTAAGATAAACAGAACAAAGAAGTCAATGTTAGCAACGTAATCATTATAACTAATATAACAACACACTGATTAAAATACATATTATTGTATTCTTAGCAGTTCTAACGATTTGAGACACCTTTGTTTTAAATTCCAGAGTACGTATATGGAAATGTTTGCGATTAAATCGATCTATGACCAAACGTTGTGATTCACACCTAATTTTAAGATAACTTGTACGATATTATAACGTGAATGTAAGTATTAATTTAACATTGTTAGAAATATTCTGATGTTAATTTTAGCGTAGACAGAAAATAATTCAAAATATCATTGTAACAGCTATCGTGTTTATGTAACAATCATTAATTTATTTAAAAATTGAGAAGAACAATTTTCATATCTAAGCAGGTTATATTAACTTTAAAGTTATTTATTAAAGGTTATAAATTTATTAATTTATAACTTTAAGTTTACTTTACGGTTTTTTATAACTATAGAAAAAGAAAAGAAAAATAATTATAACTTATAATAATAGAGATTTTTAAGCCATTTTAAAATTGTATAAATAAAATTTACGACAAAAAAAAAGAATCACACGAAATGTAGCATCAGTGTTATGTTAATCACAAAATATTAATATTTAATTAATGATAAAACATATTATTTTATTTCATTCATGTTTTGCAGGAAACAGTAATAAAAATAATATAAAACTATAAATGAATAAAAGTGAATATAAAATAAAGTGGTAGATGAATGATTAAAATGTAACTTAATTTATAATTATTGCATTATGCTTATTTTTTCAGTAATAAATTATTTAAAAATAACAATTACATCGTGACTTATCTGATAAATACGTTAAATTTAAACATATTATTTATATAAATATATTAGATATATTAAATACAGAATATTTAATACTTAATTTAAAAAAAATATAATAGCGAAAGGAATATAAAAACGATCTCAAATTAATAAATAAAGTTTTAAATGAAATTACAATTACAATGGTACGAGGTTACCTCTCAATTTCTTCTTTGTACTCAATTTTTACATTTTTCTCGGTGATGTTCGCTGGAATACAACTGCTTCTTTCCCATTGACTTATATATTACTAGTCTTTCCCTTTTCAATTAATCTGCCAGTTTAAATTTTCGGTCAGCTTCTAAAAAAATATTATTGTTGCCACTTCTCGATTTTGTCATATTGTAATTTTCTTGTCCGGTATTGCGTCAATTAATAATTGAAATAAATTATTTCTCTATTGTTATTTTATTAGAACGATATTTGCAGGCCTCAGCGGTGCGCTTGCATTGATGCAGCGCACCGCCTGGCAGGGTCACCATGTAATATAAGAAAGGCGTCAATGAAGGAGATGTGTTGTTGGTACTATAACTTTAATTATACTGCCTCATTATTCTACCTTAACACTAAAGTATATTAACGTAGGAGCACTACACTACAAAATTTTCAAAGAAACAATTGGTCGGTTTTTAATAATGCAGCATTCAATTATGATCCGTTGATTGATTATAAAAATTACAGGTTAGTTGTTATCGGACTGATGGACAAGGCGTGTCGATTTTGCAGCGCTTTAAAATGGAAAGATGAGACCGCAGGCATGTGCTGTTCCAACGGCAAAGTGTCTCTTCCGTTACTTGGGGAACCAGAAGAACTTTTGAAAACTCTCTTTTTATACGATGCTAATGAGTCACGGCGCTTTCTAAACAGGATCCGGAAATATAACTCATGCTTTCAAATGACGTCCTTCGGAGTTTACCGGGAAATAATAATGCCGGAATTTTCGCCTACATTTACGCAGCAAGGGCAAATTTATCATAGAATAGGTTCACTTTTTCCAGCTGAAAACGAACAGCATAAATTTTTACAAGTATATTTTATGGGTGACGAAGAAATTGGGAGAGAGGGGGAGAGGGGAGAGAGGGAGAGAGAGAGAGTGAGTGTTCAAAATTCAAAGATTCTGGCATAAACTTAACATTTTAGTCAAAACATTTAAAACTACTTTAGAAAACCTACCTGAAGAGGATTATAAAGTCGTTATTCACGCAGATCGGACCCCTCGAGGAGAGCATGAAAGGCGCTACAATGCACCTTTGATAAACGAAATAGTAGCAGTAATTAGTGGTTATCAATTTTCTTCACGAGACATTGTCTTGCGAGCACGTGATGATACGTTGCAACGGGTAGCCGATACACACAAGTTTTATGACGCTCTGCAATACCCATTGATTTATTTCAAAGGACAAGAGGGTTATCATTTTCAAATTCCACTCATTAACCCGGTCACAAAGGAGCCTACTCCGAACAAAAAAGTATCATGTATGGATGTTTATGCGTATCATATGATGTTGCGAGAAAATGATTTTAACCTCTTAGCCCGGTGTAGACAATTATTTCATAAATTTTTGGTAGACATGTATGTGAAGGTAGATAGTGAACGTCTCCGTTATATATCTTTAAATCAAAAAAAGCTGCGCGTTGAGAATTATATACATTTACAAGATGCAGTTTCTAGCGACGCCAATGAAAACCCCAGAGATTTAGGTAACATGGTAATTCTGCCCTCATTATTCGTTAACAGTCCCCGCTACCTATATGAGTACACACAAGACGCATTCGCCTATGTACAAACTTACGGAAGACCTGATATTTTTGTTACTTTTACTTGCAATCCCACATGGAAAGATATAACCGAGGAGCTAGTGCCGGGCCAAAAAAGTACTGACAGACACGATTTAGTTGCTAGAGTATTTAGATTAAAAGTACAAAAATTAATGTATTTAATTAACAAAGGGAAAATTTTCGGAGAGGTGCAGTGTTTAATGTATTCAATTGAATGGCAAAAAAAGAGGATTACCGCATGTCCACATTCTAATATGGCTTAAAGAGAAGTTGCGGGCCAGCCAAATAGACGACATAATAAGCGCCGAGATTCCGGATCCTGAGTATCGTCCAAAATATGATTCACGGTCCATGTGGAGCACGAAATTCAATATCGCCATGTATGAAAGAAGGGAAATGTACAAAGAAATTCCCTAAACAGCTATTAAAAGAAACAGTGCATAATGACAATGGCTATCCTTTATACAGACGCAGAGCTCTCGAAGATGGTGGCAGGAAAGTTACAATCAAATCTCGCTCTGGAGCGTTCGAAACCTTAGATAACAGCTGGATTGTCCCGTATTCGTCCATTCTATGTAAAATGTATAATGCCCACTTTAATGTAGAGGCATGTAGCTCTGTCCGCGCAATCAAGTATATCTGAAAATACATAAATAAAGGAAGCGACCAAGCAATATTTAATCTCAGGAGTGAAGGTGAGGCAAATCCCGTTAATGAAGTACAAAACTTTCAAGCAGGGCGTTATGTCAGCAGTAACGAGGCATCGTGGCGTCTCCTTGGCTTCTCTTTTGCTCTTGGTTACTCACCTTGCTGTGCACTTAGAAAATGGAGAGCGTGTATATTTCACCGAAAGAAATTTCCAAGAAAGAATTGCATCACCACCAAAAACTACACTAACAGCCTTCTTTCAACTTTGTCAAACCGACCCCTTTGCAAAAACGTTGTTATATTCTGAAGTCCCCCCGCTATTATACTTGGAACACATCTAGGAAGGAGAGGAAACGCCGTATTCAAGGCGCGCCTGTTGCAAATTGGCCCGGTGTAGTCATTATGTTGGAACTTTTTGATGTTTTGATTGATAAGACCTTAAAGAGAGAGAGTGGCTCGCATCTTTTAAAAAACGATAATCACTGGGTTGAAATCATGGAGGAAGCTTTGCAGTGCCAGTCACCAGCCAAAATTAGGGATCTCTATGCAACTCTCATATTATCTTGCGGGCTATCTAATGCACATGAATTGTGGGACAAATATAAAGAGTACATGGCGGAAGATATTTTGCGAAGGTTACAGCAGACACACGCGAACATGACATACAATGAACACATTTATAATGAAGCACTTGGAAAAATTGAAGAT
The DNA here is from genome assembly GCA_907164705.1 of Parnassius apollo. NCBI lineage: Eukaryota > Metazoa > Arthropoda > Insecta > Lepidoptera > Papilionidae > Parnassius > Parnassius apollo. The sequence goes on along the minus strand of CAJQZP010000795.1, from coordinate 2,250,701 downwards.
AAAGTAATGGCAATGGTAGGCAAAAAATGAAGCGACTTTGGAATGATAAGTCCTCAGCGAACAACTGAAAATGAACTAATTGATGAAATTATACGTGAAACAAACTAAGATATACCAGCTTTGCAGCAGCAAGTAGCCGAATTTGTACCCCGCTTGCTTCCCAAAAAAAAAAACGAGGTTTTGACAAAGTATTAGGACAAATTAAATCTGGAAATGGTGCACTTTTCTTTTTAGATGCCCCTGGAGGAACTGGGAAGATATTTTTGTTAAATGTATTATTAGCGCAAGTACGGAAAGATAAAAATATTTCTGTGGCCGTAGCTTCCTCCAGTATAGCCGCCACGCTGCTAAGCGGGGGCCGCACTGCACATTCTGTTTTAAAACTCCCTCTAAATCTAGCCCAGGAAGAATCGCTGATTTGCAACTTTAGCAAAAATAGTGCACGAGGTATAATGCTACGACACTGCAAACTTTTAGTCTGGGACGAAAGTACAATGTCGCATAAAAAAGCTGTAGAAGCACTAAATCGAACGCTCCAGGATTTGCGCAGCAATACCAATTTTATGGGAGTAATGGTGGTTTTACTGGCTGGTGACTTTCGCCAAACTTTACCTGTCAATTCAAAAGGGCACATCTGCAGATGAAATTAAAGCATGCCTCTAGTTGTCTATTTTATGGAACAAGGTGACAAAATTCAGTTTAACTACGAATATGAGAGTGCATTTGTATAATGATATCAATGCTGGAAACTATGCTGACACACTATTAAAAATTGGCGATGGGCGGTTGGAAACGGATGCTGAGGGCTGCGTTAAATTGACGAGAGATTTTTGTAATTTAGTACAGAGTCATTCCGAATTAATTGCGAGCGTTTATTCAGATTTAACGAAAAACATGCATGAAGACAAATGGTTATGTGAAAGGGCGATTCTTGCACCAAAAAATGAGAGCATTAACAAAATAAATTCAGATATATTAAGCGAAGTAGCAGGAGAAATAACAAATTATGGAAACAGAACAGAGCACTTCATATCCCGCAGAGTTTCTAAATTCTCTAAAGTTGTCAGGTGTGCCCTCACATAAGCTTCAATTAAAATTAGGCGTCCCAGTCATGCTAATGCGAAATTTAGATGCTCCTCGGTTAAGTAACGGGACAAGGTTGCGTGTGACACATCTCGGACGGAACATAATCGGAGCTACAATTTTGACAGGCGTAGGAAAATGTGAAAATGTTATTATAACACGTATCCCTATAATTCCCACAGATCTTCCTTTTCAATTCAAAAGGTTGCAGTTCCCTATTAAGCTCAGTTTTGCAATGACAATTAATAAAGCGTAAGGGCAAATGTTACAGGTAGCGGGGGTCAACTTAGAAAAACCGTGCTTCTCTCATGGTCAGCTGTATGTAGCATGTTCGCGTGTGTCGAATGCCCAGAATCTTCACATTCTTTCCCCGAATGGAAAAACATATAACATTGTGTACAGTAGCGTCTTAAAATAGTGTTCAGTTAGTTTTTTTTTCCAAAATTCGCACAATTAATTTATCAGAATTCCCACAGATCTTCCCTTTCAATTCAAAATTTCCTATTTAGCTCAGTTTCTTTTCAATTCTAAATGCTGCAACTCTGACGAACCTATTAAGCTCAGTTTCCTTTCAACTCAGAAAAGGCTGCATCTCTGACGAATCAATTTCGCTCAGTTTCTTTTCAAAAGTCTGCATCCTTGACGGATAATTATGCTCAGTTTCCTTTAATTAAAAAAATATCCCATTTCCATTTGGAATAAAACAGGCTATTTTCATGCTTTCCTATACGCTGCGTTTCAAAACTTTTAAATAGGCTGACGAATCAATTTTGCTCAGTTTCCTTTTAATGGCTGCATCTCTGATAAATCTATAAAACTCAGTTTTCTTTCAATTCAAAAAGCAATGGATAGTTCATTTCCCAGTGACCATGCGGGCGAAGCGGCGAGTAACAGCTAGTGTGTAAATATAATCAACACACTGGCAGCGTCGCCATTTCTTTTCCGAACTTGGCTGACACAATGCCGTATGTCTAAATCGTAGACGCACGGACCGCGGCTCTCGGGCCCGGGCTCTCGCATGCGGCCCGCCGGTTGAATACTGGTGGCCCGCCGACAGAAAAAATAATACTCTCGTACATTCGAAAAATATTGAATTATATTCCAGAATAAAACCACAAAAATATATGTTCGAAAAGTAATTTGAATCTCGCGCGCGCCCTCTTAAGTGCGCTTATCGGTGCGCCGTGCATGCGTCGGTAACAGCGGTCGGTAATGTTCATGCTGATCTCGGTTAAATTCGTTTTCTTGAGGAACCGCCCCGGCCGGCGGCGCGGCGACGACGGCAGCGCGGTGGCGGCTTATCCACGGGTTATATTGTTAGAGCAAGCGAGATAGCAATAGTCCCGAATTCCCGATTGCTCGCGTAGGTAGATACACGAAGCTTCCAGAGTCGATTTTGTGATTTCTCCAGACATTTTTCGACTCTATACGCGCTATAGCGCGCGGTATACCGCGCGCCGACAGTTCGGTTTTAATTTGAGTGAAGTGTCATTAGTTCTAGTGTAGATTTTAACTCGACTAGCCGGTGTCATATATTTTGATCCACATTCAACGTAGATTTCCCGTCAAGTGCCGTGTATAATTGTGTTTTGAAATAGTAAGTAAAACTTTGTTATTAATAAGTGTTTCCCTACCTATTTAATCAATTATTTTTGGTAATTTAAAAAAGATGGGTAATTTAAGTAGGTACTGTAATTGTTTTTAGGTGCTGTGTTAATCCGAGCCGGGATTAGAACGCAATATGGACTAGCCAGGACCTAGTAAAAAACGTAAGGTTAAGGATGAAAATCGGCAGTTTCAAGAAATTTGGACTGAGAAATACTTTTTTGTATGGTCGCGTAACATAGTCGTTTGTTTAATTTGCAGGAATTATGTTGCGATTACAAAGGAATATAATGTAAAAAGGCACTATGAAACGCAGCATCCTACTTTTACCAAGTATACAGGCGAATTAAGAAAGCAAAAAATGTTGTCTTAAAAACGGGAGCTTATTGGTCAGCAAGCTATGTTTACAAAGCCCATTCAAGATTCAGAAACAGCTACAGAAGTTAGTTATGAAATTTCTCGAGTGATAGCAAAGCGAAGTCGCCCCTTCAATGATGGGGATTTTGTAAAAGAATGTATAGAAATTGCCGCTAAGAAAATGTGTCCAGAAGCAGCAAAAAAGTTTGAGAAAATTCAACTGAATCGTATGACTATCCAAAGACGAATTATGTCTTTGTCAGGTAATATTGCGGGACAATTAAATGAAAAAACTAAGATCATTGAATTTTTTTTAATTAGCACTCAACTAAATCACTGATATTAGTTCCACAGCTCAACTTCTGATATTCATACGAGGTGTTACTTAAGATTTTGAAGTCTTAGAAGAGTTTTTAGGAATGTGTTCATTGAAAGGTCAGACCGAGTAGGTAGGGTAAGAAGAGGAGTTGATATACTCAATGTACTTTTGTATGAGTGTTCAAAAACTGATTTGGACCTATCAAAATTATCGGGAATTGCGACTTACGGTGCTCCTTCGATGATTGGTGTCAATTCTGGGCTAGTTACTTTGCTGAAAAAGCATCTGCAAGAAAAAAACATAAACGCTGAAGATCTCATGCAGTTTCACTTAAATAAATTGAATTTCAAAATGTCATGAAATTGGTAGTTTTGACTGTAAATTTCTTAAAATCACAGGCAATTCAAACAATTCCTTGATGACATCGAAAGCGAATATGGAAATTTACTGTATTATACAGAAGTAAGGTGCTAAATCGTGGATTGACACTGGAACGATTTCTAAATTTAATAGAAGAAATTGGAATATTTCTGGCGGAAAAGCAAAGGGATGTCCCGGAACTTAAAAATCCTGATTGGTTGTGTGATTTGACTTTTTAGTTGATATTACAAATCATTTGAATGTCTTGAACACACGGCTTCAAGGCAAAAATCAACTGATATCCCAGCTCTACGCTCATGTATCATCCTTTCAATGCAAGCTGACACTTTTCAGATCGCAATTGAATTCTGGAAATTACAATCATTTTCCGAATTATAATAAAATGGCTGAAAAATTCAACAAAACTGCGATTATTTTCAGTTATGTAGAAAAAGCTAGATATTTTGATTCAATCTTTTCAAGACAGATTTTCAAAGTGAAACCTCTGTTGGACATATTCAGCAATCCTTGCACGATTTCAGATGACAATGTGCCAGAGTCAATGCAGTTAGAAATTATCGACATTCAAAACAACCAAGATTTACGCAACAAATTCAACGAAGGAGACTTGCTGAACTTTTACCGCTATATTGGTAAAAATACGTACAAAAAGTTGCGCACAAACGCTCTGAAATGTGCCAGCTTATTTGATTCTACCTATATATGTGAACAAACCTTTTCAATACTAAATAATAATAAAACAAAAATCGAAACCGCCTTCCAAATGAAAGTTTGGAAGCAGTTTTACGTGTTGCTACAAGTAAATTTGAGCCAAATATAAAAAAAAATTGTAAGCACTATTCAGTGCCACGCTTCAAATTAATAAATTCTTTTTCAATTTTAATACATTGTTATCAACTCTTTATTGTCTTTAATTACCTATACTTCTGGCGGCCCGCCATCAGTTCATAATTTTTCCGAGCAGCCCCTAGTCTTAATAAGTCTGTGGATCACTGGTCTAAATAAACGTCCATTTACTAAAAGATTTTTCTATTCCATAATGTTTTTTTTTTTTAATTCTTGACTTGTTAACTTTTGTATTCTCAATAAATCTTCGACCAAATGGGCAAATGTTATTTTGGTTTCGCCTTTTATCAAGAAACCTTTTCATTAAACATCACGTGCGAGTACACGCGAAGACGACGGAAATCTTAGAAACTTTGAAAATCTCTCAAAACTTTCTCCCTGAAATTGTACTTTTCACGCGCGTTAAAAGAATTTCCGATAAAATACGAAGTTTTATAAATTGTACGTTGATAGGAAAAATATCAGCCTCCTTAGCTTAACATTACTTCGAAAAAAGATCGATAGGACAGTTTTACAATAAAATACAGTTAAAAGTTTGCATCTTGAGAGCTCTAGTGTGCATGTGGTATGATTATAATATATGAAGGTAAATTTTCTTATTCCAAGGCATTCAATAATTTATATGCGTACTTACGGCTTTAACTTTTAGTCATTTCACTATTTGAGGTAATATTTTATAAATGAAGTAAACGTTTTTGGTTCCCAGTCATTCAATAATATAAATGGGTACTACGGCTTTAATTTTTACTCATTTCACTATTTGAGGTACTATTTTATAAATGTAAGTAAACGTTTTTGGTTCCCAGTCATTCAATAATATAAATGGGTACTACGGCTTTAATTTTTACTCATTTCACTATTTGAGGTACTATTTTATAAATGTAAGTAAACGTTATTGGTTCCCAGTCATTCAATAATATAAATGGGTACTACGGCTTTAATTTTTACTCATTTCACTATTTGAGGTACTGTTTTATAAATGTAAGTAAACGTTATTGGTTCCCAATCATTAAATAATGTAAATGCGTGCTAACAGCTTTGAATTTATTAAATCCATTTGAGGGAATATTTAAGGTCAATTATCGCATGTAATTGCTTTTAGTTTAATATTTGAGGTGTGCCATTACTTATAAATTATTTTACTCTGCATTTTTGTGTCAATTTTGATCACTTACACAGTTATTTCATTTACTAAAGTTTATAAGTATATTTTAAATATATTAATTCCAACTTGGACCAACATTTCTGCAACTGTTGGGTTTATTTTAAATGTCTTATAATCTTTGACTTTGCATTCTAGGCTAGCTCAAACTGGATTAACATTGAACACAAGGAGGTTAATATACGTGGATTCCTCTATTTTTTTCTAAAATAGCGTAGTTTCCGAAAATGCATTGTTTTAAGAAGCGCCGTCATTTTGATTACCTTGTTCATTATTTAGGGAGTATCGTTTCGTAAAGGTCTAAATGTGGCCATTAACATGAATAGTTCAGTAGCCCATCAATAGTAGTTACGGCAGTTTTTTCGGAATAAATCATGCTTATACATGATTTGAAAAACACCTTAGCTTGAAGAAATTACTGTTCTGAAGAGTGTAATTGGATGAAACTACTACACAATTTGAACAACTAAAATAACTTACGGTTAAGTAACTTAATTTAATATGTTATTTGATAAATAATAAAAATTTACATAATTTTTTTTAATAACTCACATATCAGTTATTATTTTGTTTTTGATTTTCAACACGCACTTATTAGCTTGACCTTTATGTAAGTATGTATGTGTGAATGTTATGAAAAATTACAATTCAGTTTTCACCTACTTCTGAGATCGGAACTATCTGAAATTTAGCAAACGTTTTAAAAACCGATGAGAATACGATATTTTTACTTGGTAACTTATTATTCCAACAAAGATCATCAACACTCATGGTCAATGCGTGTTGTTTAATTGTTTTCTTCTGTTTTATTTTTTACATTATCGAGCTATGCTGCACATATATTTAGATTGTATGTTTATTATGATTGTACAGGACTACACTTTCATAGAATACTAGCGTAAAATAGCAGCTCAATGTTGTTGTGTTTCGTATGATGTGTGTAGAAAAAGGGAGACCCTTTTTACTAAATACGAGGCACTCCATTTTAGTCCTCAAGAGTGACAACGCATCTGCATTTTGCTTTTTAATCTAAGACATAATATGTTGATGTGTACTCGTTTGTCACTAAAAGTAAACTAATATTAATATTATTTTACATTAAGAAGGTAGCATAAAAAACTAAAAGGTTCAGATGATCTTTTTCAGATAATTTGAAAATTACCGACTTCGAACATCACAGAAATAATAATCGGTCGTTTCACAAAATATGGAAAAACAATTATACCACGGCTGACACGGTGGTGAAGATATTTCGTAAGAAAGGCTACAAAATGTTACTAATCAGGCTTATCGTTCCAACAGTTCATTTTTATGTACTTTCAAGTTCACTAGAAGAATTTACATTTTAAATACCTTACCTACTCCATTCAAATGGCCGGCAACGCACCTGCCTTTCTTCTAGTGTTGCGGATGCTCATGGAGGGCAGGTGATCACTTATCATCAACTAAGCCGCACGCATTTTTACACCCTTATCCATAAATTAAAATAGTGTTAATAATTTCTGACGTGAAACGCATCGAAATTAGTGTTCTTGAAATAACAAGAAAAGAAAACCGAAATTATTTACTCAAAAACCTTAAATATTCCATTAGAAAAGGCCGTAAAAACAATCACAATAAGTAGTGACGTTTAAAAATACTCAGAGAACGTTCAGCGCTGAACATAAATTGTAAACATCATTATTTATCGACACAGAATATTATGTCGCGAAATAAATGAGCGCCATCAAATATCCTTTAGGGTAAGGACAAAGGGGCGGCAGAAAAGCGACGCTCTCCAGAAAATAATGCGTGAGGGGCGCTTTAGATTACAGAAAATATACAGGCGGGTTTCATATGGTATTTTTCTTAGATAAAAGTTCACAGGTACACGTAAAGTTGCAATTAGTTGATGCTTAAATTTAATTAAACGAAACAGGTATTATACACATAGTTGTATTGTACCTGTTTAGGTGTATCACTTACTTGTATAGTTAGGTGTTATTGTAAAAAAATTGCAATTAATTTCTATCAATACTAGTTACCAGGTTTATAATGTGGTAGATTCATGCTGCAGCTATTTAATGGTTGTAGCACGAATAGGTCGGCAGGGCCGGGAAAGAACCACGCTCTCACAGAATACCAGCGTAAAATAGCACCTCAATGCTGCTGTGTTTTGTATGGTGACTGTAGAGAGCTGGAGTTCCTTTTTCCTGGAAACGGAGCATTCCATTTTAGTCTTAAAGGATGGATGTAGATCTCTATGAGTTTATGGGCCATATTATCCACTTATTATCAGGTGTACTGCGTGCTCGTTTGCCTCCCTTATTCTATAAAAAATTTCGCCTATTCGTCGAAATTTGAATGTAATTCATGAAATTTTTAGGTTTGTATATTGAGCCAGTTATACTTAATTTTTAGCAGCAAATAAATACATAAAATACAAATATATAATTTATAAAACATAAATTAAACACTTTTTCCTCAAATATAGTCCATTGAAAAGTAACATTTGAAATCACACAACATTCACGACTCATTCAGTCAATCTGCTAGTAATTATTTGTAGGCAACATTTTTAAATTCTTTGTATATAATCTATGGGACACTGGCAGTATGCACGTCAACAAAGTACATAATTTGTCCAAGCGACATTTATGTGTTTGACATTGGCAGTGTTAACGTAAACAACATATTTTTATTTTATTTAATTTTATGTGTTTGTAAGCCAAGTCATGCGCACTTTTGATCGTACAATACCTACCTTACGTCCGCCAAGCAGTGATCTAATTTGATCAGAATTATGTAAACATGTGTACCTATGAAAAAACTATTTTTTCGTTTTAAACAAAACCAAAGACACTATGCAATAGATAATAGTATCAAAGACAAAGATATGCTCTTTTATTTTAAACCATAACCTGGCAATGTTTCTTAGAAAAAAAAAAGAAATCACTCTGAACTTTCGGCGTTCCACGTGTCGTTTTGATGAAGGTGCTCCGTCTTTTTTTATAGAATTTTATATTTGTGTCTGGACTAAAAACGATAGTATTATACTTTTTTATATTCCTTGTAATATAGTGAACATATATATATATATATATATATATATATATATATATATATATATATATATATATATATATATATATATATTTTGTGGTATAAAAAGTGAAAAGTATATTGACAAAAGTGCTTCAAAATCTGGAAGGCCCATTATGGCGGCTGGGTGATAAATGTGTTATTTTTCAAATTCTCATTTATTTTTAGTGTAAAATGTAAGTAAAAATAGTTTTCTTACATATTTCAAATAACTTGACGTTGTATTTATTTCAAATTCACACAAAACTATTTTAGAAATATTGTTCTTACTGTCACACAGATAAAATATTATTACTTTTTTTTTTAATTTCTTTATATTTTAATATTTTGGTATGAGTAACGAATGGAAACACATAAAACATAAAAATATACATATTTCCAAACATTTTCATATAAATTTCACTAAAAACAAAAGTGTAGAATTCAAATTAGTAGTAATTTTGTCACTAAAATTGAAGTATATACCACTATACAGCTATACAGGGTAATTTACGTATTTTATTACAATTTCTAGCAACCAAAAATAATTTTATTCGATAGTTTATACATTCAACAAGAATTCCTGTAAGTTTTATCCATAAATATTGTCTCAAAGTGAAAATATAGCAAAATTTGCAATATAGCAAAAAATTTGCTAATTTTCAAATTTTCCCGCCATTACGGTCCCGAGCGAACGGGAGTATAACATGTCGCGCGCTGTCAGAGCTTACAGGATAATCTATGGGACACTGGCAGTATGCACGTCAACAAAGTACATAATTTGTCGATGCGACATTTATGTGTTTGACATTGGCAGTGTTAACGTAAACAACATATTTTTATTTTATTTAATTTTATGTGTTTGTAACACATATTAGCTAAATTTTAGCTTTCCGTACTCCTTTTTCAAAATTTTAACTACGCCAAATCTCACATTCCTCCGTTGTGTATGCGCAATTTACTTTAAAAGAGACACAACGTTTTACCGTCGCGTATTAAATATATATATATATATATATATATATAAATATATATATATAATATATATAAACACTCACGCCTGTCACCCAGAGGGGTAGGCAGAGATTACGGACTTCCATTTGGCACGATCCTGACATACCTCTTTCGCCTCCTTTACATCCAACATCCATATATCTACGCATACATGCTCGTCGGTTAAGGGTACTTCTAACGTGGCCCATTTTCAAAATATCGCCAATTTGGTCGACAAACTTTTTTCTAGGGCGTCCCTTCCCGACTCGGCCGTTCACATCTGCCATATAAATTTGCTTTGTCACTCTTTCATCATTCATTCTTTCTACGTGACCAAACCACCGAAACATTCCTTTCTTAATCCTGGTCACAACATCATCTTGCATACCACATTTATCTCTTATCACGCAATTTCTCACCCTGTCATTCAGATTAAACCCTAGCATATTTCTTAAAGAACGCATTTCTACAGCATTTATTCTACTTTCGTGCTTCTTCTGCCACACCCAGCTTTCACTACCATACATTAACGTAGGGACTAACACAGCATTATGAATTACCATACATGCCTGTTTTGACACATTCTGGTTCTTCATAATAGAGTGTAGTGCCCCATTCACTCTATTCCCTGCATTTACTCGTCGTTCTATATCCCTATCATATCTACCATCCCTGCTAAATACACATCCCAACTACACAAACTCATCCACTTGCTCAATTAACTCTCCTTCTATTCTTATTTCACATACCGTTTTGCTTTCTTCTCTTTCAAAAACCATCACTTTCGTCTTACTTGCGTTCACTTTCATTCCCCTTTCCTTTAATTCCCAGTTCATTAATGTAACCATCATTTGCAACTCAGCCGCCGATGACGCAAATATGACTTGATCATCGGCATACAAAAGGCATTTGACGGTGAACTCGCCCATTCTTAAACCACATTCTTCATCTTTCAAAGTTTGCAAACACCGGTCCATAAATAGGTTGAACAGCCAAGGGGAAGCTACACAGCCCTGTCTGACACCTTTTTGGATGCCAAACCAGTCCGAGTAGACCCCATTGATCCTGACACAAGCACTAGAGTCCCTATAAAGAGACCCTAATGCCTGTATCAAACCAGCGCTCAACCCATATGAGTTCAGTGTTTGCCATAACACATTCCTGTCCACTCTGTCATAAGCCTTTTCCAAGTCCATGAACGCACAAAAAACTTTCTGGTTTTTGGCCAAAAACTTCTCCGCAATCATGCGCATGGAAAAGACTTGATCTGTGCACCCCATTCCCTTTCTAAAAGTAAAGAAGGCCTGCCACCACTCCCTCTCCAGCCCTTAGCATCTCGAGTGATACTCTATCATATCCAGCTGCCTTACCTGCTTTCATGCTTTTCATTGCTTTCATTATTTCATCTACACTTATCTCCATACCCCTTTCCACTTCTTTCGGAATTTCTAGTTCATTTAATTCATACGACTCTTCACTCATAAACACGCTTTCAAAGTATTCCTTCCATCTGTTTAAATTCGTAACTTCATCATTCAGAATACATCCATTCTCGTCTCTTATAGCATTTATTATAGGCCGTTTTGTATTTCCCCTGGCAGTTCTTACGAGTTTCTAGAAGATTTTTATGTTAGCCTGGAAATTATCAGATATCCTTCTATCATTCTTATCCATTCTTTCTTTCTTTTTCCTTTCAACAACTTCTTTTACTCTCTTATTTAGACGTCTAAATTCTGCCTTTTTTCTTTCAATCTCATCATTCATACCACCAGAATTACCAGCTTTGGTTGCTAGTAAATCTAACCATGCTTTCTTCTTTGATTCAACTTCCACCCGTACCTCATCATCCCACCACAACGTATTACTTTTCCTTTCATTTGTTCTTTTACTTACACCACATACTTCGGTGGCGGTATCCACCAAACCTTTCTTAATATTATCCCACACAGTCTTCAAGTCTAAATCATTCATACACAACTCATTCAAACATCTAATATTTTCTCTCAGTCTACATTTATACTTCTCTTTCACATCTTCATCTTGTAACTTCTCTATTCTTATACGCTGTAACGCAGTGGTACACACAGATGTCCGATGCCGCCAACGCTTGAAAAGACCATTAATTCGACATAAGACCAAGTAATGATCCGTCCCTACGTTGGACCCCCGGTAAACCCTTGTATCTACGACTGCGCTCCTCATTCTTTCATCCACAATTACGAAATCTATCATGCTTCTATCATCACCTCTTTCCCATGTATACATGTGAATCTTCTTATAACGAAAAAAAGTATTCGTCACAAAAAGATTCTTTTCCGCACATACGGTGAGGAGGTCTTCACCATTCTCATTTATACTTTCATCACCAAACGTTCCCAATATCCTTTCATAACCTGACCTCTTCACCCCAACCCTTCCATTAAAGTCTTCTAACATAATAATATTTTCATTTTCCTTACATTTTGTCAACACCATCCTTACCATGTCCCAAAACTGCTCTCGAATGTAAGCGGGCTTAGACATGTCTGGGGCGTACACCCCTAGCAGGAACAGCTTCTTTAAGCCCACTTTCATTCGTATCCATAGCAGTCTCGGGCTTACACATTCATACTCTTTCACACATTGACCCATTCTTTCTGAAAGGATGAAACCGACTCCCTGGCACGCCCGTTCGGTCTCGCCTACACCAGACCAATACGCGGTATACGTGCCATGTGCAGTGGCATCCTTTCCCTTTCGTTTCGTCTCATTCACACATAACACATCTATTCCTCTGTCATTCATCATTTCGCATACTTCATCCATCTTATCATTCATTCCTCCACATACATTCAGCGTAGCCAGACGGGTTTCCGCAATCCACTTTTCGCCCCTCCGGGAGAGAGAACGTGGCGGGTGGCGAACCTCGTCGCCGGTTTTTCTCCCGGAGATTCTTCGCACCCCTGCCCCATTTAAGGGGCGCCGGGAACTCGGGGCCATTTCTTTTATTTCCTGAGTCATTCGAACAAGGGGTGGTGGTAGATTTTACGCCGCTACCATACGGCGAGGAGCCGAGTCTATTTTTTCGGCTTTGTCGCTCGTTTAGCACCACCCGGGGGACACGTGTAGGGTGGGCCTAAGGTTAGGTGGTCGGAGCCTACGGACGCGAGCGACTCATCTCCCCATATATATATATATATATATATATATAAATATATATATATATATATATATATATATATATATATATATATATATATATATATAAAGAGAATATTTTGATGATATTAAAGGAGACCAATGAATTAATTTGTAAATAAAAAAACTAAATTGTACAACCAGTGCGTGTTGCCTGCCAATGATCACTTATTGAACTGAGACGTGGTTCTTCACTGCTGGCCGTATGAGGACGCATAAGATCGCTCAGCGAGCTATGGAGAGGGCTATGCTCGAGGTTTCTCTACGTGATGAACTTCGAAATGAGGATATCCGCAGTGAAAACAGAGTGACCAACATAGTCCAACGGATTAGTAAGCTGAAGTGACAATGGGCCAGCCATATAGCTCGAAGAACCGACAACCGATTGGGAAAAAAGGTTCTCGAGTGGCAGCTTTGTACCGGCAGGTGTAGTGTAGGGCGAACCTCCACTAGATGGAGTGACGACCTGGTAAGACATTCAGGAAGTTGATGGATGCAGGTGGCTCAGTACCATGCTTTTTGGCATTCCTTGGGGGAGGCCCATGTTCAGCAGTGAACTTGTGCAGGGCTGTGATCTAATGATGATGACGAATTAATTGTACCCTTAAATAGGCAAATTATTTACTAGACAAGTTATTAAGAAAATAGATAAAGGAAGAATTTGCCGTAATCGTTTCGTTTTGTAGGAAAATTGACTATTACAGATTTTTTTTATAGAATAAGGATGACAAATAACACATTCCACCTCATGGGTCGTTGAGACGTACATTTATTCTCGACTAAGATCAAAAATGCAAATACATATTCACTCCTGAAAATTAAGATGGAATGCCTCGTTATCAATAAAAAGTGCCTCCGGTTCTCTATAATGTTGTTGTGTCAAATGATGCACAACAATGTTATACGGCAATTATATACTGGTATTTTGTGAGAGCTTTAATATATCTACGGATTAGACCACCTCTACCACGCAAAGCTCAATGGTAGAGCCACGTTACAAAAGAAGTTTCTTCTGGGAATAAAATTATAATAATAGGGTATAAAATTAACAATAAAAATATCTCTTGCCCCTTTTCATAAATATTCCCTCGGGTTCCTTGTGGAATATTTATAGGCAATGGCAAGAGACAGCAACTTAATTTCCTGAAGTTACTATCAGTAAAATATACTCACTGTTATTATAATAATTCTTTTTGTAAAGTGTTCATCGAAAATATATAAGCTTGATGATAGAAATACCCTATATATATCTTCTGGGGCGTTTGTCCCTTTTCATAAATTTGTTTTTATTACTCGACTTAAAAAAAGTAGGCAGCTTGTTTAAACTTAAATATTAAAATATGTACGTAAATTTCAATATGCTTACTTTCTATAGAAGTATAGGATAAAAATTTGATGTCTTACATTTAAATCTTATTAGCTACATAATATCATTCGTATACACAAAAAGAGTGCTTGCTCAACTGTAAACATGTCCCACTCAAACCTCTACCGACACGTCTTGAGCGACGGGGGCATTCGAGTGCAATGATTTACGCTCCTACTCTTCTCTTTCCCCTTGTCACGTCGCTTTTAAATGACAGATCTAGAGGGAACGGAGACATTTTTGGTACAGAGTGAAAATCGAATACAGCGAAGGTAACTCTTACGCTTGAACACGAAACGTTACAGTGGAATGCTTTATATGATTATACGATATCATGTTGGAATAAAGTTAGATGTGTCTCTCGAAAGTAATTTTGTGCTCTAAATCTATTTGTAAAAAATAACGTCTTTTTTATCATCTTTGACTTATTTTAATTCTGGATTACTAAATCACTAACTCACTTTTATGCACAAGAACTAACAGTCCACCTCAAGGTGGCTACATCAGGGCCATATACATATCCTTAGGACACAGAATGTATAACTCAGTCTGAAATAATACTAGCTCGTCATACCCTTCAAACAGGATCACAACAGTTGGCAAACTGCTGCTTGAGGACTAAAATAGAGGATGTCCGTACTCGGCTTACTAATAAGCTAAAAATTGTCTCTGGATATCTTTATTACAGTTCATCACAATTCCAAAAGTAAATATACCCTCCAACAAAAAGTATAATATTCTAATTTGCTTGGATAATAATCGAAAAAATCACTTCCAAAGTTAGTAAATCACGTTACCCCCTTAAATCTACCCAACCTATAATACTACATCTGATTTTATCCACCGTAACGTATTTTTTATACGTCTACCTTTTTCTTTTTCATCATTATCTTTTCTATGAATAATAAGTCTAAGGTTGAGAGAAATCCCATTTTAATATATGTTAATACGGTCCAAGACGGTAAACACGTTGGCCTAAAACTGCTACCTCGTCAAATTCCACTGCTGAGCATAATCCTTACCTGTTGTAAGGGATAAGTGCCGTTATCGAGAAGCATAACAAGCAAATTGGCGAACGCAATACCATACATCTAGCACAACTAGTGACACTACTTTATGATTACTGGCTATGCTATTTTACATCTGGTTTTAACGTTACAATTACACCGACATCTGTGTATGTGATATATTTCTGGCATTCCCCATAGTCACAGCACGCAAAAGGGACGATTTTAAACATTATAATGATTTTGTTATAGAATTGTTTAGCCCTTTATATTTAATAAGTCTTAGAACACACAATATAAGGAACGTATTAGACTGTTTTTTATAACTATACTTTTTTTAAATGTTATATCTGTCAATTTGTTTTTTAATTGTTATACTTTCATTAATTGATGTCTACAAAGATGTTTGTGGCGTGTTGATACAAATTGATAAGTGTTTCTTTCTTTTTTCATTTTTATATCAAACTGAAGATAACTTAAAAATGGAAAAGTTTAACATATACAAGGCTTTTAGAAAGTAATACATATCACATGGTTGACTATAAATGGTCAAGTTAATGAAAAAACTCTTCAGCGGTAGATTTTAGTTGCCTTTTTCACACATTTGATTAATTAAAAAAAAAACACCATTATTCATTTATTTTGTTTTTCATATTTTGTAAGGCATTCCATAATTTAAATAAATACAATGACAATGGCTCGCGGTGCTTCGGTATCTCGACTATTATTCATATAAATAAGGAGTCATCAAAAACATCCCTTTTTAATTATGCAAAATCTGTCTCATTCATTAACCCCCCGCACCGTCTATTTTCAGCCTTCGAGGCATTTTTGCTGAAAGGACAATTATTTACTTGAATATTATGAAATGTGCGTGATAAATGGCTCTATCTATTTCAATTTCGTTGAAGCGAAGCCGAGTTTTGGAGTACTTTGTCCTCAAAACTCTTATTGGACAGGTACAGAAATTTAAACAATTTTAAACGTCGTCTTGGAAATATTTTATTGTAATAATAAAAAACGTTGAAACTTTGGAACGCTTTAACCTAATTATTTTAATATTTTTGAAGAATATGTCAGAAGTTTTCTCCCTAGGTGGTAGAACACCTGTAGTAAGCATGAGATTTCCATCTGGTAAGGTTCCAAAGTCTATATACCTAATGCTCTCGCCAAATAGCAGTGCTTGTATTGCTGCGTTTTGGCTACATTTGTTATGTCCATAGGGTATAGAGAAACAGTAGAAACACAGTATTCACAGGCTGTGTAGCCTGTGACTACTGTGATTCTAGTCCTCAAAGGTGACATCGCACTTGTAGCCTTCTATATATGAAGTTGGCACTTACCATACATTCCAGGTGGACTGTAAGTTCATTTGTTACCTTCAAATTTATTAAAAAAGACATTTTCAAACAAAATACCGGACAGAATATTAGCAACATCTATTAAATTACTCCTACGCTTGGTTAATAATTTGTACCATTTTATAGCATTGGGTGACAAACGAGCACACAGTCCACCTGATGTTAGGTGGATGCTGTGGCCCATAGACATTCACATTTATCCTTGATCATGAATCGAAATGCTGATGCGTTTGTTACCCCTGAGGAATAATATGGAATGCCTCGAATCCACCAAAAAAGGTCTCCGGTTCTCTACACTCACCACACAAAACACAGCATCATTAAGCTCCCACTCTACGCTATTGGGGCGTATATGGTGAGAGCGTGGTCCAGCCCCGGCCGATCCAACCCATTCGCGCCACAACCATAATATAGCTGCGGCATGGCTCTACCACGTAAAAAACTGCAACGCTGAAACTTTAATACGTTATACGAAATATAAAAATTTATTAATATACATATATATTTCATACATATTATCTAAAAAAAAAAAATATTAAAAGCTAGCGACCCGCCCCGGCTTCGGACGAGTGATTTCTGGTCCTCGATGACAGCGCCAACTACCGGGTCCAAAAGTGTATACAAACAATCTAGGGCTTCCATTCAAACACAAACAATAAAGTTTCATCAAAATCGGTCGATCTATTTTTAAGTTTTAACGAGATGCACGGACAGCAATTGAATTCTATAAATAGATACCTAGATAGATATAGAGATAGATAGATAGAGCATTTTCAATTTCACGCACTAAATTGACTTTTATTTTTATCGAATAAATATTTTTTTAGTAATTTATTCGTTATACATGTACACAGTGATAATCGAATGGTCCATTTGTACGTACGTTATATAGGGTGTAACATGTAAACGGAGTAGAAGCCTATGGCAATGATATTTTACAAAAAATAAAAACAAAAATTTTGCATTAAATAAATAACTAAATTAAAATCTATCGAAATTCAAATCATACCCATCCTAGCCTGTGACCCTGTGAAGTGACAAGGTCAAATATGCTTACTGAATTTATTGTTTTATTGCCGTTCGTAAAGTAGGGTATATGATTTGATTTTCGATAGATTTTTATTTATTTATTTGATTCAACTTTTATGTTTTATTTTTTGTAAAATATGAGTGCCATAGGTTTCTAGTTCGTTCACGTGTTAGACCCTATTTTTTTCCAGACGGTAAAAAGATCATGCAGTATAGTTCCGATCCATATTGTGTTGTAGATCAATAGACGAATGACTGTTCCTTAAGTAAATGGATGCAGGTAGCTTATGGTCGTATCAGTATCATTCCACTAATGAGGCTTATGTGCAGTGTTGCCAACTTGACGGGTTTCCCGTTAGATTTGACGGGACAGTGAGTTTGGCAACGGGAAAAATTGTGTTTAACAGCTAACGGATTTTTTAACGGGACAACAAAAATTTATGTTTTTTTAGATTTGTTTTCGAAATAAAAATAATTTGGAAATGGCAAAAATGTAATTATAATTTTATTCATTTTTTAAATTTAAAAATACGAAGAAATGTGCATTTCATTCTTATCTTTAAAAAGTTGAGAGAGTAAATTTTCATTTGACATAATTCTTTTAAATACACCTCGGAAACTGTTTTGTCGTTGGTTGGCGCGCGCGCGCAAAATGATGCGCTACGGTTGAATACCTATACAGAAAACTATCAACTACTCTATTTATTTCATTCTCTCTCTTTATTGTTTGAGTCGCATATCCTGTGAACCTGTGATATCTTTGAAAGTCAATAAGTTTTAGTTCGATAAAATGTCTTTATTACATATAGCATTTAGTAGATGGCGCTATTATAAATCTCAAATAGAAAATTTTAGGTTCCCAATAGATCTCACAGATTCAATAGAGTACTGGAGCCCGAAGTGATCCATTTGCATGATCGATCCGAATGTACCAGTGCGCGTGACGAAATGTACTGGAATGATTCGGTCGGTAGAAATGATTGATTGACACTTTTCTACCGTACTTTATGGAACTTGACGGGATTATAGCGTTCTCTACAACGTGAGCTAGATTTTAATGTTGGCAATACTGCTTATGTGTAGCAATAGACTTGTGAAGGGCAGTAACGTTGATGATGATAATTATCCACGAAGTAAATCTTTTGGAAAATATTATTTTCGACTTAAACTTGTTAATTTTATGTTAATTGGTTTTTATCTTAATTTCTTTCCATAACTTAATTATTAACAAATATGTACTAAAACAATTCGATTAAATAAAATCGTAAAAAGCTGGCAGCAATTACATTGAAGTTCAAACTCAGTAAATTTATTATTATTTTATTCAGGTTTTGCATCATTCAACCCGTGGTGAATCTGCAAAAAGCCAACTGAGAAAATTGTCTACTCAATTTTCACCCGATGACTGCAGCGAGTCGATTATCAATTCAACCCGTTCACCGCTAGTTGGATGTCAATATTCATTTAGAGCGCGGCCACGGCGGCAAGCGTGATTTGTCGCCGGCGCCCCACCGTTGAAGGGAGATATCGTGATTCGAATAGTAAATCGCGCCGGATCTCACCGCGGAGCGCATGTACTGCTTAAAAATCGTTTTATTATTAATAAAGGACCCACTAAAATTTTGACACCTCAATTTTTGTTGTTTTATATAGTAATGTTAAGTTGAAAGTTTTGTAAATTATGTATATTTATATTTAAAAAAAATATATCACCATCTGTCTTTAAGGTTCCTTTTGCTGTCATAATAGGCGTTATAGCGAACATGCCGGTCGCCGCATATATGATATGCCGTATACATTGTTTATGGAAAATGTTGCCCTATTGCACGAGCATGCGGCTCACCTGATGGATGGTTCGATGACCACGCATGAACAACTGTAACACCAGGGGAATCACAGGTGCGTTGAAAACAAGAAAAACAACTGAATTATGTCAACTGAAAAGTCGGTCTTTCTCTTTTTTATTTTCTTTTACATTTTGTTTCGTAAAAAATATGCATTTATTTACAAAATTAATGGTAGAAGATGTCCTAAAGAACACGTCTTTTTTTAAATTATTTTTTTTGTCGAGTGCCAAAACATCGTGTTTATAATCACAGTTTCATCTATACATGTTATTTGATTTGAATAAAAAAGTTACAGCCTATATACGTCCCACAGCTGGGCACAGGCCTCCGCTCATTTCTGAGAGGGTTTTAGGGCAAGGAATTGTCCGCCGCGCTGCCCCAGGCGTATTGGCGAACTTCACATCTCTTTGAAATATTTTTTCCTTATTTCTCTGACATGCAGGTTTCCTCACGATGTTTTCCTTTACCGCCAAGCACGTGGTAAATCAGCACTTAAAATTGCAATTAACAATTTCATTGGTGCCGGCGGGGATCGAACCCGGTTTGCTCGCGTACTACAGCGAGCGCTAAACATCTGAGCTACCACGGCTCCTTCAGGATATTTGAGTTGAATAAACATCAGTTTAATTTGTAAAACTGACTTAAAGTGGTTACTTTAGTGTAAAATAGCCTTAAAAACCTATCACTCATAGAAAAAGTATGACCCGCAAGTTATTGTTCAATGAGAGTATAAAAATAAACAAATTTTTAGTAACTTAAAAAACCAGAAGTGACAAAGGAGCTTACTGTACACCTGGTGGTAAATAGCTACAGCAAGCCACGGTCGTCTGCAACCAACGTCAGACAAATAGAACAGAATAGATGCGTTGTCACCTCTGAGCACCGAGATGGACTATCGCGCAGTCAGTAATTATACTGGTTCACTTTACAATTTAGACTGGAACACAGTAGTGTACACAATGCTGTTTGGCAGAAGAAATAGGTAAGGCGATGTTTAGCTCGCAACCCAGCTGACTAACCAGATTCTTTTCTTACAGATTTACAACCTAGAAAAAAAATTGGTTGACCCTGCAGACCATCCCTGGAACTTTTCGTTAATTTTAAATGCAAAGTGCTCCAAATTTCACCAAATTATGTTGTGAAATCTCGAAGTTATCTTAAAAAACCTTTTTTTTTTAATTCTCTCTCCTTCGATATCTCACGAATGAATGAACCGATTTTTGTCTTCCAAACGTAAATCGACGTCATTTTTTGAGGTTAAGAGCTAATTAGTTTTTGAAATCGATCGGTAAAGCCGTTTAAAAGTTAAAACTAACGTAACGTTTAGCACGGCGTTTATTTTTTGTCGAAGGTGAAACTGAGCAAGCAAAGTTGCATACACTTCCCCGGCTCTCACTCGCAGCTTCATCTCAGCTGCAGAGGGCAGGATTAGAGGACAGACCTCTCGCCTCACTTCACTAACACACAACCGGAATAGGATCACGGAAAAGGCTTTGAAAACCAGTTGATAGTGTAAATTCAAAAATGTGGAATCCATATTCTCCGGACCGATAAATATCCATAATCAGGCAGTAACAGTTAGCAGGTTACAGCCTACGTCCAGTGGTGAAGTTTAAAAAATTTACAATAGAGTTTGTTAGACGTAGCACGGAGCATGCAGAGTTTTTTTAAAAGCCAAAACTACATTGTTTTTTTAACTCCCACGATGACAGTAAACAAACACAGGTGTAATTTTGTACGGTAATGTTGTTTGTTTAGTAGACCTCTGGAATATTATATCTCACTGTAACTTTTCGTTGAAATTTTGTGATTTCCGTGCATTTTAAACAATACAGATTTAACTTGATGCATTTATAGCCAATTTGATATAATATATATAAAGCTAACCGTGTAGTGACGGTCTAAGATACCCGTGTAGTGGCAATGTAGGAATATCGACTACCCCATATCTTCCCGAGAGTGTCGTAAGAGGCAACAGAGGGTAACTGAAACAGAAAATGAGCAGCAGCATCTTCCTCATAACAACTTAAAATATTTACAAAAAAACTACGGTATACGACCCGCTTGTCAAGCCTGGGAACTATGACAAAATGAGGGGACAGTGCACTTTACAGGCTGTAATGGATGGAGGGAGGAGTGGATATAAACTTTAAATATAATTAAATAGCAAAAGCGCAACAATACGAGCTAATCGATTTCCTAAAATTTCTAGTGAAAATTATTTAATTTGTCATTATTTCATTTCAGATTTTTCTCAGTATATTGGAGACATGGAGGTCGCACTATCTGGAGTAACAGACAGGTAAGACGGTAATTATTTTGATTTTAATATTTGTAATGTTAACTAGCATTCCTGTTAAAAAAATCATTCTATAAACCAATTAGACAATTTATTCACGAAGTTCAGCATCAATATGAAATTAAAATTTCTATTACTTCATAGATAATAATAAAATATAACCCAGCAATAACAACTAGTTTTAATCAACCTAAAAGCTGAGTATCATATCAAAGCAGTCAAGTCTTCGGCCTCTAGTGACACACACTTATCCTTTTGATAACGGATACGACTGAAGAGCCCTTCGTAGCTTAGAGCAGACTCTGCCATTCGTACGGACGAGATCATCCATCTTGTTTTTCTTTTTTTTTCTGTGCTTATCCCAAATTCCAGTATTCGTCAAAATGCAATATCATCAAATCACTGTAAAAGAAGTTCTATGATTTGAGCAGAGGGAAAAGAGGATGAAATATTACAACGCTTCGAATAGGGAGAGTACATTTCGGATTGTGCGTTACATAAAGCTATACTTTCTCGCGCTATGGTTTCATTGGGTGTAAAACAAACAAGATATTTGATCACAGCATTTTATTTACTCGTTTAAAATATTTTTGCAAAGTGCAGTTTTATTGCTTATTTGTGGTTTACTCGTATGTGACAGGTGCTTAAAATGTTTTCGTTTATCGAGAAAGAGTCAGTGGAAAGCAAAGATATACTTTTAATATAATGTTCATTAATATTTTTCTTGCAATGTAACACAAACACTCATTATATATTTGAACAATAAGTTTTAAGAGAAACTATCTTTTATTAATTTATATTAAACATCAATTACGTCACAATTATGTTTTTTCATCTATAAAGCTGTAGTGATTCTTATCTTTCAAAATTATGAACATACAACTAGATGTTTAACTAGGGTCCGCAAGCCTATTGGCACAATATTATCTCTATTTAAATGACAAGATATAGTCGTTAGAACAAAATTTTTTCCACGGTTGAGGCATAGAATAAATCAGCGCCCTCTTTTAAATACTCATACATAAACTACCACGGAACCAGTGTTTCCACTTATGATTTTAGTTTTACCCTAGAACCTGTAGAAATACTCCCTAAGTTGTCTTTAAAAAATCAAAATAGCCTTATTTATTGCACTATTTCAATATTTTAAAGAACAAAATCATTGCAATATTTGAATATCATTTCACGATTAAAAATCGTGAGTTTTGTGATGAAGAAGGCGTTCTTGTTTTCAAATTATGTCATTATAATTTGAAAACAAGAACGTATGTGTGATATAAATAACCGAATATGAATAACGAATATGCAACTAAATAAAATATTTTACCATTATTCCAATATAAAGAATAAAAAACTTTTTCATTCTACACTTTGCTAGCTCTTTTGACCTTATACCATTCGATAAACCTAAAAAAAATACATCGGGTGGGTATAAAAAACAAGGTTACCTGACGTTCGATTTTACCCCGTATTATCCAAAACCCTGTCCACTTTAAGAAACGCATAAAGCCCTAACTATATTAGTAGATTTACCCTAAAATAGTGCAAAATATCTAAAAGTGGAAACACTGCACGGACGCACGGCACGCATTGATGCTAGCGTTGGTGCTTCATAAACATTTTCGCACCAAGTAATCGGTGCCATTTTGTTTGTTCAATGGCCCGGCACAAACGCAGTATTATAATAAGTCTGTGCTATTATCACTGATTCGGAGAGGCAATATTAAAAATGTTGACTTCAAAAATCCGTGAGCCGCAACGCCGCCGCCAAATATTAAGCCATTGTGCTCTGAAGCCGACAAATTAAAGCTGGTACAGTCAAACTGCCACCATCAGACTACCATCAGATCTGTATTATTAATTTAATTTGGGAAAACCAGACCACGAGTTGGTATGACAATAAAGCTTTATGCTAGCTAGATAAAGACTTGACCAAAAATTCTACCGAATAATATACGTTCCTTCTTCGTCAGTGTTAAGTACCATTAGTTGTCTAATGATTATTTTTTTTTAATTTGTCAGAAGTTTTCATCAGCATTGCTATCATCATTACAATCCATCATTACACACGTACAGTGTTATACATAGGATTCCCCCGAGGGATGCTACAAAACACGGTCTGGATCCACCTACAATCATTGACTTTCCAAATATCTTACCAGATCTTCACTCCACTCACCGATAAGCGAAGTGTAGGAGACCATTCTACACTCTTCTTCTCGATACGAGGCTGCCAATGAAGAACTTTTCTTCCTCACCGGTTGTCCATTCTTCTATTTTCATTACCACTTGAATGTGGAATTTCAGAGCATAGCTCTCTCCAAAGTTCGTCGTAGAGTGACCTAAAGCTATGTCCATAGGCCACAGCATTCTTTTACCATTAGATGGACTGTGTACTCATTTGTCAGCTTTTTTCTTTAAAAAAGTTTTCTCATACGCAGTAAAAGACGAATTTTCGGATCCATATATCATTACTTGCAGCACTCACTGAATATACACTATTGTTTTCATTTTTGTTTATTTTTATTGAACTTTAATGTTTAAATGTATGCTTCATAAATGACAGATATTTTTCGACGTGCCTGTAAAAGCTATGCATAGTATTCGCTATGAAACATTCTTGCTGTTTTTAGTAGCGGCATCTTGTGCCGAGTCACTCAAGACGTATTTCATGGTACGTCGACTCACGAAATGATATTGTCGGAAATATGATTTGAGAAAGTAACAAATGTATTATGTACTGCAGTCTCTGTTGGAGGGAGCATGTGTTTGATCCTATATCAATCTCGCGCCGTTATAGATTTTATTGGAAATTTTATCGTCGCATGATCGCTTTGTTAAATTTAAATAGCTAGGAACAGAATTCAATTTCCTTTGCTCCTTTAGATGTACTATTTGAACTTTTTGTAAATGCATGTTTATTCTTTAAAATGTGTTTGATAGAAACCTTTGCTTTTTTGTGTAATAAGGGTGACAAGCGAACACATAGTCCATCTGTTGGTAAATGGATGTTATACCCCATATACATGTGTACTCAATTCATAATCAAAATGTAGTTGCGTTGTCAATCCTGAGGACTAAAATGCCTTATACGCCGCAATTATACTGGTTCTCTATAACCTTCAGAGCTAAACACAAAATTGCATACACAGCTGCTTGGTGGCACAAGTAGGTAAGAGAGTATTGCCTGCACAAATGGAGTCATAAGCTGATAAGTCCTTTCACAAAGTATTTACAATATAATTAAATTATTATACATATATTACATAAATAATAATGTATTTAATTCTGTAATTATTAACTTATTATTTATCTCTTGCTTACGTGGTGTAGTCGTATTTATATAACATTTTATTAAACTAGCGATTCGCCCTGGCGAACAGCGCCACCTACCGGATCCAATTGTGAATCTAAACTATCTAAAAACTTACTCACACACACAAACTTTCATCAAAATCGCTCCAGCCGTTTAGAAGGAGTTCAGTGACAAACACACGTACAGAAGAATTATACGAGCTTTTTATATATATATATATATATATATATATATATATATATATTATATATTATATGGTGAGGGAAAACATCGTGAGGAAACCTGTATATCTGAGAAATAAAAAAAAATCGAAGACATGTGAAGTTCACCAACACGCATTCACGCGGCGGACACTTCTTTGCCCTAAAACACTCTCAGAAATAAGAGGTGGCCTGTGCCCAGCAGTGGGACGTATATATGCTGTAACTTTAACTATCTTTATATATAGATAAGTTAATCAAAAGACTATGTGAAATACTCTAATTACAATGTTTTCTGTGACACAAACCATTGTTTTCAATTATTACCAATGAATAGTTAAATACGTTTGTCTTTTATTTGTATATTAATCATCTCCCTAGCCTTTCAAGCACATTTTCACGCACACGTGGTCACGTTGCAGCCAATCACGTGGCTAGAGCGCCGCAAACTAGACGGCTCCTTTCACACCCTAGTGGTGTCTCATGCAGGTGCTTGGACAACCGTGTAAGCTCTATTCCTGTGCTATATACAATGCTAATACTAGTACGAATTTATAGTTCGTGGGTAAAGAAGCTTGTACTTATTAATTGAAATGCTTAATTTTTAAACAAATTCAATTTTTATTTTAATGGTCGAACATTATCTGGCTTTTTATTATGCTAATTAAAACTGAACTATTAAAATATATCTCTCTAAACGTGTTAGAGCTAAACTTCAGCTACTTATATATTGGTCTCACAGAATACCAGAGTAAAATAGCAGCTTAATACTGTTGTGTGTCGTATGGTGAGTATAGAGATCCGGAGACCCTTTTTTACTGGAAACGAGGCATTCCATATCAATCCTCAGGGGTGCCAACGCATCTGCGTTTTGGTTCTTAATCGAGGATAAATTTAGATGTCTATAGGCTACAGCATCCACTTACCATCAGGTGGACTGTGTGCTGATTTGTCACTCTATTCTATAAAAAACGTCCACGGGTGTGGTGATATGGCCTACGATACTAAAACGCACTGACTTAGAAATGAACGCATTCACAATTTTTCTACCACCAGGGCGACGCCATTTTGGAATGAGGTAAAATATTTGACAGATCTCATAGCGGTGAAGTTAATTTGGAAAACGTAAGATTTATATTTATTAGGGTTATATTAAATACATTTTAAATCAAACTGCGTGTATTTCTATAAAAAGAAAAATTTTAAAGACTTAAAAATGTGCAAATAATTAAAGAGCAAACGTGAGGATTTTTTTTAAATATAATACTTTAGAAACTGATAAACTGTTATTCATAAGTGACTTCTCCATTGACATTGTGTAACAAAAAACTTCACCTCGGTCTGAACCAGCGTAATCTAGGTGAGCGGAAGATTAATTATCCTTCATTGCTCAATAACCGTTCCGTGGCCAGCATTCCGTCGAATATTAAAATTATTTAGCTAAAATTAAACAAAACATAAGCATTCGCCAATAATTACGTAAAAGGGATCAAATCGTGTAATTAATTAACTCGAGGCGGCCCCTCATCTTTCGTGCGCATCTTCACGCACCCGCGGTCACGTTGCAGCTAGTCATGTGGCTGGAGCCGCACACGAGCCAGTGCTCTTTGCGCCTCAACGGTGTTCTATTCAGGTAATCGGTCTGCAGTGTTAGCGCTATCCCTGTTCTGAGGGCGTTATTAGTTGACTTCAAAAGAAAGAGGACGTTGGCAATTGGAGTGTATGATTTTTCTCTTTTTTATATAAATGTCACGCGATATCTTTTATAGTTGACCAATTTTGACGACTCTTATTTTATTTCATAGGTCTACTCATTTATATGATCACTTATATGATGAAATATTTTTAAAAATTATTTTGTAAAAATATTTCATCCGTAAATATGATAAAATAGGAGATTAAGTTCTTAATGGACCTAGTCAAAAGAGAAAAAAAAACATTCAAAGAGTAAAAGCCGACTTCCAACTACTAAAAATTAAAAAAAAAAATTTTTTTATTCTTAAGTCGAAATCCAAATTCTTCTTTATAATATATCTTAGGATTTTAAAAAAAATTAATAATTTTTACCTAAGAACTTACTTTTCAACTTGAGAATAAAATATGATTTTTTTTTGCGCCCGAAGCAAATATGGGCAACCCTCCGGAAAGCGGGGGGAGAGAGGTTGGGAATGCTCATAGCATACCACGCAGCCGGCTGCGTGGTTATGTGGTGACTTTTACACACTAAACCCAACCTTTTAGGAACTGGCTTAACGATCTGTCTAGAGATCTCTAAGCCGTATACGAACGCGACCCTCCTTGGCAGAAAGGAGGGCGCAGAAATATGATTCTTAATTTTTGGTTTTAATCCACATAATATGTATATCATTGTTTTAGAAAATTTATAAGGAATATGTAAAATATGTTCAGAAGTTCTAAAACTGCGTTCTATCCTTCTCAGACCACCAATAAAACAATTTAACGCTACTTATATTTCAAGTGATGCAGAAACCGTAGTCTATATTCGTTCTGTGGCGTAAATGTTCGCAAAATGACAATATATAGGCTTTGTAAAATGACTGTATAAAACTTACCTTCTCTTCAAATTACATAAGTTTCATTGATTTTTTATAGGATAAGGGTATTAAATGAGCTGTGTGCTCATTTAACCTGATGGCAAGTGGATGCTGTGGGCCATAGACATCTTTGTCTATCCTCAATTACAAATCAAAATGCAGATGCGTTGTCACTCGTGAGGACTAAGATAAAATGCCTTATGTCCAGTAAATAGGGTTGCCAGTTCTCTGCACTGATACGTTGAACTGCTAATTTATGCTGGTATTCTGTGCGAGCGTGGTACTTCCCCAGTCGAGTCGACCCATTCGTGCTACAACTATACTATAATATATCTGCAGAATGTCTCTTCCACGTAATATTTCTCCTTTTTTTATAAATACTAATATATACATTTCAATTTTCGATATATTAATGAAATATTAAAAAAAATATTAATAAAGTATAAGTACTTCCCCGGTCGAATCGACCCATTCGTGCTACAACTATACTATAATATAGCTGCAGAATGTCTCTTCCACGTAATATATTTCCTTTTATTATAATTACTAATATATACACATCAATTTTCGATATTCACAAACAATAGCGACTCGCCTCGGCTTCCTTTTAATCAAAGATTACTTTGTTAAATCTCCGTTTTGTTCAACAACAAAAAATATTAATAAAGTATAAGTACTTCCCCGGTCGAATCGACCATTCGTGCTATTATAATATAGCTGCAGAATGTCTCTTGTAATATATTTCCTTTTATTATAAATACTAATATTACACACAATTTTCGATAAAAAATCCTTCTTAGACTTTCTCCGTTTTAGCTGCAGAATGTCTCTTCCACGTAATATATTTCCTTTTATAATAATTTTCGATATTCACAAACAATAGCGACTTGCCTCAGCTTCTCTTTAATCAAAAATTATTTTATCAACCCTCCGTTTAGTTCAACAAAAAAAAAATATTGATAAAGTTTTTCCTATAAAATATAGCCTAAGTCGCTCGTGACGTTGATTTTTATCTGTTCCTAACATCATCACAATCGGTTTAGCCATTCCTTATCTTTCGGCTTATCTAAGCCTAAACATTCGGACAGACTGGCAAACAGACATGGAGACAAAATTTTTGAAAATGATCAATTATCTCTTATTAGTATTCAAATTCCTGAGCTTAAAAGAAGCCAAATATTTCTCTATAACACACACACTTTAATTATATAGAAATATAAAAAGTTTAAGCTTAATAACTTTAAATTGTATAAATTATGTTATATACTCGTATAGAATTATACAAGAGCGAGGAGCGTGTGTTCGTAGCTCACTAAAGTCGCGCTTCGCAAAGGCCTTGTTCTGGAAATTAATATAACTTAATATATAATTGGTGTTTCTAAAATCTTAACTTGTTAGTTCTATACCTTTAATAGCCGCTAAGTTATAAATATTGCTGAAAAACTGTAATTACCCATTGCAACTTGATTATACAATTTGGTTTTACAAAGGTTGAAACTACTTGAGCGCATATAAAAGTGACTATTTACCAACTGAAACTTAGACTTTGTAAGTCATCATAAATCAGATAAAAATATTGTTTTCTTCATTATATTAAGTATAACTGTTGTTTATCAAATGCGATAACGGACTATAACTGGCCTCTTAGTTTTGTAATTGGCTGTCTTATCTTTTTCCTTTAATTTGTGTATCATCTTCCAAATAACTTCATAATTAAAATTAGTACAGCAATTAATGATAATCACGTTTTAATGAAGATATAACAAGGTTTCACGACAAACAACGTCTAACGCGAAGCTTAAGTAAATAATAGAAGCTAAGTGCTCCGCTCTGTGTGTACAATCTTGCAACTATACAAGTAATTTGTATAACAAATACTTATTAATGTAATAAATAAATCGAGACACATTGAACAAAACTTTACGGATTTTATCAAGTAAAGCACCCGAAACCTTAGGTATTGAAAATAAGCGAAATAGGTTAAGTTAAACGCGATAAATTCAGTTAAGTTAGTTTAATTATATGTCGGATATTCGTGTAAATATGAGAATTATTAAATAAGGTTGGCAAATGAGCACATAGTCCACGTTATGATGATTAAAAATTAAACATTAGACGCGTTGTTTTACCTGAAAACTAAGATAAGTTGTTCAATAAATTCAATTTAGATAGTGATTTCTTATTTTTACACGAACACTATACATTGATTAAAACTACTTTTACGGATTTTATCGCATTTTATTTATATTAATTTTAATACCCGACATTTCGGGTGCTTTCCAGCACCCATGGTCACGGAGGACTGAGGTGACTGACGTCCCGATGTCAAAGTTAACCCGGAGTACCTTCAGCTTTTTAATTATTGTCTTTGATCCGATCTACGCAGAATGAACTAACTGTATTTTGAAGTCTTGCAGTGGTATGCTTGGGTTTAGTTTTAATTTTATTAATTATAGGATCCCAAGCAGGTGGTAGTACCCAGCCTCCTTCTATATTGAAATTAGGATGTTTTTTAATTTCAATAGCCTCACGTATCATCCTTGGTAGGAATCGATGTTCTTTCGCGAGGATTTGTGGTCTATCAAATCTGATGTAATGGTTGGGGCCATCTAGAATATGATCGCAAACTGCAGACTTCCCGGAACGTTGATGCTTCACGTCAGCTATGTGTTCTTTTACGCGGGTTCTAATTGATCTCTTTGTTTGCCCTATATATGAGAGACCACAATCACAATCAAGCTTGTACGCTCCTGCATCTTGTAGAGGAATATGACACTTGACGGATGGTAAGAACTGACTAATCTTCTTCGGCGGCTTGTAGAATGTTCTAATAGAAGCTCGCTTCAAGATGTAGCCAATCTTGTCTGTGACACCTCTGACATATGGTAGTATAGCAGGCACACGCTCGACTGTGGCCGGCTTCAATCGGTCACTGTGACGGAGGCGCGGGACCCGAAGCTTGTTGTCGTGCAGAACCTGCTTGACGTGCTGAAGCTCGGCGGCCAGGTGTTTGCTGTCACAGATCCCTCGTGCTCTCTGAAACAAAGATTTGCCCACGGTAGCTAACTGTGAAGGATGATGGTGAGATTCACCATTTAAGTATCGGTTTGTATGGGTCTTTTTTTTCACAGTATGACCTATGGTGTTGTTAGGATTTCGGATGACAAACACATCTAGGAAAGCTAAGGAATTATTTGCCTCTAACTACATAGTAAATTGAATTTTAGCGTTTATGGAATTAAGATGTTCTAAAAGTGCAGTTACTTTGTCTGATGGTAAAAATGTGAAAGTATCGACTACGTACCGCTTGTAGAACCTTGGGGTAACAGGTGCAGTAAGTGCTTTCTTCTCAAAGTCTTCTATGAATATATCGGCGACAATGGGAGATACAGATGAGCCCATTG
Organism: Parnassius apollo; assembly: GCA_907164705.1. Classification (NCBI taxonomy): domain Eukaryota; kingdom Metazoa; phylum Arthropoda; class Insecta; order Lepidoptera; family Papilionidae; genus Parnassius; species Parnassius apollo. Next base: position 2,219,334 of record CAJQZP010000795.1, on the reverse strand, counting down.
CAACACCATCTACTTGCTTGTAAAACTCTTCCTTTAGTTTTAATAAATTCAATTTGGAGTTCAGTTTATAGCGGAAAATGCTGCTTGTAAGGATTCGTCTGTTCACCTGCCCCTTCTGAAGAAAGACGCCCCATATTCCATAGTCTACCAGCATCATGTCTTTCTTTTCAATTACAACGTGACTGGTCACTGCACTTAATTATCTTTGGTTACATCACACTTGGGCCGTGGTAGCTCATATGGTTAGCGCTCGCTGTAAATTTCACAGTACGCGAGCAAACTGAGTTCAATCCCCGGCGACACGGTAATACACCGTGAGGACACCTGCATGTCTGAGAAATAAGAAAAAAATTAATTCGAAGACATGTTAAGTTTGCCAACACGCATTGCGGCAGCGGGGCGGCCAATTCCTTGCACTAAAACCCTCTCAGAAATGAACGGAGACCTGTGCCCAGGAGTGGGACGATCATTTATATAGGATGTAACATTAACATCACACTTAACATGAAGTAGCATTAGAGTCAAGTCAGTGGCTTATAAAATGTAAAGAAAGATATTTTTTCATAATATGATACCAACACATAAACCATAATTTGACAGCTCTAAATGTAGCCTTCCGTAATATTCACTAGCGACTCGCAATAAACATCGGTGCGAAGTCGTGAAATCTTTTTACGACTTGATCACATACTCAACATTTCTTTATCCTTATAAAACTACTCATAGAATTTCTTTAAGTTATGAAATAGTATTAAACTTTTAAGGCATAAAATAGAGATACGGATAACGAATTTGTTGTGCTACTACTCAGTGATGATACTATTCAGTGATGTTCAGCTCAATCAACGAAAATCCAAGAAGACTGGTGTAAGTTGCTAATAAATATCAAAACTATCATTACTACAGACACAGGGGGCCCGGATCGATAACCAATCAGCGCGAGAGCCGGGCTGGTGCTAAAATTACCTGGGGGTCTGATTACTCGTCGTCTTAGCACAGTAGTACTACGGTCGAGAGTGGCCAATAAGCTATTGCCTCTTAATATTTTTCGATATCCATTAATTTTCAATATCCATTAGTTCGAGCTTGTCTTGACAAGTTCATTAGACAGGAGAAAGATAAGAATATTGAAGTAATAAATAAAATAATACAATAACTATTAAAGAAAGAATAACCTTTAGAGAATAACTATTGTTTTCCTTTAGCTGTTTATTACTGAGGTTAGTACCTAAGATAAAGATCTTTATTATATTTCAATTTTACTTAAGCTTGATGTAGTTTGCCATTTCATTTTTTTTTCGTAAAACTGATATTCTAAGAAAATTTTATCTCTACACGCAAAATATTTATCATGATAATTTAAAAAAATATTACCTGTTTCTTATTTCAAGATAACATTAATGTGGCTATTTATAGCGTATATTAAGACCCATAGAATTATGAATCATTTAAAGGTTTTGTATTTCGAAATTATTGATTTTATTTAAATCGATATTTATGTCAACAAAAATCATATAAAGTAGGTTAGGTATATATTGTAAAGTCATTTATGATAAGGTGGACGTTCAATATTGGGCCACTTTTTCGGATGATTTGCATCACTACTCCAATTTTGGACTACTTTTTCAAAAGATATACGCATCAATGAGGCTAATCTTACTGCTGATCTTCTGTTCACCAGATGTCGCTGGTTGACACTGAGGTGTTGTTTTTTGTTACACAATATCGTTTAATTAAAAAGTTGATATTATATAAACGTTTATCAGTTTCTGGAGTATTATATTAAATACACAAAACAATGCCTCAGTGGTTTGCTATTTAATTTTTTGCACAATTTAACTCTTTTTAATTTTTTCTGCTCTTACGAATATACACATACTCGTTGGGTTTTTGTTTGATTTGTTCTTTTATCTAATTAATATCAAATATAAATAATACCACAGAAATAAAAAATAACCTTTACATTTGCCGAATAAATTAACTTTCCCGCTGTAAATTCTGTCAAATATTATACCTCATTTTTAGTGGATTTGTTCTGGTGGCAGTAATAGTCATTACAAGGATTTTGATAGGTCTAGGATAGCTATATTAGCTATAGGATAGGATTTAGGTAGGTAAGTAGGATAGGTTTGGTAGGATATTGATAGGTCTAGTCTCGAAATCCTATATTAAAGAATCTTGACAGCAGTAAGTCAATGGAAAAATCATTGATAATGATGGCATAATTAATCAACATCCGTTAAGCCTAGTAGTTCTATCCACTATAGCCTATAAAGTCCGCTGCTGAAGATAGGCCTCCTCCATAGATAGCCATAGTTGCCACGCTTGGCAGGTGGGTTTGCAACCGCATTTTTCCATTATCATGAGTTGTTATCATAAAGCTACTTCCTACTTAGGTAGAACTATTGTAACAAAAAGGATAAAACTTAACGCTACGTTTATAACGTTAAGAAGATTAACAAAAAACGTTCTTAGAAACGGTAACAAACATGAATACAAATCTCAAAATAACCTAATATAATTTTACGCATATAAGTTTCTGACAAAGCAGCGACGAAATAAATCGCTAGGTAGTGCAAGACTCGTTTGTACATTGTACTTGTCAAAGTTGCCTCTCCTATGTCCAAATATGCAATGATTTCGCAAACGTTGTTTAGTTTCATTGCGTAATGTTTATTGAAGCCGTACAAAGTTTCAAAATAAGGAAGCAATGTAAGGTATAACAAATTTTCAATTCGTATATTTGCTTACTGTTTCAGTTCTCATAGTAGCTCAAGCGGTCGTCTTGTTGTATCTGAGTATAGACGAGGGCACTCGACAACTTTATTTATGAGAGAACTTGTCGACTGGGCAGCTGAACCCCCGGAAAATCATAAGGGTAAAATTCTCGGAAAGTTTATTATATTTCAAAGTACTTTCGAACTCTTATTAGACTATAGATATATTATAACCTTGTAACTTCCCACTTAAAAACTTTACACACAATGAACTTCTTGATTTAGTTGATTAAGATTAGCATTTATTTTTTCTTAACACTTCCACAGCCGTCAGCCGTCAGTGATGATTGTTTTGCAACATTCCGTTCAAAGTGGCGGACACGGCAGCTAACGGATTAATTATCCCAACTAGATTTTTTTAATCGTGTAAACGATATAATTTACACAAGCTGCAAACGTACTAAACATCCATACTCAGAACAATTGTTAGTAGATCATACAAAAACTTGTTTCAAGTGCAATTAAAACTTCGGCAGCATGATTCCTGTTCGACTTTGTCATTACTTTATTTCATTGTTGTCATCATTATAACCCAAAACGATTCCTGCGTTGAATAATAACCTCCTACAAGGGACGCCACAATGCAGAGTCCTAAGCCGCGTGCATCAATTGACTTCCTGCATCTCTTAACAGGTCATCACTCCATCTAATATAGGCCCACCCTCGTTAACCGATACGAGGCTGCCACTCGAGAACCTTTCTTCCAAGCTTCGGTAATCCTATACCTTTAAACGAACAATTCTTGTATATATATATATATAATAATCGGAATCTCGGAAACGGCTTTCATAAAATTTTGTGTGCAGGGAGTTTCGGGGGCAATAAATCGATCTAGCTAGGATTTATTTTTAGAAAATGTCTTTTTGTCCGTGTTTTTAGATAATGAAAAACTGCTACAATATCGAAATAATACTAGTTTTTACGGAATTTATCGCGTATATTTAACTTTTTAAATACCCGACGTTTCGAACGCTTTACAGCACTCATGGTCACGGGCGGGACTGAGATGTTCAACGTCCATATGTCATAGTTAACCGCGGTTACCATAGATTAAAATTTAACTTTTGTTCCGATCTATGCAGTATGAACTTATGGTATCTTGAAGTCTTGCAGTTGTATGCTTGGGTTGGGATTTAATTTTATTTATTATAGGATCCCAAGCAGATGGTAGCACCCAGCCATCTTCTCTATTGAAATTAGGATGTTTTTTGATTTCAATAGCCTCGCGAATCATTCTTGGAAGGAATCGGTGTTCTTTAGCGAGGATTTGCGGTCTATCAAATCTGATGTAGTGACGGGGGCGATCCTGTACGTGTTCACAGACTGCAGACTTCCCGGAGCGTCGATTCTTCACATCAGCTATATGTTCTTTAACGCGGGTTTTTATTGATCTTTTAGTTTGTCCTATGTAGGAGAGACCACATTCACAATCAAGCTTGTACACTCCTGCATCTTGCAGAGGGACATTACACTTGACTGACGGTAAAAACTGACCAATCTTCTTCAGCGGCTTGAAGTATGTTTTGATGGAAGCGCGCTTCAAGATGTAGCCAATCTTGTCAGTGACTCCTCTAACATATGGCAGCACAGCAGGTACACGCTCGAATGTGGCCGGCTTCACTCGTTCACTGTGATGTAGGCGCGGGACTTCGAGCTTGTTGTCATGCAAAACTTGCTACCATGGTGGAGCTCTGCAGCCAGGTGTTTACTGTCACAGATCCCTCGTGCTCTCTGAAACAAAGATTTACCCACGGTAGCGAACTGTGAAGGCTGGTGGTGAGAATCACCGTTTAAATATCTATCTGTATGGGTCTTTTTTTCTATACACAGTATGGCTCAAGGTGTTATCAGGATTCCGAATTACTAACACATCTAGAAAAGCTAAGGAATTATTTGCCTCTAACTCCATTTTGAACTGAATTTTAGAATTTATAGAGTTAAGATGGTCTAAAAATGCAGTTACTTTGTCTAAAGGTAGAATTGTGAAAGTCTCGTCTACGTACCGCTTGTAGAATCTTGGATTTATGGGAGAACTAAGCAGGGCTTTCTCCTCAAAGTCTTCCATGAATATGTCGGCGACAATGGGAGATACAGGTGAGCCCATTGCCACACCATCTACTTGCTTGTAGAACTCCTCCTTCCACAATAGGTAGCCAGATGTAAGGCAGTGTCTGAGTAATACTGCATATTCTACGTGCATGTTGTTTTCTTCCAGCCTTCTAGTTACAATTGAGATGCAGTCTTCAACAGCTAAGCATGTAAACAATGACTGCACATCAAAACTGCCATAGTTTCATTGTCTGCCAGATGCAGGTCTTTAATCTTGCTGACAAAGTGGTAGGAATCCTTTATGTGTGCTCTTGTATGTCCCCTGAGCGGTGAGAGTATTTTCGCTAAGTGTTGAGCCAATCTGTAAGTTGGTGAATCGATTTGGCTCACTATGGGACGTAATGGGGCATTGGGCTTGTGTATTTTTGGTAACCCATACAATTTTGGTGATTTGGCGCACGTAGGTATTTTATTTTACTCTTTTTTTTCGGAGTGTTTTATGAAGTCACTAGTTGTTTTTAGTGTGCTATTTGTTGGGTCGTTTTTAACCTTTTTATAAGTACTTACATCCGACAAAAGTTCTTGTATTTTAGAATTATAATCTGACATATCCATGACTACCGTGGCGTTTTCCTTATCTGCGCGGAGAATCGTAAGTTCTGGTTTATTGCGTAGTTTAAAAAGTTAAATATACGCGATAAATTCCGTAAAAACTAGTATTATTTCAATGTGTAGTGTTCGCGTAAATATAAGAAATCATTATGCTACAATATCGTTAGAATAAGAAGGTAAATTTTGACAGTTTATTAACGATTACAAATAGCTTAATTGGTATATTGGGCGGTCAAATACCATGTTTCGAGCCCAGACCGACCGACCCGACTTTTTTAATTTTTTTTTTCAAGTTCCTTTCTTTTTTGAGAAAATCTATTTTTTCGAGCCCTTTTTTTTAGTATTTTTTAAAAACACGAAAATTTAAATTAAACTAATTGCACTCATGATTTTTTATTCAAATAACCAGTTCAGTTTTTTCTATTATGTCGCTACGATCAAAAAATATTATTCGTATTTCATCAGTATGCAATTTGTATCTAAATGTAATTTCCAAAACACACGAATTAAAAAAAACCGAGCGAAAAATACCGAGCAAAGCTCGGTCAACCGGGTATTTTTATTTATATACTCTTTATTGTTATCCTTGTTATCGCCATAATTACAATTGTAAGTATCGTTACATTATCTCAGATTCTATAGAATAAAGATGGAAAACGAGCACACAGTTCACCCGATGATAATTGGATACTATCGCCTATAGACATCTCCATTTATCCGCGATTAAGAATCAATATGCAGATGCATTATCATCCCTGAGGACTAAAAATACCTCGTTTCGAGTAAAAAAAAGATTCCGGTTCTCTAAACCCACCATACGTAACTCAGCTCGACACATGCACGTTACACTTGATCTTTTTTCATCTTAATATATATCCGTTGGGAGACACTATTGAGGTCATTGTGCATAGTGTTTATTTTCTCCAGCGATTCTGCCATAAGGACTATATAGTCGGACAATTGAATGTATACTCGCCATCGATGCAGATACGAAGAATGCAGCGGTACGTTTCATATTCTAGATCTATACTTAGATATCTATCGTAGGATCTACTGCAATGCTTCAGCACTTCGATATACCGACAGCCGACTTGGCACTGCTGAAGAGACTGCAGAACCGACCAAATTTTGACGGAATCAAAGGCTTTCTCATAGTCCATATACCTAAGACAAAGTGACAGATTGTAATCTTTGGTCTTCTGTTCTCTTTGTCAAAGGTATTTATGTGGCTTTAGCACCACGCTAAATCCTTTTCAGAAACCGACCCGGAAGAGGCTAGAAGTCATCGAGTCTGCGTACGAGACCATTCGTAATGACTCTCGAAAACAGCACGTAGACGTGGCTCAGAAGGGAAATCGGTCTGTAGTTCTTCAAGAGAGCGTTGTCACCTTTCTTCAAGAACAAAATCACTTCACTTCTGCTACACGCCTTTGGAGTAGTGAGGGAGGGCGAATTAAAGAGCTTTGAGTAGTTTTGTTGGGGAGCCATTCAGGATCGTATTCAGAATTTTTGGTAGTTTATAACAGATTTTTCTCTCTGTGTAACGAAATCTTTTAATGTAATTTTCACCAACTTGGGACCCATGACAATAAAATAATTTAATAACTTCCGATCACGATCAACAGGTAAATAAAATAATGACCAGGTCCACCACAGCTCATGTGTGACATGATCAATGCTTTTAAGGTGCTGAAGAGGCATTCTTATCTCACTCAGACTGACGTCCGGGATATCATTAGATAAATAAAATAATATAAGTACAAAAATGGGCAACATTAATGATCATAGAACATTGGTACTTTATACAAGCGTGTGTTGAGGTTGCATAAGGAAATCCATCTACAACACATGTACGGGTAGAATGTAGGAAAATGTTCAGTAAAAGTTAATAATTTTGAAAGATGATAAAATAACTTTCATATTTATTATTCGTTAATAAATTACAGTCTTTCTAAAGTCCATTGATGAACATAGTTTCTGGCGGTATTTGTTAAAAGCATCTAGTAATGAGTTCTGCAGTCCGCCACGTAAGTTTTAAAGCACAGTTGACAATCAGAGCCTATGTCCAGCACTAGTGACACTAAAAATGCTATTTAACAAGAATCTGCAATTTGCTTACGATAAGATTAATTCAAGTAGTAACATCTATTAAGATACAAATATATTGTAAATTATTATTTTAAGTAAATTAATGATATAATACTTTACTTTAATTGTTGTTATCAGTTATTCCGAAGTAGTTATGGTCTCTATAAGATTCTGATTTATTTTACTAATTTCTTGAGAACACGTTTCTTTTGTACAAATAAAACTATATTTTTTGCAGCGCACTTTACAAAAATAAAAACAAACTTCACATCATCTAAAGAATCAAATAATTTCCATCTTATATCAATATTAACATACACAATGACTTTATAAAGGTATATTGATAATAGATAAATTTTGGTAAAACCTTAATTTAAAAAATATTCATTCATATTAATTTTAAAATCAAGAGTAATACGCAATTGCTCGAACATTTTATTCGTCCATATAGGAATAAACTTTCAAGCCCAAAAAGATTCCTATTAATTTGAATAGTAAACAGGTCTTAATTTATATTCAACGACAACTCACTGCAGACATACAAAAGCGGTACCGTTATCCAACTGCCAAATCTAACCTCAACGTTTCGCGTTCAACACGCTTCTATTTTCTCTTATCTGTTATTAAATCCAGTTTCCCAACGAGACCCGGGCGTGGGTCAATTTTCAATTACGTCACTTGTTAATAACGTGAGGCCTTTGCCGCCGATGCTAGTACAAACGTCAACGGCAAAGGCGTGCGTAATTATCGCCGACTTTGAAATTTTCCAAATATCGGGCTAGTCAGCAACTTTTAATTTTATTTGGCTACTCATCTTCAATTTAGCTGATAAGAGATTCTCTATAAAATGTTGAAGCACTTTTATCGTTTAAAAGGCAAATCAACTTGAAATAAAAAAAACTTGATCAAAATCTTCACTACACTTCTGTACTAAATATACTTACTACTAGAAATCATCAAAAGGACCCTTTGTAATATAAAAGGCAAATCAGGCTTACGTGACAAGGCCATGGTGTAGCATAGTATATTATGACTCTAAGACGAATTGGTAAGCTCGACCGGGGTTCACATAACCGACAGATCTGACCTCATATGGTGAGGCAGAGAATCGGAGACACTTCTTAATGATCACACAAGGCATCCATCTTATTCTTCGGGGGTGGCATCGCATCTATATTTTATTCATAGAGTTCACTAAACACCAGTTGGACTGTGAGCTCGCTTGACACCTTTATACCATATAAAAGTATTTTTTTGTTTTTCTCGTCAGTTATAACTTCTTTTGTACTAAGGCATTAGTACAAAAAAGTTGGCAACTGGAAAAAACACTTAAATTGTGCAACGAAAATAAAATAAATTATTGATAAATATTTTATTTAACAGTAAAAAAATAAAAAAACCAAATCAATGAATAAATAATATACAAGTCTGTGCATATTTTTTTAATATACCACGTTTTTAAAACGGCAAAAACTTTATTCACATTCTCACATTGCCATCTGATTCTGCGATAGTTTCAAAATTTTAAATCTCCAGCTCATCGGGAAGTATGTATAACATTTATTTTAAATACCTATTATAGATGTATATTACATATATATCTATTATATAAAATAAATTACTAATATCTGTACACAGATATACACGACAGCGAGTAACTAAAAACGTGGTATAATGGATATATTATAACAAAAATAAATATAAAAAAATATTTATATAAATGCAACGTCAACCGTGTAAGAATATCAACTACCCCATATCGTCCCGGGGTGACGTAATTGGCAACAGAGGGAAACAAATATAATCTTGAAATGTCTCGAAGATTGTTGAAAACTAAAATATTAACACTGAGTTTGTATATTCTATACAACAGAATAAATCATAAAATAAAACAAACAGTAACCTGTTAGAATTAAGATCTGAGAAATCAAAAAACTATTTTGAAGAAATCAAAAAACTATTTTTTCAACGTGGTAGAGCCATGCTGCAGTTATATTAGTAGTATAGTTGTAGCACGAATGGGTCGGCTCGACCGGGGAAGGACCACGCTCTCACAGAATACCAGCGTGAAATAGTAGCTTGATGCTGCTGTATTTCGTATGGTGAGTGTAGAGAACCGGAGACCCTTTTTACTGGAAACGAGGCATTCCATCTTAGTCCTCACGGGTGACAACGCATCTGCATTTTGATTCGTAATCGAGGATAGATGTAGATGTCTATGGGCCGCAGTAACCACTTACCATCAGGTGGACTGTGTGCTCGTTTGTCACCCTATCCTATAAAAAAAAAAAAAAAAGAAGATATGTGAAGTCTCAATAAAACTACTTTTACGGATTTTATCATAAGACATCGGGACGTCAGTCACCTCAGACCCCGTGACCATGGGTACAGGAAAGCACCCGAAACGTCGGATATTAAAAATAAAATAAATTAAACGCGATAAAATCCGTAAAAATGGTTTTAATCAAAAGGAGTTGTGATTATTTGTATATTTACGAGTATATATTTGTTGTTCATATCTTATAAAATTTTTATTTACTAACTTTCAATAAATCCAAAAACGTTGTTCTTTCCTCCAAGATGCAAAAAGAAAACTTGCTGAATTTTCATAAATTTATGCGTAATATTTTTCGTCGCTAAGACCACTTAACCCTTATGTAACGTAAATATTTCTAATTCTGTAAAGACTTGATATTTATCATTCATTGTCATTACAAACTTCCATATAATGGGGAGCCATAAATTGCCTCAGAGTAGCAAAGGGTCTGCTGAATCTTGAAAAGCTTGTTCATACCCCCAATGTTTTTGAAAGATCTATATATAAATATATATATATATATATACATATACATATATATATATATATATATATATATATATATATATATATATATATATATATATATATATATAGTGTATGCGGGATACACGATAACCCACACGATGAAATAGACGGATAAAAATAAATCATCCATTCATTACCTGTATGGGATGTGAGGTACCCAAAATAAAATGTCTTTATAATTTTATTTTTTGATTTACAGTTTTGTAGACGTGATCAATATCTATAAATGCGTAAAAATCTCTGAGTTAAACCTCGAACGGACAGACAGATTTATGGCAATGGGTGCGTTTGGCAGAAAAAAGCGCTAGCAAGCGCTTACAAGCGCTAAAATAGTTTTCGGGCAGGACACGATTGCTACTTCAGTAGCGCTGACACAATCCGCCATTTTGCTTATTTAATTTGTTTGTTTTGAAGTAGAGTTTTAAGTTGTTTTGTGCAATATTAGTTTTAAGTAATATAATGACATGAATAAACATATACATGTTATTAAAAATTCATGATTGGTAAGTTTTTAATATGAATACTTTACAAACATATATTTAAATTAGGTTAGGTTCCCCGGTTAAAACTAACATCGTGTCCTAGAGGAAAATAGCTACTTACGATTTGACAGCACTTACCGCTTACGATCGCCATTTTGTTTACAAGCGCTTGCTAGCGCTTTTTTCTGCCAAACGCACCCAATATTTGCCATAGTTTCCACGCTTGGAAGGTGGCTCACAGTTTTGTTAGCTTCTAGATGTTATTAGTAAGACGCTGCTACCTCTCATCGAGTTTGTTTCCTTCTATCGCTTTTTACTACATTTATGGGACAAAATAGGGTTGTGTATATTCTCATTACGTGGTAGAGCCATGCTGCAGGTATATTAGTAGTATAGTTGTTGTATAAATGGGTCGGCTCGACCGGGGATGGACCACGCTCTCACTGAATATCAGCCTAAAATTAATAGTATTACTAGTAAGATGCTGCTGCGTTCGTATGGTGAGTGTAGAGAACCTGAGACCTTTTTTTATGGAAACGAGATATTTCATCTTAGTCATCACGGGTGACAACGCATATGCATTTCGTAATCGAGGATAGATGTAGATGTTTATCGGCTACAGCAACCACCTAACATCAGGTGGACTGTGTGCTCGTTTGTCACCCTATCCTATTTAAAAAAACACCGCCACTCACAAACACACATTATGATGAAATGTCGTTTTTTAATTTAGTGTAATATCAGTATACAGTTAATAATTAGAATAGTTCACTAATAAATGAAAATATACAGTAGTTTGTATATCATAGAAACGGTTAGAAGTTCTATAATATACAAACTAAACATTGTATATTCTCCGATATTTCATCTATTCTAAAACATTGAAATACTATAGATTTTCTCTATTATTAGAAATATAAGAGATATGTCTCATTTTAAAATGTATACATTTTATTAGTGTCCTGAATTACATTTAACAAGGTATATATATTTAATTAAATATAAGAAATAAGATATATATATTTAATTTTACTTACTTGCGAAGGAATATACTTTACACTGTTGCACTATCTTTGTGCAATGATAGTTATCCGTGCAATAGGTTTTTCATATTTTTAATGAAAGCTGCAAATATGATACGAGAGTTTACTTACACTGAACCGGTGCCCACGTATTCGCATGGGGGCATAGTGCTAGCAAAATATCCGATGGATGCATTAATTTCAAACAAAATTTCGTTATCCTTCTTTTTGGTACAAGGACATTGTTGCATTGTCAAAAGTATGACTTCTGTTTTGTGTAATATTTGAGAATAAGTTTTTACTTATGTATTTCAAATGAAATACTTAGTAATTTGATGACAATGAAAAAGAAAACAAATATTTTTGATATTTTCTATATAGTTATTTAGTACGTGTTATTATTATCATTACAGACCATAACAAGTATACTATTAAATATAGTTTTTCCCTGCGTCTTGTTCATAAAATCTCAGGTGGTACAGGGGGCAGAAAGAAAGATCAGGAGATAAAGAGAGAAAGCAGACATATAAAAACTTAACTAGTTGCTAATTAAATAATTTTACATTTCATACAACCAGTCCATAGTCATATCTTCATATGTTTTTTCAGATATGTCATACGAAAATTAGCCCCGAATATGCACACGTACATTTATATACTCAAATATCCACCTAAACAAAAGTTTATGACTCAACAGACCTCGAAACGTAAGATATGTCAAATTTAGACTTTGAGAAAATCGACTCTTAACAAAAAAATTCTACAGGAATGTTAGTAACAAATAAAACAAATATTAAATGTCTTGTCCATGCAGTGAATAAGGACCTCGAAATAAAAAAAAAGTTGGAAATAATTCTACTGACTTGAAACTAGCTCATAAATCTATGTAATGTAGTTTGTATTTTGAAATCAGTTCAGATATTTTTATACTTACCCGCTACGCTTGTGTCTCTATAATAGCTTTCCGGGTTTCATATTCCGTTGCGAAACGAATGGCGATGACGGTGCATTAGTAAATTACTCACGTACGCGCCGCCCTTACTCTTAAAACTTGGAATTTGTCACGAGGTTTTACACCGAACTCCCAACTAATTTATTTAATTAACATTGGCTTTCCAGTGACGTGATTAGTAACGTTATTTTCTATCTTGTTGCATAATGTTTATCATATTCATGGGTAAATATTTCATAGCAACAGTTTGACTACTGTAATAAAGTCAAACTGTTGCTGTCCCGAGGTACCTCGGCACCTGCTTTCGGAGTGTGGCTCCTCAAGTTAGGGACTGGATGTGATTCAAGAGTCCCTCAGAAGAAGTTATGCACCTTGTCTTGAACCACTATCTAAATGTGGGAGAACGAGTCGAAAAACTAAAAACGACCCGTATCACGGGTATTGAACCTAATGTACGGAGTATGTATCTGATCTCGAGTTCACCGGCAAACTCGGAGTGCCCTAGTGTTCTGTACTAGCATACTGAGATCAATCTTTAGAGTAACCATCCCAGTCTTATTCGACACTATTCCGATGATGTCTCGAACACAGAAGCTTTTCAATTCCGTTCTTCATTTTGGCACTACTCCTGACGCGTGGAGCAAAAGTTCAGTTGTCTTGTTCTTTAAGAAAGGTGACATTGTTCTCTTGAAGAACTACAGACCGATTTCCCTTCTGGGCTGCATCTACGTACTGTTTTCGAAAGTCATTACGAATCGTATCGCACGCAGACTTGACGACTTTCAGACTCCCGAGCAACCTGGTTTCTTATAAGGCTTTAGCACCATAGACCACATACATACTCTTCGGCAACTTGTACAGAAGACCGAGGAGTACAGTCCCGGTTTCCTTGGGGAGCCCGGTATATATATAATATATATATATATATATATGGTGGTCGAGTTGCTGCGTATATATATATTAGTCCTGCTGTGTGGGGAGGAATATATATATATATATATATATATATATATATATATATATGCCTATGTTTGGATTTCTCTCACTTTAAAACTAACTTTATGAATTTTATCGTGTTTGTAAAAAAAATTTACTCTCGATATTTCGGGTGCTTAACAGCACTTGTAATTAGGGATTTCCTCTTACTTTCTAATGCAAGAGAAGTTAAAGTAATGCACATTATCATGAGTTAAATAACTGTAGGATTTGTACAAAATATCTTCGGAAAAATTGAAAATAAGAAATAGGAATACATTGATATACACGATGATTTAAGGTAATATGACAAATTAAGTGATATTTGCAAACATTACAAAATTAAAATTGAATAAATACAACTGTCACTTCAATACTTTCGATCTTATTTAAAGGTACCTATTAAATATAATGGACTGACAAGCTTGGAGGCATATATTAAGTGTGCTCATTTTCCTATATTTTGTATTAGTATTTAACTTCACCGTCAAGCACATGGTATACCAACACTCAAAATTGCGTTAACAATTTCACTGACGACGGCCGGAGCTCGAACTCGATTTGCTCGCGTACTATGAAATTTAAGACTAGATATCAGTAACTACCATGGTTTTAACATAATATAGAAATAAACGTTACGAAAATATTCAGTTTGCAATATCAATTATACAATACAGTTATACAATATAAAATACTACTGTAGTCCATGGACAACCATATTCAAACGACAAATTCAAACGGCCTGTAATTATACTAGCTTTCCTATACTTTTTACCTTAAGTAGGAATACAACATTAGACACGGACTTCGCGACGGAAACAGGTAAGTCGGTAGACTTACACATACGTACTCCTAAATAATAATGAATCAAACCACCTGGTAAACGTTTTCGTATTAATTACAAAAGTAGGATATAAAATATAGGTATGTGCAAAAAATTAAAGGATAGGCAAGTAGAATAAAGTGATACACAAATGGTTTTTTCATACATAAGATATTAGCTGGTTTATGATCGAATTTCTACTAACCACGATATTTATATACTAGTATACATAAAAAAGCAACGGTTTAAAATTCTGTATAATGTCATATACTATGTAGTTGTTCAAGTTTTACCAAATAAAATTTATTAACATTGAAGTGAAATTGTGAACAAGGTACTTATACATATTAACATGTAAGCAAATTTGATATTAATCCCCTTTATCCTTGACTCCATCAAACATCACATGTCTTTCAAACGGTCGCACGGAGGTCGATAGAGTTCATATTATCCGATGCGTCCTTCAAGAAAGGGCCTTCTGATGCTCTTTATATTTTTATTCCATTAAGTTGAGGCCATG
The DNA here is from genome assembly GCA_907164705.1 of Parnassius apollo. Taxonomy (NCBI): domain Eukaryota; kingdom Metazoa; phylum Arthropoda; class Insecta; order Lepidoptera; family Papilionidae; genus Parnassius; species Parnassius apollo. The sequence goes on along the minus strand of CAJQZP010000795.1, from coordinate 2,204,189 downwards.
AGCGTACGTCGCGCTTTACGCCCTCAGTGCTTGTCGTTAAGGTGACTTACTGCTAAAGGTAGAGCTTTTCATCTATTTATGGTTACTTATTTCCCTCAAGAGTGTTTTTTCTGTAGGCACGATGTGTTCAGTGACAGAAAGTAAGAGCACAAGTTGTAAAAATATTTTTATTAGAAGTTTTAAATTTATAGTTTACCTATAAAATATAGGTATATAATATAGGTATATAATATAATTCTACTAGAAATACGTTATTGGATTGCCTAATAAAATCATAAAATTTTAATATAAGAATCATAATCTAGTTTTGGCATATCTCTCAAAGAAACTGACGCAATAAGAAAAACTTTTATTAAGTTTGTCATATTCTACACACATTGTATTTTAACCATCTGCGGAAGAGCCCCAAAAATAATAATAGCTCGAAGAAACATCACCCTATTGATAAAGACGTAAGGTAACACAAACAGCCCACCTAATGGTAATGGATGTTGTGGCCCATAGCATTGTCACCCCGAGAACCAAATTGGAATGCCTCGTTTTCCAATAAAAAGGTTTTTGGATTTTTACACTCAACATACGGAACACAGCAGCATTAAGCTGCTATATTACGCTGGTATTCTGTGAAACAGTGGTTCTCGACGCGAACTCATTCATGCTACAGCCATAATGCAACTGCGGCGTAGCTTTACCACGTCTATAATGTCATATAGTCTGACACAGAGAGCATTTGGATATGTTTCAAACTCTGGTTCGATATTCGAATAGCATCGTTGCCTAAATGTACAGAACTTTCACAACAAAAATTGGATTGTTACTCTAGAATTTACACCAATAAAATATATACAAATGCTGCTCCAATGTTAATTGTAAAAACAATATTAATTGTTAACTGTCTTTTATAGTCCAAATCAAAAACATTTCATATGTTTTATGGAACGAAACCAATTTTACGAATTTGTCGCGTTTAATTTTAACATTTTTAATTACCGATGTTTTAATTTTGAAAATAGTTGAAGATAGCCTTCGTTAACTTCGACATCGGGGTATCACATACCTCAGTCTCCCCGTGGTCATAAGTGCTGGAAAGTGCCCGAAACGTCGAGAGTTAAAAAGTTAAAATTAAACTCTATAAAATCCATAAAATTAGTTGTCATGTGTAAGTGTTCGCACAAAAAAAAGAAATTAAGATGTGTTTTAAGTCTCATGCATGTGGTCATGATTGTTCTAGGTCTTCTTTCCTGCCTAGAAACCTATCGGAGCAGGTGCCTCTTTCCTATTTCAGTGTATTTTAGTGTTCCAGCATGTAGGGTATAGATAAGGGTCAGTCAGAATAGTTACACGCTGTGATGCATTCCATCTTAGTCCTTAGAAGTGACAACGCAAAATAGCCCCTTTGTTTGACGTTGGCTGCAGTTGTCAGTGGTCCATTAAATGGTGATTTTAAAAGTTACTGGCCTTGAAAAAACGTAATTTTTTTCGGTGGTTTTGAAAATTGATTGTTCTAAAGTGACAACGAACTTAAAGTCCACCTGATGAAATGTGGCTACTGCAATCCATAACAGCAGTTTCTAGTTTAAGGATGGATTCGTCGAGGATATAACTAGTCAAAATGTTGACTAGTTATATCCAGACGCATAGCGGCGAAATAAATTATTAACTCTTACGTTTCCACCGAGAACCGCCGTGAATGTTTACTACCCTTGTATCCATTAACGGGAAACCGGGAAGTGAAGCCGTAGCGGTTGTTATAAAAAAGTTTTTTCATTCGGCTGGTTAGTTTTTAATCAGCAGACTTTGGAAGCTGTCCAGTTACGGGACACTGGCATGCAGTAAGATTTTTAATCAGGACTCTACGTATTCGCGGACTGCTGTCAAAATAAAAATAAAAAACTACTTTCTTGTTTTTAAACTAAACGTACAAAATACTGAGTCCTAATATAATTATACGTTTATAACACAAACTGTTACTGGAATAACATGGCTTCACCATGTTATTATAAATTTAAATAGAAGTATTTCAGATATAGTTTTTGTAATAATTAATTATTTTGAATAAAACTAATTTTATGAATTTTATTGCGCTTATTTTTAAACAATTTTTATCTTCCGATGTTTTGAGTGCTTTTGTTGCACTCATGGTTATGGTATTTGTCGTCCTTACGTCATAATTAGACTCAGCGCAATCTTGTGAGGTGGAACGGCAAAGGATCCTTCGGGTTCCTTCCTAAAGGTGTATCATAGTCTTCCAAACGCTACCTAGCTAAGTTGGATCCGTGGATAGAGCTGTCCTTTAAAGTTGCATGTACCTTATTAACCAGGTCTTAGTGTATTTATTTTCATTTCTAAGTCTAAATAACGGCCTCCTCTTAGGAGAGAACAACTTTTTCTTATGCGCGCCTTTTTCCACGGCTACCAACTTAATCTACGATGGAACCAAGGGCTTGATCATAGTCCACATATATAAGACAAAGCAGATTATACTCTTCGGCTTTCCTGAAGCCTTTTCGAAAGCCGGCATGTTTGGGAGGCTGGAAGTCATTAATTCTGCGTGCGAGACGGCTCGTAATGACTTTCTAAAACAGCACGTAGATGTAGCTCAGAAGAGACATCGGTCTGTAGTTCTTCAACAGAGAGTTGAAAAACTACAGAGGAAGACGTAAGCATACTCATCAACAACTTCAGCATCGTTACCGTAATAGGTGTGACATCTAGGTGAGGTCCACTTTATATTTGCTTTGTCTATGTTCATCAGAAGGCCTTTCCGTCGGGAGACACTATTGAGGTTATTGAGCATAGTGCTAAGGTCCTTCAGGGATTCTGCTATAATGACTAAATCGTCGGCAAATCGAAGGTAAATATGTAATAACTATTTACTACTTATTATATTATCTATCATATAACATTATTCGTTGTTATTCCTATAAGATTACGACTATCTCGGAAGATTATAAGGTAAAATTATGTAACTTTCATATCTTTAGTGACATCTAATAATTTAGAAGACCCTCGTGTAATGACGTGTCTTTTTGAATCGGTGCACCTGAGATTTTAGTGAATTCTTATATCTTAATTTCTGGGTTTAATTAAAATGTTTGTGTTTTAAAATTCTTCATCAATAATTACAGCCTATTAATGCCCATTTCTGAACTTAGGCCTCCACCATAGACTGACATATGAAAGGATATTTGCCATAGTTGCCATGCTTCGCAGTCGGGTCGGCAACCGCAGTTTTTTTTTTTTTAATAATTTGAACTATTATTAGGAAGATACACCTGACCATTTCCAATTTCGTTTTGTTCTGTCACCTCTTAATACACCCACACGATCTTTATAGATAGATTCTTTAACGCCTCTTCTATATAGTGAACATACATTTCTTAAAGTAGATAGGATAGTTCTTAAAGTAGTAAGAGAGGATACAATACAAAAGATTAATAAAATGCCGTTTATTTAAATAAAATATTTAAAAAAAATAGCAATTATTTGAATTAAAACTAATTTTTTTAAAAAATCTGCGTTTTCTCTTTCAGAATATTGGTCCTTAACTAAATCGCTTTAGTAATTAAATTAATTAGGTGCCTATGATTCAAGCTTGTAATATTTTTTATACAATATATAAAGTGCCAAAGACTTATTCCTAACTTCCCCCTATGTTTGTATTGAAATATGATAGGGACGCAGATGTCGGGCCCCCATGTTAATTCCAATGTTTAATCGACCGACAGTGGATGTCTGATGACTTTGTCGGACTTATTACCAAAATGAACGCTAGGAAGTATAGATTTTTATGAATAAAACATTTTGCACTTGCATAATACTCACCTATTATATATTATTATTGAATACATGCATATAATATATTATAAAATTCAATAATTATGGGTGATTTAAAAAAATATAATTCAAAAATCATTTTATGATACAATGATGAACAGACTAGATCATTTCGTTAAAATATAATTAGAGGAATAGTCATTTTACGATTACATTGCACTGTTGGGCATAGTTTCTCTTGCCGCTATGTTCTATTGTAAATTGTGAGGTTACGGACATGGCACGTTATTCAATTTTATTTTACTTTGTTTTTACGCTTCAGCTGAATTATAGCTTCTGCCCGAATGAGTCTACTTTCAGGGAGGGAACCACGCTCTCACAGTATATCATCGTAAAATAACAGCAGAGTGTTGCCATGTTTTGTATTGTCAGTGTAAAGAACTGGAGACCCTTTTTATTAATAACTCATCTGCTGATTCTTGATCGATGATCGATTTGGGTATTTACGGGTGTTTAGACATGTGCTATGTTCGTTTTCTAAGTTAGTTCGTTAAGTTTCCATAAGCCTAAAGCATAAGTTTGTGAATATGATGATAATAAAGATAATGATAATAATGAAAGAATTGTTGAAGTAATGGACAAAAAATTGATGAAAGTATAGTTGAAAATCCAACTAATTAAATTTTGTAAAATTGATGTATATGTATGTTCAACAAATTTGTATTACTATAATAATACCGTTGATAAAAATAATTTCTAATAAAAATACTTCCTACAAATATTTTTAACATCTCAAAAATACTAATAATAATATTACAAGTTTGTGAAGCTAAGAATTTTTCACTTCTGACGTGCGTTACTCCAACTGAAAGTTCATTTTTTTAATTAAATTTTGCACACCGATAGCAGCTCAACATCCCATACACTTTGCAACTTGTTTGTGATACATTCGTTCATGAGCCTATCAACAGTCAAATCATATAATTACATCATATAATCGATAAGTGACCGACACAGCCCGACGGATTAGAAAGCTGAAGTGGCAATGGGCTGGCCATACAGCTCGAAGAACCGACAACCGATGAAAAAAAAGTTTCTTGAGTGGCAGCACATCACCCAGTAGATGGAGTAACGACCAGATAAAACATGCAGAAAGTCGAGAGATGCAGGTGGATCATGGGATGTGTATATTATATGTGTAGATAGTGGATGCTGGTGATCATGCTCAGGACCATGCTTTATGGCATTCCTTGGGGGAGGCCTATGTTTTAAAATAATAAAATGCAATAATTTCATTATTTGGAATTGTTATCAGGAATATGGCTGCCCACGGGATGATATGCAGTATTTATATGCAGCATTGCAACTATACGGCCTGTCTGTGATACATGTTTTTGCAATTAAATGTATCTTTACCGTTATTAGGGATTGCTTTACAAATAATAAAAAGTCACACGACACCTTACTTAGAAAAAAAACCACGTAGGCTAGGACTTACAGTCGAGTTTGGTAACAAAACTTATGAAAATTTAATAAATCTATATATTAAAATAGAGTAAAACTTAAAAACGGAAAAAGGAAAAATAATATTAAGTGACTGTATAAAAATACGAGTATAAATCAATAAAATGAAAAATAATGATAACGGTGCCAAATAATCCTGCAGCAATGTTCTCTACATTTAATTCTAAAACATTAATGTGTTTTTGGAAATAATTTTAGTATGTGTTTTTTTACCTTGTTTATAACTCTTAATTCTTAAGATGATCCAACCTCTGACATATCATAATAATGAAGGTATATATTCGTGAATGGAACAACGAATAGGTCTTCCAACATATTTACTCTAATTTTTTGCTTATCTTTCTTATCACAACTTGTCGGAAAGTTTCTTCGCCATCGAATCGTAAAAACTTAATACACTCGTTTTGACTAACCGTAACACCAACTCTTCGTAGAAGTCGCGTCCTCACTGGGAAATTTCCATAAATCAATTTCAATACAAACACCTCTTAGGGAACTCCGTTTGCGGTCTTGGAAAGTAGGTAGAGAAATTTGAAGCGAATGCAAACCAGCATATGTTACTCGATTGCTCGCCCGCTTATAAAATTGTAAGAGTATTACGTATTTACAAGTTATTCATTATTATCATAATATAATCAACTCGACTAATGCTCGATGGCTAACTCGCTTATTGCCAAAATTCTGTCTACATTATGTTCTTATAGCAAATGATTATTATTTAATAATATTTATGTATTATATTCATCCTATTCGTAGTAGATGTATGCTATTTATATATTATGGACCACGCTCTCACAGAATACCATCGTAAAAAGCAGCTTAATGCTGCTGTGATTCGTTGTTACGAGCAACCAAAGTTGGTAAATCTGGTGGTGTGAATTATGGGATTGAAAGAAAAAAAGGCAAATTTTAGACGTCTAAATAAGATAGTAAAAGGAGTAGTTGAAAAATAAAAGGATGACAGAACGGATAAGCATGATAGAAGGGTATCTGATAACTTCCAAACAAATATTAAAATATTCTGGAAAATCGTAAGAACTGCCAAAGAAAATGCAGAACAGCCTAGAATTAATTCTATACGAGACGAGAATGGATGTAATCTGAGTGACAAAAATTGGAGTTTAAGAATATGGAAAGATTACTTTGAAAGCATGTTTATGAGTAAAGAATCATCTGAATTAAATGAACTAGAAATTTCTAAAGAAGTAGAAAGGGTAGAGAGATAAGTGTAGATAAAATAGTTAAAGCAATGAAAAGCATGAAAGCTGGATATAGAGTACATGTGATGATAAGGGGGGAGATGGTAGTAGGCCTGTATACCTTGTTTAATTTATGTTGAAAATTGAAGACTGGTTTAAAGCAGTTATAGTCCCAATATATGTAGTAAAAGGGTCACCACAGCAGGATTGTCACAACGATCGTGGTATCAGCTTGCTTATTATTTTGGGTAAACTATATGCTAAGGTATTAATTGAAAGATTTGTGAAAGAAACTGATAAAAAATTTGGGATGTGCAAGCAAGATTTAGAAAGGGAATGGGGTACACCCCAAACCAAGTATTTTTCAAATGCAAGATTGCGGAGAAGTTTTTCGCGAAAAATCAAAAAGTTTTTTGTGCGTTCATAAACTTGGAATAGGCTTACGACAGAGGCAGGGACTGTTTAATAGCCATACACTGAACTCATTTGGATTTAACGCTGGCTTGATACAGGTATTAAGTTCTCTTTATAGGAACTATAGCGCTTGTGTAGCGGGATCAACGGGGTATACGCGGACTGGTTTGGTATCCAAAAAGGTTTCAGACAGGGCTGTGTAGCTTCCCCTTGGCTGTTCCTGTTGGCTGTTCTTTGAAAAGTGAAGAATATGGGTTAAAAATGGGCGACTTAACCGTCAAATGCTTTTTGCACGCCGATGATCAAGTCATTTTTGCATCGTTGGCGGCCGAGTTGCAAATGATGGTAACATTCATGAAATGGTCATTAAAATAAAGAAGAATGAAAGTGAACGCAAGTGAGATGAAAGTGGTTTTTGAAAGAGAAGAAAGAGAAACGTTATATGAATTTAACGACGTGTGAATGCAGTAAATAGAGTGAATGAGGCTCTTTACTTTATTATGAAGAGTCACAATGTGTCAAAAAAGGCACGCGTGGTTATTCATAATGCTGTGATTATCCCTACTTTAATCTATGGTAATAAAAGTTGTGTGTGTCATGAGAAGCACGAAAGTAAATTAAGTGATGTAGAAATGCGATCATTAAAGAGTATGCTAGGGCTGAATACGAATGACAGGGTGAGAAATTGTGTGATAAGAGAAAAAAGCGGTGTGCAAGATGTTATTTTGACCAGAATTAAGAAAGGAATTCTCCGGTGGTTTGGTCATGGAGAAAGAGTGAATGAGGAAAGAGTGACAAAGCAATTTATATTGCAGATGTGAACGGCAGAGTAGACAAAGATTTATCGACCAAATTGGCATTATATTGAAAATGGGTCAGATTAGGTGTACCATTAACCGTCGAACGTGTATACATAGAGATACGTATGTAAAAAAGCGAGAGGTGTGTCAGGATTGTACCAAATGGAAGTCTCATTGCCCTTTGCCTCTGAAAATGTGTTACCGGGGTATGTGCATTACAATGATTTAGGTAACAACCGACTAGCAGCCCACAGTGGGATAATGCTCTTATTTTTTATTTTTAAATATGCAGTCCATAGATATTTACAGCCAAATTCCAATGTAGAAGGTTTAACGCTCTCCCCCTCCCTCTATATAAAATAAATATATAAAATAGTAAATGTATTATATTCCCCTTTATATTAAAAATTATATATTTGTGACCAAGATATATAAGATATGTTTTGATCTTTCTAAATGATCTCTCTAAAGGTTTAATAATAGGCCGTTTCTAATATTTTGGCGTGATCGTCTTAGTTAGAACCCTTATTTACGTTGTGTTTGTTTAGTAACTTAGTTCTTTTAGGTGTCTTTTGGAAGAATGAATATTCACTAGAGTAATTGAAAGCTGTTGGTAGTGCCTTATAAGCTAAGTGAACCTCGTTCACGAAGACAGGGCTCGAGAAAGGTTAAGAACATAAAACGTCCTTATTCCACTTGCATCAGGCTTACATTATTAATTTGTTATTATTTATCCCTTCCCGCTAAGAAAAGGCTCACAATATATCTATACAAAATACCCGATACAAGGGCTTCGCTCTCCTACATTTATTTAAAAAAAATGTAGGGAAGGCACACGGCCCCACACACGCCGTGCACGGTTAGCGCCAACCATTTTGATGCACTCCCCCCGAAGGGAACGCTAATTCGGGAATTGGACCGTAGTCCACAGCAAAATAACTGGCGAACCAGTAAAAGAGGCTTGGCCCCTTGTTAGTGCGTAAGCACAAACATCGACCAAAGTCGCGCATGTCAATGTGTGTAAACGCCGTACAGAATACGAACAAATCTAGCCACAGTGAATGTACGTCACACGGTTTAGGCAAATAGGGACCCTGGCCGTAAACCCTCCGTGAGTGCCACCACCTACCAGACCGCCGCTCCTGCAGACGTGATGTAAGTGTATGGCATCACCATGGATTGCATGATCAGCACGGCTACTAGCCGCAGAGCGTGTCATGAGTCTACCGCTCACCTCAAGGGAATGGGGTCCCACGTTGTGCGGCTTTCGGCCGCAGCCTTGAGAGTCTCCTCAGATCCTCCCGCCAGCTACCACCCGCATGAGATCGACACATATGCTCCACCAATCAATATAACGGCAGATATAGCCAAAAGGCAGTTATAAGATAAGAGTAATAATTCGCCATCAGAAAGGGTTTGTGTCACTGACGTTGAGTAAATGCATTTTCGATCATGTTTCATCACCCACAAACAAGTTGCCTTCAATCATTCAATGGTGGGAAAGTTACAGAGATATATTATTATGTTGTTATATAAAACATCGTGGAGGGCAGACAGTCTGCAGCCCCGTAATGAAGGGACCCGACTTGGGCAAAGCTACTTAGGTGTGAGTCAAACCAAGACGCAAAGAGCGCCATTGAGAATAACGTCCCACCAAACAACCATCGCAAAGATGCAATGCTGCAAAACGCAACAAGCATTAATACGACTATCGTCAGGCTTACACCATCCCAAGGTCCCCATACATCCCAGCAGACATCACCACCCGCATACCTCCATCGACCAGAACCACAAGAGTGCGTCGAATCAGGCGCAGCACACACGCAGATCCATCACAAGATGCAATACCACGAGTAGCAGTAAGCATCAATGCAACTATCATACGGATGGCGCCCCCTCACAACACACCCACATGATCCCTATCGACTTTGATAACAAAGTTTGTATTGTTGTTAACTAAAAAAATATTACCAATGAATCATAGTAGTACGCTACTAAGACGCCAATGAACAAAACTCCACGTATCATAGCACTAATGCACTAAGACATGAAGTTGAGTATGCCTGTTACACTTAAAAGTGCTACCAAAAACACTCATCTCAATCCGAAAGATAGACAACGTATTGCTATGCGCTACGACGTCGCCCACAAACGGTATGGGTGTGCAATGTCCACGGGAAAGCCGTATTGCTACAACAAACCCGCTTACCACCGGCACTAAGATTGTTGTTATATAAAACTGCACCAACGTATCATAGTAGCACGCTACTAAGACGCCAGTGGACAAAACTCCACGTATCATAGCGCTAATGCACTAAGACATGAAGTTGAGTATGCCTGTTACACTTAAAAGTGCTACCAAACACACTCATCATCCCAATCCGAAAGATAGACGACGCATCGCTATGCGCTAAGACGTCTCCCACAAACGGTATGGGTGTGCGATGTCCACGGGAAAGCCGTATTGCTACAACAAACCCGCTTACCACCGGCACTAAGATGATATGTCTAGGACACATAGGTTAGCGAGTCCAAGTTTACCTCGGACCAATTGCTCGTGAAGCAGCACACACGCCCCCATAATATTCCTTTTCAAGTCCCTAATAAGGACTAGTCATTTTGCTACAGTACTAGGAGCAGTCGGTCACCCGACCACCCCATACAATGCTTATGCATCAAGGAGACCTTCTATAATATTGCTTTTGTATCAAAGACCCTACTTTCATAAGTCATTCATATATAGGACTCGAACCCACGACCCTACTGTTGTAATGCAAATTCATCATAGAGACCTTCTATAGTATTGCTTTTGTATCATAGACCTTACTTTAATAAGTTGTTAATATACAGGACTTCAACCCACGACCCCACTATTGTAATGCAAATTCATCATGGAGACCTTCTATAGTATTGCTTTTGTATCATTGAGTTTATCATAAGTCCCTAATATAGGACTAGTCATTGTCCTACAGTACTTCAAGCAGTCGGGCTCCCGACCACCCTATATATATGTACAACTGCAGGTATGTATCTCCAGCAGCTCCTCCATACAAGACATCTATACATGAACCTTCCACAACTTGGAAAATTTTCTTTTATACATGAACTCCTTCCACAACTTAGGAAATTTTCTTTTATACATAAACTCCTTCCTTAACTTAGACAATTTTTAACAAATTTTCTAATTATCTTATAAATGTCATTTATCTTTCATATCACTAAAATTGCTGTTTCAGTTTTTATTTTTAAATATGCAGTACATCAATATCTGAACTTCCTCGTCGGTCTAGTGGTTGTGGTAGTGCGACTGCTGATTATGAGGTCCTGGGTTCGAGTCCCGGGTCGGGTCAAAAAATTAATTATTGAGTTTTCCGTCAAAAAATTCTTAGTAATTGGCCGGAGTCAGGAAGTTGGCGGTGTCTCACCCCCGTGGCTCGGAAAGCACGTAAAGCCGTTGATCCTGCGCCTGATCTCTCTCCGGTCGTGTCGGTTTACAGTCCCATCGGATTATGAGAGTGAGAGAATAGAAAGTGCACCTATGCTGCCTGCGCATACACTTGGGCACTATAATCCTGTCCTGCGCCGATAGCTAGTCTCCGTTGAGGCAGGCTGCCGTGGCCGAAATTCGGTTTGGAGGACATTATTATTATTATTATTCTATTATATTATACATATACTGGTACACTGCAAATGTTACTTTGTAATCCTTTATATTTATATAGGATTACAAAGTTATTTATGCAGTTAGTGTATATAGAAAACTGGACCAAAATTGCAAAATATTTTAGTTTTTCCTTAATTTATACACTAAACACTAGTTGTATTCTAAATTTGAAGCTTCTATGTATGTTAGAAGTGCCTTAGAGTTTTGATGATCGGTCAGTCAGCCAGTGAGTGACAAAAGTTTTCGACCAGCTATAATTCTTAAACTACTGGTTCAAATTGAATGATATTTGAAATATACCATGTTTATACAATGTCTGCTTGGTAACTAAACTACTAAAAATTCAGGCTTATATTTTTATCCACAACGAAGTTATACGGGACCTGAAAATGGACTGAACTGCTTCGAGGAAAGGATAGTACGACCGTGCCGCTTTTTTGCTCGACTCGACGGCGGGGGCACTGCCATGCCCCTAGATATTTTTGTAGAAAACGTTTTGTGCATACTACTATAGCTTTACGTTTTTGTGGGGTATGCAGAGAGTATCGATCTACAATGATCGATCCTAATATATCAGTGTCGCTTTTTTTTTAGTTAGTAGTTATTGTAGACTTACAGTTCCATTGTTGTATATTTTAGTGTTGCACTGTCGGGAATTAATAGATGGATAGGAAACTATGACCATTTTGTACAAACTTGGTATGTGAATGATTTGATTTAAGTTGTATTATTTTTAAAATTTAAAAAATTCTTTTTAATTTTTTTGAATACCACTCCCTATAAGTCTGTTTGGAAATAAACCATTCAATTTTCATCGTCCTGTTTAAGCCCATTTTACTCGTTATAGCGGTCAAACCGCGAACTCACTTAGTATGCTCATAATATCAAGAAGGCCCTATATTCTCACGTCACGCCTTACAAGCACTTGGCCTATTTGTTTTTATTTTGATTCGATATTAGGAGGATGCTTCTGCAATTCTGCTGCTGCACATTTACTGTTCTATTTTACTTTTTTGCCTTTCGACACCCACGGGATGATATGGAGCAGTTATGTTTTAAGAAATTGAGAAATATCCTGACGTCGTCTCTACGCGGTGGCCTTACACTCATACTAGGCTGCGCTAAAAGTATCGGAAATGGAATATTTCCACTGTACCTGTCATATTAAAATCTTTTTAATTGAAAACTCCTTGGTTTTAAAAATCGAATACCATTTATTTATTTAAAAAAAGATTCTCGGTCTTGTCACAAGGTTTTGGCAAACTTGTTTAGTCGTTGAGAAAATGGAATTGACACGAGAAAATTTAAAAGCGATGATTTGTTATGACTTTCGAAGTGGTTTAACATAAAAACAGTATATTGACCGGATGATTTCTGCATTTTGCGATGAAGCTCCATCTAAAACCACAATTTATCGCTGGTTTGCTGAATTTCAACGTGGACGTATCAAGCTCAGTGATGATCCCCGTCAAGGTCGTCCAAAAACTGCAGTCACCCATGAAAACGTTGATGCTGTGCGTAAGCTGATTGAGGAAGATCGACATGGGACATACCGCGAAATTTAAGCAAGTTTAGACATTGGCATGAGTCAAATACAAATAATCTTACATGAACAATTAGGTGTAAAAAAGTTGTTTTCCCGATGGATACCGCATTCGCTCTGTGAAGAGCAAAAAGCGGCTCGCGTTACTTGGTGCGTCAGAAATCTCGAAAGATTCCACGCAGGATCCTCAAATACTGTATACAACATCGTATCAGGTGACGAATCCTGGATATACGCGTACGAACCCGAAACAAAAACCCAGTCACGAGTTTGGGTGTTCGAAAATGAGTTAAAGCCAACAAAAATTGTACGTTCACGGAGTGTTGCAAAAAAAAAAGGTGGCCACGTTTGTATCCACAACCGGCCATGTTACGACTATTCCTCTTGAGAGACAAAGAACGGTTAATGCAGAATGGTATGCTATCATTTGTTTGCCACAGGTCGTTTCTGAACTCCGTAAAGAGAACTGCAACCGCCGCATCATCCTCCATCACGACAATGCGAGTTCTCACACCGCACACAGAACAAAAGAGTTTTTAGAGCAAGAAAACATAGAATTATTAGACCATCTGCCGTACAGCCCCGACTTAAGCCCTAATAATTTCTATACTTTCCCTAAAATAAAGAATAAACTGCGTGGACAGAGATTTTCATCACCTGAAGAAGCTGTGGACGCCTACAAAACGGCCATTTTGACCCAACTTCCGAATGGAATGGTTGCTTCAATGATTGGTTCCATCGTATGGAAAATGTGTCAAATTTCGCGGAGAATACTTCGAAAAGCAATAAATATATTTTTAAGTAGTAATGGTGTGTCATTTCCTTGATTCCCGAAATTTTCAGTGCCGCCCTCGTAAATCATACTCTTATTATAACAAATATCTTTATACGTAAAACATGTCCGTTAATCTCAATAAATCTCATAAAGGGCTCGACCGATTTTTGGTGTATATTTTACTGCGTCCCTGGTCGGTTTAAAATCTCTATGGGCCTGGTAGGTAACGCTGTTCTCGAGATCCATAAACCACCCGTGCAAATTCGGAACGCGTCGTTAGAATTAAATATAATTGGTCATTTCAACGATGTCTTGTATTACTAAGCATTTTTCTAAAGTATTTTAAAAAATGGCAGTCATTTATTTTAAAATATATATTTAAAATTAACATGTATTTATATTTTTTTATTAAACTGAATTGACAGACGAAACAGTTTAACTGATTGTAAGTGGCTACCGCAGTCCGCGGATACCTGTAACTTATAACATTTTAAAACTGAGATGGAATGCCCTCAACCTGTAACTACACAGCAATGATTTCTTATATTTACGCGAACATTTAAATAATACTGGTTTTTACGTCACTCCATCATATTTGATAGATCATAAATCCTCGCTAAAGAATACCGATTCTTTCCAAGGATGATTCGCGGGGCTATTGAAAATCAAGAAACATCCATATATATAGAAGATGGCTGGGCGGCTACCATTTGCTTGGGATCCTATAATTAATAAAATTAAACCCCAACCCAAGCATACAACTCCAAAACTGCAAGACTTCGAGATACTATACTTAATAATTTTAATCAGTTCTAATAATTAATAATTTTAATCACTCAAGTAACAATAGGTGCTGTAAAGTTCTCGAAACGTCGTGCATATAAAAAGTCAATAGACGCTATAAAATCCGTAAAAAACTAGTAATATTTCAATAACTTTAATGTTACTTCAGATCGCTACACATCAGTAAAGGAACTGCTATTTTGCGGCATCAATTGGTAGAAAAGAAGAAGGCAGAAAAGAAATCCTACCTAGAGGGATTTCGAGCCCAACTGCTTAGTAAAAAAAAAATACTTTCAATAAGAATTGCTTGTAATCTATATTCAATACAATACATTCTATTCTACCACCTGAAATAAATGTGACCAGTACCAAAAACAGATATTATGCTTTTTGAAACACTGAGCTTATACAAAGTTCAGATAAGTATAATCATGACCTGCGTAGAATTTATTACACAGTAGCCAATTAAAAGTTCGCAAACCACTTTTTGGTTAGACGTAAAGCTTAATGGATAAAACCTCTATTGTTTTATATTAAATCGCCTTCCAAGTCTAAAAGCTCCCGTAATTTACCTCTCCCCAAGGGTTGAACGAAACATGCGGGCTCGTGTCCGTGCGTACGGAATTTACCTGGGCCGTGTAAGACTCAAGTACACTTGGTCTCGAAAATATTATTATTGTTCTTTTTTATTTTCTATGTTAAATGCATTTAAATGGCTTTTTTGTATATTTAGTAACAGTAAGATATCTAATCTCAGAGGGTTATGGTATTGGTATGGTATTATAGTATAGGGTCTAAGTATAAGATAAGCCGTGGTAGCTCAGATTATTAACGCTCGCTGTAAATTTCACAGTACGCGAGCAACCCGGGTTTGACCCCGCCGGAAGCAAGGAAATTGTTAACTGCAATTTTAAGTGCTGATTTACCACGTGCTTGGCGATGAAGTTAAACATCATGAGGAAGCCTGCATGTCTAAGAAATAAGATTAAAAATATTTTGAAGACGTGTGAAGTTCGCCAAAACGCATTGGGCCAGCATGATGGATACTTTTCTTGTCCTAAAATCCTCTCAGAAATGAGGGGATGTAACTTTAATAAAAACATCGATAAAAATAATTATATGAATTAAGTTTAAAATGTCAACGTAAAAAAGGTTTATAACGTGGTAGAGCCTCGCTTCGTTGTATTAAGACTACTGCACGAATATTCAGCTCGAACGGGCGAGGTTCACGCTTATGCAGAACACTGACGTAATATTATGAGAAAATAATCCTACTGTACTTTAAATGATAAATGGAGTTTTACTGGAAACGAAGCATTACGTGTTCGTCCCCAGGGATTAAAATGCATCTGTTTTTTGATTCTCAATCGAGAATAAATGTAGATGTCTATTAGCCACAGATTCACTTACCTGATGGTAGAGATGGTAGAAGTCTGAGTCACCTGTATAATTTCTATGAATGTGATATGTGGTTTGCCAATAAAAGACGTTCATTTTTTCTGATTTGAAAAATAACTAAAATTTTTGTTCTTTACGAATTTTATGATTATCAAAATAATCGTGTATTTTCACTGCATTGATAATAATCTAAATACCTAAGACATATAAAAGAGTAACATTATTTTGCGGAAAATTAACTTCGTCTTGTTTACTAAATCAGAAAAAAATAAAATGGGTAAGAAATTTATATTATTAGTTATTATTAAAATTTATTTTGTTCCTCCAGTAGAGGAATATACCTATTTAGGTATAAAATTTCCTCTTATTTTTTCAATATGCTATATTTTTTCCACTAATCCAAATCATAAATGTACTAACATAAATCATAAATGTAAATACATAACAAAATTAACTTTAGTATTAACAAGGCTTCTTTTTTGGCAACTGTACCCATCTTAGAACTGTCCCGAAACCGTCAGGCTTCAGTGAGATTTACATACACACGCGGAAATTCCAAATATCTTACGTGAAGTCGCGTAAGGTCCGGTGTGGATCGTGCGCGTATGTTTATCCGCGCCGTGTGCCCCCGACCTTACCCCTAAACCGTCATAAATATTTACCGGTAATGCGGTTGAGCTGAGCGAATGGCTTCGAAAAGATTTCATTGTTGTGTTTGCGTTTATGGCCCGTAAAATAATGAGATTGTGTAATGTATGATTTGAAAATGGTTTGTTTGAATGCTTTTAGCTTTCAAAACTTTCTGGGCTCACAAGAAACGAGACTAAAAAACCAGAGTGGGATATTTATAGTACAGGCCTAACTGAAAATAATAAAGAAATTAGGAAAGCTAAGAGAACATCGTTGAGGAAGCTATGCGAGGAAGTGTGAGTCTTTGGCTTGCAGTGGAAGACTTCACAAAATGCTATCGAAAGCTAAACCTAATCAGATCGGGATTCTTAAAAATCTTGATGGTAACAACACTACTAGTGAAACAGAAAGATCTACGAAGGCCTTGTAATGAGGATTGATATAAATATAATACGGCCAAACCTGGTGCAGTGTGCTGTAGAATCCTTAAAACCAAATAAAACAAGCGGGAATGATGGAATAATTCCCATCCAACTACAAGGAGTTATCGGTATCCTTCTTTTTTATCTGGTAAAAATCTTCAAAGCAAGTTTTGCGTGGGGATATAATCAAAAATGATGGACAATTATCAAAATTCTGTTTGTACCTAAAGCTGATATAACGGACTACGCTTTACCAAAGTCCTTTAAACCTATAATTCTATCTTTCTTTCTTCTGAAAATACTGGAAAAGATTATAGATAGATATAAAGGGATGTAGCTCTAGCTACAAGGCCCATACATTACAGTCAGCATGCTAACCGCAGAGGCAAATCTACGGAAACAGGTCTGATCTGTGTTATTGACAGAGTCGAAAAATTTTTTTTGTCGAAAAATTATTGAGGATGCCTTCGAGAGTAAATTTACATCACTGCTGATTGCGAGCCTTTTTTTTTTTTTTGCGGATGGAAAATGACTAAAAACCATACGTGTTCCTTCAGTGCCCTTACGTTCCGGAGGTATTTTTGAACAGCCGCAGCCCCAGGTGGCCCTTACGGGCCCCTTCACGCTGCTGACAGCTCTTTAAGGCGCGCGTGGAACAAAACGCGCCGTCGACCAACATTTAAAAATGTTAACCTCACAACCATTAGGTGGGTGAAGTCGATGCTTCCAAACAGAAACAGAGGTTGCAACTAGAAGAGGCTTTTTACAAGGAGTTGTATTGTAACCCCTTCTTCCAACTCTTTCAGTTGATCAACTATTGTGTAAGATGGAAGGCCTTCGCAGTGACACACTAGGTTATTCTGATGACCTTATGATCATTGCGAGGGACTTTTGCTAAAGTACTTTATACAAAGAGCCTTAAACACCATAAATAACTGGTGTAGGAAAACAGTTCATCAGTTAATGCTGATAAAATTTTTATAATATTATTTATCAAAAAGAGATGGTTGAACAAATTTGTCACACCAAAACTCAATGGTAAAGAAGTACCATTCTCCACTACCGCTGGGTCAAAAATTGGCCTCGATGTAGGCTTTTGGATTTATGGGCAACGCCCAAAATTAAAACTTGACTTACACTTAGTATGAATTTGGGTAGATTCCCCTCTATATTCCAGGTAGAAATTTTCGCCACACTTCATTCATGAAAGCAGTCTGCAAAAACACTACATCGACCATGTAATCTACATAAACTCCGATAGTCAAGCAGCTTTGCTAGTTCTGAGGTCAAACTTGGTGAACTCGAAGCTAGTTGGAGACTGCGTAAACCATCTAAACGACTTGAAATGTAATAACCGAGTTATTTTAGGATGGGTTTTGGGCAATGAACTTGCCGACAAGCTCGCACGGGAGGGCTCAAAGAGTACACAATTTCGACCCGAATCATTTTGTGGAATCTCAAAAAGTCTAACGCGATTAACCCTTGAAACTCTTTATCACAAAAAATCACTTAAGGTCTGGTTTGACACACCAGATAAAATATTCTAAAACCTTAATCCTAGATTTTGATCAGAAGACCACCACCAGAAGTACTGGTATTAAGTAAAAATAAATTGTGCATTCTGGCAAATCATTACACTATTCTTACATCCTAATTTCAATGGAGGAAGAAGCTAGGTACTACCACCTAATGATTTCTTATTTGCGAACACTACACATTGAATTATTATTTACGGATTTTATCGCGTCCCTGCTTGAAACCCTGTAATTAATAAAATTTCATTTATGTTCATTCTGCGTATATCGGACCATAAATGATAATTAAAAAAGCTGAAGGTACTCGGGGTTCACACTTACATTGGGACGTCAGTCACCTCAATGTCCCGTGAGTATGTGTTTTGGAAAGCACCGGAAGCGTCGGGAATTAAAAATCAAATAAATTAAACGTGGTTAAATCCGTAAAAGTAGTTTTAATCGATTACAAGTTTAATTAAATATTTAAAGAAACTTCTACCATTTCATCGGAAGCTATTAGTATATGTAATAGATCTTACAATCTTCGTAGTATTATAGAGGCTTCGCGGTTTTCTGTTTGTCGTTAGATTTGTCATAATTTCGTACGTGTCAAAAGATAGATGAAATTGTTGAAAGTTTTAAGTAATGGAAAACTTTTAATATATTGGAGAGAGGAAAAGTATTATATGTCACCGTAATCCATTTGAAGTTTATGAAGTTTTGTTGTTATTTTGTTTTTAAGTCAACACAAGAATTTTACCAATACTGATGGTAATAATACAGGAAAATGTTCTTATATCTCCTGTATTATAGAGACAAATTTCATATATATAAACTAACGTTTTTGTAAACAAAAAAAATGAGCTATACAAATATTTGTTTCGAGCAGGATTCTAAAACAGAAACGCTGCCAATCACTTAGCTATTCACTGCCGAACCTTATTATTTACCTTATAATTATTGTCAAATGCATATAATGCAGCAAAGGAGTGAAATAAGTTGCCAGAATCTGTCTTTACATCCGATTACAATGTGGGCCTTGAATGAAGAAAGAAAAAGAAAGAGTGAATAGGTTTTTTTAAGTCAGTGCGCTTTACCAGCTTAAGCTACATCACCACTTACTATCAGGTAGGATTTTAGCTAAGTGCTGGCTTAGAAAAGTTAATAAAGTTGATGATTGTACATATTGTTATGTTTATGAGTAGCAACAGCTTCCAATTAAAAAAGGGGGTAATTTTATACTATCGCGTTCACCTCGTTTTTTGGCTCTAGAAAATAGAAAAATCATCCGATTTCGATTTCGGCGACACGAGATCGGTGTTTGTCTTTATGGCGGATTTATGGAAAAAAATATAAAAAATATCTCACCTCAAGATTTCATATAGTTAATTGACTTTAAATATGATCATAAACGCACTTTTTCGAATATAATCGTTTATAACTTTTTTTACAAAGCATTAGACGAAGTATAAAGAAACGTTTCCAAATTCCTCCTGAGACTATCTCTATATACATCCCAGAAGGTCACTTTTAGATCCGCAAAAGCAACAGTTTCATAAGTTGGTGATGTTCTAATCACAAATGTAATGTGTTTGTAATCACACATCGATTTTTTACTACTAGCATGCCAGTCAGTTATCCGTCTGGTTAAGTTACTCGTATTAGTAGCAAAGATTATATTTAACACATCTTGCCTAGCACGCGTTACAAAGGTTGGTATACACCCTAAATTTAGGATTACCAGGCGACTGGAGAGGAGAAAGTCCTAAAGTAACTCACCTTTTTCGTTGATGTTAGTGCTTCCTCAGACTTTGTGGTGAGCATTAGCATCATATTCCACTACAAGTTCGGCGTTGTGTCTTCGGACGAACTCCACCACTCGCTCTAACTCGATGACAGTATTTGAGTTATTTAGGAGAAGATAGCCTGAGCAATTGATTACTCTGGCCCCTGTGTATCTTTTGAGGTTTATAAAAGCTGTTACTTGTTTGTTTACTGTTATTCAGAAAACTCATATAAGATTTATTCTATTAGTAAATAGTGCTTTGGTAGTAATATTGACCCCAGTTGAAATTTTATCTCTAATACGACTTACAGAGGCATTTACTACGAAGACAACTTAATTCCCATTTATACAGATTTTAGTATTTCTTCTCATTTTTTATTTTTCTATATTTACTCGTTTGTGTCGTTACAATTTTTCAAAATGCCGGCTTAAAAAAGATTCCGTTATGTTAAAAATGTATGATAAATGTTAGTACATTTTAACCAGTATATTGTTATTGACGTCATTAGGTGTTAATGTTTTCAACCCCAGGCATTTTTAAGGTAGTCAGCTCAATTGGCATAAGCTTTGTATTGGATTAGTAAGTTTAATAATGAAATGTATGTACACTTTAAAAAACTATCAACAAAACATTTTAAACATTTAATCGCATTTAAAATCTTTGTTTCAACCATTTTCCCCTGCGTCCAATAATTACTTTGACCCTTGCAGCTCGTCACATGCAACTGCTTTTTATGGCTGAATTCTAAATTCGTTATGACGCTATTCAGAAGAAGTGACCTTTTAAATGACATAACTATATTACTATAATAGTTCTTCTATCGTTTTTCGTGTTTTGCATAAAATAATCTAACTATCTGGTTCCCACAGAAGTTTTTTTAAGTGACTATTTCATGTAAATGAATGCTGCATTGTTATAATATGCAGATGCCCAAACACAGATGGTTTTATTTTGAAGGAGTGGGGTAGGGCGCCAGGAAATTGAATTTAACTTTTCGAGTATATCATGGGGAGTTTCAGTTAAAAAGTTTAATAAATCCATTATTTCAGATTTAATTTCGTTTAAACTTTTTCTCGGCAACGTGACATGCTATTCCTGAAGATATCGCTGACAACGACTTACACATATTACACGTATAAATATTACGACAGAGATTGCAGAACATATAATTTTTTTTCAAACATTTTTAAAAATTAAACTAAATTATAATGACTGTGGTTTTTCTGACGCGCTAAATTGCGCCAAACATTCTTAAAAATTAAAATTAGAGTGGTCAACAACTTGGAATAATATTATGCAAAAATATTATGTGTTCGCTACGCGGATTAAGCAATTGTGTTACAGTTTACTGATTTAGGAGCCGTGGTAGCTCAGATGGTTAGCACTCGCAGTCAATTTCACAGTATGCGAGTAACCCGGGTTCGATCTCCGCCGGTACCAATGAAATCGTTGATTGCAATTTTAAGTGCTGCTTTAGCACGCATTCGGCGGCGGAGTTATACGTTGTGAAGAAATCTGCACATCTGAGAAGTAAGAAAAAAATAATATTTCGAGGTCATGTGAAGTTTGCCATCACTTATTGGGGCAGTGCGGTGGACACTTTCTAGCCCTAAAACCTTCTCAAAAATAAGATGGGGGCCTATGCCCAGCAGTGGGAGGTATCAGGCTGTAACTTTAACTTTTTACCGATTTAATAACTTAAAAAATCATAAGTTATTTATTCATTTTATATCAAGGTGTGAATTTTTTGTAAAATAAAAGCGACAAACTAACTTACTTAACTATTCTAGCTGATGGTTAGTGGCAAGTTAGTCCAAGAACGCCTACAGCCGACCTCAAACGAAGAAAGCTACAGATGCGTTGCCTCCTATGAAGACTAAGGTGAAATGCCTCAAAACCTGTTTTAAAATGGCTCTCTATACCTATCAGACGAGGACACAGCAGTGCAAGTACTACTATTTTGCGACACAAAAGAGAAAGTGGTTCTTACCTATTCAGCCATAGCCTAGGCAAAAAGGGAGGCACTCCACCTAGTGGATATTGTGGCAATTTTCAAAATTGTTCATTGATCAGCACGTAAAAATTTAAATTTTAAGTACCGATTGGTTAACCTCGTGCTCAGTGGGCAATCCATTTCTATTTTCAGCGTGGGCTACGTTAAAATTTCATGGAAAATTCTACAACTAAACTTAAATTCAAAAGTAATTCGCGTTCGGTATGCGTTTTCAAAAATGCATAAAAATATTTTATATATTTTCTCAGAGGTGCAATAGAGTCCGGTCACATATAGAGTGCTTCTTTTTTTATTGCCTTTTATTACTAGCTAACTAAGTTTTGACTCGGAATGTCATGAAAATTCCGAAGAGACGTTTTTTGGCCGTGCTTTGTTTTTGTTATTGAAAAAGCAATACAGTTTTAATATAACTTTACTTAGTTATGGTAAATTTAAAAATAAATATAAAAAAATAATAGTTGTAGCACGAATAGGTCGGCTCGACCGGGGATGGACCACGCTCTTACAGAATACCAGCTTTAAATAGTAGCTTAATGCTGTTGTGTTTCGTACGTTGTGTGTAGAGAACTGGAGATCCTTTTTACTGGAAACCAGGCATTCCATCTTAGGTCCTCGTGGTTGACAACGCATCTGCATTTTTAATCGTACCACTTACCGTCAGGTGGACTGCGTGCTCATTTGTCACCGTGTCCTATAAAAAAAATCATAATTAGAAATTTTCCTTTTTGAGTATTAAATTAATGTAAGACATTGTTTCTCATTTTATTATATTTTATTATATAGATACATGTGACCGTGTCGTGGCGGTATAGAGAATCCACTACCCCATATGGTCCCGTGAGTGTAGTAAGAGGCAACAGAGGTAAACTAAAACAGAAGATGGGCAGCAGCATCTTCCCAATAATAACTCAAAATATTAAAAGAAAACGTTTGACAGGCGGTTGCCAACCTGCCTATCAAGCGTGGCAACTATGGCAAAATCCTCCATATGAGGCAATCTATGGGAGTGACCTATGTTCAGCAGTGAACTTTTATAGGCTGTTAGAGTTATGGTATACATACACACACACATACACACACACACACACACATATATATATATATATATATATATATATATATATATATATATATGTGTGTGTGTGTGTGTGTATGTGTGTGTGTGTGTGTGTGTGTGTGTTTTGTATGTATATATATGCACATAAGTAAAATGAAGTGTAAGTCTGTAATATATTTGCATGTCATTAAGATTTAAATCACGATTTGTAAAATATTTCTCTTTTCTTCGGAATGACTAAACTGATTGTAATGAAACTGTACAAACAAATATAGATCAATACCAGAAGTGATCTCAGTTAGGTATATTTTATCCAATAAAAAATTGCAGAATATTTTTTTATGACAGAAATTTGCGGAATATTTAAAAATCGCCAGAATAAATGGAAATAAAACATGCGACACATCTAGTACTGGAATCGAAAATCAAAGATCGTAGAACATTTTTTTTTCTCTCCTTGGTATGAAAATGGCAAATATACAACGATGAAGCCATTAGTTGTACAATCTAACAATAATGACGATGATGAGGATATTTCATATTGCTACTTATTAAAATATCTTTTTATACAAAACTGAAGTGAATTAAACTTTTCTTCGGCAACGTAATTAAGATATCGCCGAAAATGTCTTAAATATAAATTATCAGTAATATAAATATTACGGCAAAAATTGTATAAAATGTGATTCTTTTTTTAAAAATTATCCAAATTTGATCCAATATTACCAGGATTACGACTTTTCTAGCTAGCGCTAAATTTCAAATATTCTTACAATTTAGTTTGAGTAGCCAATAACTTCGAACCAGGAAAAACGAGTTAAGTAAAAAACCACAATCTAAGTCTCACAACTGGGTACAAGCCTCTTTTCATTCCGGAGAAATTTTATTGACATTAGGATTGTTAACAAATTAATAATATTTCAGTCATTTTTTTTAACTATTATAAACCATTGCTTGGCTACAATCCCATCTCATGGTAAGAGGTGATGAAGTCGGTGATAGTAAAGCCGTGAATACACCTACATTATAATTAGATGGAAAGACAAATGCTGGGAAGAGCCGTGGTAGCTCTGATGGTTAACGCTCGCTGTAAATATAACAGAACGCGAGTAACCCGGGTTCGATCCCCGCCGGCACCAATGACATTGTTAATTGCAATTTTAAGTGCTAATTTACCATGTGCTCAGCGGTGAAGAAAAACATCGTGAGGAAACCTGCACGTCTGAGGAATAAGAAAAAAATAGTTCGAAGACATGTGAAGTACGTCAACACGCATTGGGGCAGCGCCGGCGGACGCTTCCTTGCCCTATAAACCTCTCAGAAATGAGGGGAGGCCTGTGCCCAGCAGTGGGACGTATACTGGCTGTAACTTTACTTTTAATTTTACAAATGCTGGCAAATTATTCCAATCCTTTGCTGTACGCATTATAAACGACAAAGCAAACCGTTTGTCTGTGTATTAGTAGATCGACAACAAATGAGTTGAGACTAGCTGAGAGTCTGGTTTTCCAATGATGTATTCCATTATAGAGATTGTAGAGACATCATAGGGAAAGAAATTAAGTCATGCAATTCCTGTGCACACTCTTTGAGATGTATTGTGTAAAACCCCGAAATAATGGCCAGTTTGCACCTGTGCTCGACACTGGTAAGATTGGTTCTCAAAGTCCAAATCATATATGACAACAATGCTCCGAGGACTACCAGATCACAAATGATTCTTCTTAAAATAAGACCGTTAGCTGTCTAATAAAATAACTTTTATTATTCAACAACATCATTAGCCAGCAGATATCTACTGATGGATATAGGCCTCGCCCAAAGTGTTATTCTTATAATCTTGGGCTTAGCATCTATGTAGTTGTTATCGTGATACGATTGTGTTTACATTATTTTGTACATGCAAAATCATTTCACAATTTTTCATAGTAGTGCTTAATCATGAATAACGTTCTTATTTACTCATGAAACAACCCACTTTGTTGTATTTTATTCACAACGTCAAAAGAAATCTAGTAAGCTCACTTTGATCTTCTTACGATCAGTTTGAAACTTCGCGAGCACATATATTGTCACGATAAGAGTGAGTTGGTAGGTAGTTTTGTGAATGTATAAACTTTAAAGGTTTGATTTGCATTTCCCGACAAACAGTTCTTTGGTTATATAAACTTTAAAATAACTACTGGTGCCTCACAATACTGTAGAGAAAAAAGTTATAAGAAAAATAATGTGTTACACATATTCTGTATATTTTAAGATTTTTTCCTTTTTCCTTTGTGTTTCAAGTAAAAGTAACATTGTTTATCACTTTTTAGAGTTTATTAACTGTTAGAGCAAGAGCGGTGTTTGGCCAGTAAACGCTTGTCACGTTTAGCTTAGAATGGCGGTGTAAGAATATCCACTACCCCATATCATCATATGGATGTCGTAAGAGGGAAACAAATCATAAGATGGGTAGCAGCGCCTTCTTGATCACGAGTAAAATTGAAAGTGCCAGTGCCCAGTGCCAGCTCCTTCCACTTGACCGCATACAGCTCAGAGTAACTCCAATCGTCGACGACCGAGTGATTTCTGATCGGCTCGATTCACTAGCGCTGCGAAATGCTCTGAGAAATTGTTCGGATTAATCCCAGTTTCCAAATTTCATGAACGCACCACGCGGCAAAGCTTCTGATACCATCCACACCATCTGGATGCTTGGCCGTCCACCACTGTACGTTTCACTAGGAATTTTCTCCCGCGTATGACCTCTCTGTGGAATAGTTTACCACCGGCGATTTTTCCGAACTGATACGACTTAGGCACCTCCAAAATAAGAGCTTACTTCTTTTAAAAAGGCCGGTAAAGCACCTGCAAATTCCTCTGGTGTTGTATTTGTTCATGGGCGGCGGTAGTCACTTAACATCAAGTAACCGTATGCTCGTTTGCCCCCTCTCCTATAAAAATGCTATATATAGGGAAACTCTATGTTCAGCAGTAAATTAAATATGCTGTAACGGTAACGGTAACGGTAGTTATATATATAAGAAGCTTGCAATATAATGATGTTAACAAACGTTGAATAACCTAATATATAAAATGAAATAAAAAATTTAACTAACTTTGGTTGAGCGGCGGACCTAGAGGTTCCCGAGTTTGATTCCCAGGTCGAGCCTTGACCCTATTGTGCGAGATGTTACCAGGTGGATTGTATACGCGGTTGGCTTCTTACGCCTCAACAAGATGGCGGACGTGGCACGCGACAACCTTGGACAATGCACTCGCTCTTCCAAATCTATTTTTAATATAAGTTAAGAGGCAAAGTAACTCACAGTTTACCTGATTGTAAATGGCTACTGCAGCTTATAGACACCTGCAACCAATTTTAAATAAAGAAGGCTATAGATATGTTGTTACTTCTGCGTACTGAGGTAGTATATCTAACAGCAAGGGATTATACTGATTGGCTCTCAATACCCTTTATACCGGAATCCAAAAGTGCACGCACTGTTGCTTGGCAGCAGAAATGTGTTCACATTTTTTGCTTGATCAGTCCGTAATCGTCTACTACTGGATATGGCCTCCCTGCACCCAAGCTGAAAGAACAATTAGCTAACCATATTACTAGGCTTTTCAAACGTTTGACACTGCTTGCGTTTTTCTTCCTTTTTTCGTGGGGAAATAATCATCGATACCTTTACCTGTGGGAGTAATGAAAAGGTAATGCTCCCACCGGCCAAAACCCTATGGTAGTCATCACGTAGCGTATATGAGGGGTCCCTAGCACCTCCGTTTGGAAGGCAATCGGAGCCCCTCTCTCGCTTTCATTTGCTTTTCTTGCCCCCAGCATCCTCGCAGTACTATCACAATGTCTCGTGAACACTTTCGCGACATCGTTCTCTTAGGGGGCTACACCTAAGCGTTCGGCACCACAGTCCCGAGTATCTGCAACCCCAAAGACCCCATTTGTGATTCGAGAACACCATTTTCAAGATGAGGGCCGTGACGAACCCCTTGGCGAATTCATCTCCGAGGGAAATCCACCCTTTCCCGATACCGCTAAACAGTCTTTTTCTGAATCATAACGAATATACAGATGGTGGTTACGGAACTTCCTCCTCCTCCAGCCGCATCCCCGCTTAGCGTTGCCAACACAACTGCACGATTTACCAGGATCAAGCGTATGGGATGCGGGGTCCTAGTCCCGTCCACTGCAGTAGAAGCTGTTCAGCGTTATCTCACGTCCGTTCTTACACAGATAATCACCGAAGCACCCACGTCTGGTAATTATTTGTATAAGTCTGTAGGTGAGTCTTACTACTCGTCGCTGCATCCAGGATTCGAAGACCGGAAGGATTGCATCAATGACGCATTTATGTTCATAGCGTTCCTCGAGTCGAGTGCACCACGTCGCTAAAGCGTTTTGCCGTTCTTACCGTTCAATTGATTAGAGCGCCTCTTCTAGCTCACCGCTCTACCGGAAAGCACGGATTGAACTCGCGCCCATGTCCGCCAGAATATCTAGAAGTGCAAAATGAGCCTGGATTGCCGCCGCCTCAGTAGATATATATTGCGGTACTCTCGTAAGATCCGTATGGCGATCTTCCGCTGGACACAGTAGATTTTAGTTGTACAGTGACGGATTGCAAGCCTTTTTGCCCAAACAGGCACTTCATACAGAGCTACGGACCATAAACTCCTATACCGTATATACTTCCTACGTCGATCCCCTGTCTATACATAGCACCCGCTACCCTTAAGATCCGGGAGACGTGGCGCTAGAAATGTTTTTCGAAGCCTCAGTGGCGTTCCAAGTGGAGGTCTAGGTACTTCATGTACCTTTCCACTCTGACTTCAGACCCATCCCCGCGGAAGCAAGAGTCGGGTGGTTCATAATAGGGCCTCGGTCTTGTGAGGCGCTCTTTCTTCTAATGCAAACTCGTGGATTATGGTGACGACAACTTCCGCCCCGAGTACGGCGAGCTCCTCAGCCATTTCGAAAGTGATCCCGCTAGCGATCACCGATGTGTCGTCGGAAAAGTAGACAATAAGTACCCCAGCGGGAATATCAATTCATATAATCGCATCATAGATGAGGCTCCACAGTAGTGGCCCCAGTACCAAGCCCTGTACCTGTACCATCTTGACTCATGTACAGAATTCACCTATTACGGAAGTAGTCCCCGATAACACCTCGCCGGGAATTATTAATGATCATAGTAAAAGCTAACTTTAGCGGGTTTATTTATTTATTTAATACTTACATGTAACATCTTAAGTTAAAGGGTACATATCATCATCATCATTACAGCCCTTCACAAGTCCACTGCTGACCATAGGCTTCCCCCAAGCAATGCCACAAAGCACGGTCTTGTCTTACCAGGTCGTCACTCCATCTAGTGGGGGGTCGCCCTACACTACGCCTACCGGTACGAGGCTGCCACTCGAGAACCTTTCTTCCTGGAAAGGATACGGTATTAACATCAATGGCGAGTACATCACTCACCTTCGATTTGCCGACGATATAGTCCTTATGGCAGAATCGCTGGAGGACCTTAGCACTATGCTCAATAACCTCAATGGTGTCTCCCAACGGATAGGTCTTAAGATGAACATGGACAAAACAAAGATCATGTTTAATGTCCACGTCACACCTATGCCGGTAGCTGTTGGGAGCACTATGCTCGAAGTTGTTGACGAGTACGTTTACCTGGGACAAATAGTCCGACTAGGTAAGTCCAACTTCGACCGAGAGGTCAATAGACGGATTCAACTCGGCTGGGCAGCGTTCGGGAAATTACGACACATCTTCTCGTCAGGTATACCTCAATCTCTGAAAACTAAAGTGTACAACCAGTGCGTGTTGCCAGTGATGACTTACGGATCAGAGACGTGGTCCTTCACTGCTGGCTGTATGAGCACGCTCAAGGTCGCTCAGCGAGTTATGGAGAGGGCTATGCTCGGAGTTTCTCTGCGTGATAGACTCAGAAGTGAGGATATCCGCAATAAAACCGGAGTGACCGACATAGCCCAACGGATTAGTAGGGTGGCAATGGGCCGGACATATAGCTCGAAGAACCGATAACCGAAGGGTACATAGGGCGGAATTAATGCCATATGGCATTCTGCCATGCCAGTCAACACTGGGTGCGAAGGACAATTGTTGGCAGGTGCGAACATTATACATAAATAAAGTGCACATACATTAAAATATATATAATAGATATAATGTACAAACATACATAATACATTTAAATATACACACATATAATAAAATGATAAATTATTTGGAATAGTTGGAATGCGGGAATCAAAACATACTCCATTGCTATAGCTGCACTAGTCAAAATAGTTTAACTCCAAGTTGTTGAGAAACTCGACTGACTAGGCAGTACTGACGTAAACGGCCTTTACAGTACCTATCGATGAGTATACTTTGACTTGCCGAATATTTTTGTCTATATTTTTTGATAATGAGCCAGCACCCTCCTGATTGCATCCCAGGATAGAGAGGTGTTGAGGTGTTGGTGAGGAGATTTTTTTTTTTTTAATAATTTTTTACTTGGGGTTTTTTTTTTTTTTTTTTGGGAGGGGCCGCCGCTCTCTTTCTTTTTTTTTAGGTGGGGGTTTTTTTTTTCCTCCCAAGTTGTGGCTGGTGGGGGCGGGGGGGGGTATAAGTTTTTTTTTAACCCCTTTTTTTTCTTTTTTTTTTTTATAAATTTTTTTTTTGCAAAAAAATTTTAATAAAAGGGGGGAGATTAAAAAAGGGGGGGTGTTTTGGGGGGTTTTTTTTGGAGA
Source organism: Parnassius apollo (assembly GCA_907164705.1). Classification (NCBI taxonomy): domain Eukaryota; kingdom Metazoa; phylum Arthropoda; class Insecta; order Lepidoptera; family Papilionidae; genus Parnassius; species Parnassius apollo. Next base: position 2,174,111 of record CAJQZP010000795.1, on the reverse strand, counting down.
GAGACTGAACGAACAAATCTTCAAATGCATGCGGCGGGACTTACGCAACTATAATACTGCTCGTATTGAAGAAGCGATCGAGCGGAACCAGGGCTCCAAAGTCCTTGCCAGAGATCTGTATGCCGGAAAAAGCCAACTGTCGAAGCTGAAGACTGGGTGTAGCAGCATCGTTTCCGGGACACCTGAGATTTTTAATGAGATTGAGTGTTTCTATGGCAGCTGTACAAATCATCGTTGGAGCTACACGCAAGAGCAAGTCGTATCCGATACTATTGGGCGGTGCTACAGTCCCTTCGGCGGTACCAAGTTGACTACTGGTATCGAAGTGCTAAAGTATTTGTACACTAGGGCTACGAAGGCTATCAGGTTACAGAACCATAGTTCGAACCCTATCCAACTCCAGAGAGGTGTAAGACATGACGTCATATCCCCGAAACTCTTCACCGCTGCATTGGACGACTTTTTTAAGCTACTGGACTGGAAAGGATACGGTTTTAACGTCAATGGCGAGTATATCACTCACCTTTGATTTGCCGACTATATAGTCCTTATGGCAGAATCACTGGAGGATCTAAGCACTATGGTCAATGACCTCAATAGTGTCTCTCAACGTATAGGTCTTAAGATGAACATGGCTAATACAAATATCAAGTTTAATGCCCATGTCACACCTATGCAGGTAGTTGTTGAGAGCAATATGCTCAAAGTTCTTAACGTGTATGTTTACCTGGGTAAATCCAACTTCGACCGAGAGGCCAATTGACGGATACAACTCGGCTGGGCTGTGTTCGGGAAATTACGACACATCTTCTCGTCAGGTATACCTCAAAACCTGAAAACTAGATTGTACAATCAGTGCGCATTGCCAGTGATGATTTATAGATCCGAGATGTGGTCCTTCACTGCTGCCCGTGTGAGAAAGCTCAAGGTCGCTAAGCGAGCTATGGAGAGGGTTATTTTCGGGGTTTTTCTGCGTGATAAACTTAGAAATTTATTTACTGCAGTAGAACCAGATTTACTGACATAGCCCAACGGATTAGTAGGCTGAAGTGGCAATGGTCCGGTCATATAGCTAGAAAAACCGATAATCGATGGGGAAAAAATATTCTCGAGTGGCAGCCTCGTACCGGTAGGCGTAGTGTAGGGCAACCCCCACTCGTTATATTGACAACGTGGTAAGACATGTAGGAAGTCGATGGATGCAGGTGGCTCAGGACCGTGCTTTGTGGCATTCCTTCGGATATGGTCAGCGGTGAACTTGTGAAAGGTTGTAATGATGATGATGATTCCTGAAAAAAACGTCTGTCGTAGGTAATAAGACGTTCCTAGATTTTCCCATAGTCGTTCACGAGACCTATGTAGGGTGATGGATACTGTAAGCTGCCACCATAATATGGTGGAATATAAGTTAGTAAAATAAATAGACTTTCGTGGACAAGGAATCTTCTTTAGTAGACTATGCAAATAATATATAACCGAGTACATAATATATTATGTAGATCTTGTTTTGTAATAAGACTGATAAAGTTTATCCCAATTCTTTACTATCCAAAAAATTGCAATCAATTGAATATTTTATTTTTCTTTCAATCGTCATCACGTTTTCTGACTCTGAGCTAAGGCCGGTTCTGAACAGGCATATGCCTTTGATAACTGTAAATGTGTTAGCTTTGCCAGCTGGCCGGCTGAAAGCTTTTGCTCATGTTTAACACGCTGGAAAAGCGTGTGAAATTACCTCATCATTTTATTAGAAAGAGTAGTTTTAAATATTTTATTGAATTGAATGCAATTTTTTTAAACTTTATATTTGTTATACCACCTTCATGCTTAGTGGCTAAATGACTTTTGCAGTGACGGGATGGCTTAATATTATGTTTTGTTTTTTTCATAAACACTATATATTTAATTATTACCTAAAAATATAACTGAAATCCGATTTAAATACAAAAACAGATCTCATATGAGCCATCGTATTCAAATTATCGCAATAAGGCTTAAATATATAATAATAATATCTCTAGAGATATCCTTGTCGACAAACTCACTATATTTACAACGAGATGCTTGTGGACGATAAATTTGACTCCTCCTTGTAACAGATGGTTGCCCTCCCGGTGATGGAACAAGTTGACGGATTGTCCTCCCCATCTCTTCGGATCACCGATAATCTTACAATATCCCAACGCAACTTGTTTATCTCTTCTTCCAGCTCCAGGATCTTCTAGTCAATCCATAGGGTGCGAGAGTTACATGTTGCCAGGTCGAATCGTCTTAGGTGACAACTGAATCTACACCGGAAATTCTTAACACCCCCCGTCCCGCGATTTTTAGACTTTAAGATTGATGGTCACAAAATTAGCTTAATATAAATAACTAACTGTGCGTGTAGCCAGTGATGACTTATGGATCTAAGACGTGGTCCTTCACTGCTGACCGTATGAGGCCGCTTAAGACAAACTAATGACGTATCATGCTAAAACCCTTTGTAAAACATATAGGTTTGAACTGTTTCACATGAAGGTGCAAAATTACAGAAAATAAATACCTACCTGTTGCTTGCCCAATCAATCATTTGCAGGTAAACTTTTTCTGCGCTCCTTTCTACCCCTTGTACAATATTTGCATTCGTCCGCTTTGTAGATTTAGTTTAGATCTCTGTAATCAATCAACCTACGTAAACTGACAGATTCATTTATTTTTGCTTGTACTAAGTGTTCCATTTCTAAATAAATATATAAAAACGAAAAAAAAATGTATTGACAGAAAACAACTACAAAACATTGAAGTATCTGTTGGTATCCACAGTGGGTAAGTCAGTATCGTTGGTGCCTATTTAAAAATTGAAATAATATTAAAAATCCTAATCACGTTACGAAGTGTATAAAGTGGTTTTGGGTTTAAGTATGTGAGTGCCACGTATGTAGTACTAAAAAAATGTCATGCTTTCTCGCGAGCCCGTAAGTGGTCCTAGACATAAGATTATTACATTAAGCCCGACTCATCAAATCGCCGTTTTTTGTGGTGGATTGACAACTTCGGTAATAATAATTAGTTGTAATGTCCTCCAGACCGAACTTCGGTAACGGTAGCAATTATCAATGGAGAGTAGCCATCAGCGCAGGACAAGATTATAGTGCAGGAGTGTGTGCATAAGCACAGCTGCCCACTCTAATTCCTCACTCTAATATACGGCGTTTACTTCCATTAGTCCGATGGGATGGCAACCAGACACGAACGGAGAGAACTCAGGCGCAAGAACAACGGCACAAGATGCACCCCGGTGAAACCCTGCCAATTTTCTGAGCGTGGGGTTAGAAAATTGGCGCAAATTTATGTACAGAAAAACCCTGTGAATTTCATGACAATGACAAAACCTAATTACTGATTTTTAACCTACCCGGGATGTGAATCCAGTACCATATGATAAGCAGACGCGATTGCGACCACTGGAATCGCCCTGTCTCTCCTTTAAATTTTATATCTAGTATAAGCACGAGTCCACGCCACGCGATAATCCTCATCGATGATGATAAGCTAACAGCATGAAAAACGATATCAATAATTCAACCGGTGTGCTAACTAATAAAATTTTATAAGTGACATTCTATAAACGTAGGCACTGTTGGCGGGAATTGAACCCGGATTGCTCGCGTACGGCAAGCACTCAACCTCTGAAGTGAATCTTTACTAATATCTAGTTACAATTTTATAAAGTTTCGTTTTCTTTTACAATTCTTTGTGCCGTACATGAAGTTCAAGAATATGTAATTTTAGTGATTACAAAGTAGAAAAAAACTTTCATAATTTCTCACGTCAAAATTGCCTTTAAAAGAAGTGGGCGGAGACTGTGTCCAGGAGTGGGACATATTTTCAACAGCCATTCAACACATCAAACTACAAAGCAAATACGCGTTCCTATTATAATATTTTTTATTACGTCTCGTGAAAGCACTATTTTATTTTTAAGGCAACAATTACGTTTTGGTAAATTAACACACGCTCAAATATGATAAAAGGTACTGAAGCTTTACGTTAAACCACTTACACAGGATTAAATAAATTTTTTTACACAAAATCCCTTTAACCAAAGAAATCAACAATTTTAAACAGCAATGACAGTAGAAATGCTGGGACATGTAGGCCGCGATGAAAACTTCATAAAAACGTATAAATTTATTCGTATCAATACAAATACGTCCGAGACGGCGTCGTGACGCTATGTTGCCACATTACGGTGTTGTTTGTGAATGAATAGATACCATTTTCTCATTTCTCCAGTTTGGTTTATTGTGTTATGGCGGCTCTGCACGTTGGCCAACATATTGGCGAATGTAGTAGCAAAGATATTGGCCAAGAGTTTGTGATGGCATCCACACGTTGGAAGGTCGTTCAGTTTGCTTCGGTTCAGGCCAATGTGCGGACGAATTTATTTTATTTTAGACGACGGCTCCATGGCGCAGTGGATTAGCAATGAGTGGCTGCGCCAGGGGCTGCGGGTTTCAATCCCGCACGGAACAAGTATTTGTAGGTCCTACAAATAATTGTTCTGGGTCTGGATGTGTGTTCTTGTGCAATTTATGTTTGTTTTTACATACCTAATAAGAAGTACTTTATTTCAGTCATGTAATAAAAATCATGGCTGTCAAAACGGGAATTTTATTTATTTATTTAGCTTTATTTATTCCTTACATGCATCATAAGCACAAATACCATTAATTAGAACTTAACTTATTGTAAAGTTAAAGGTAAGTTGTAATTGATTCGTCTATTTTTTTAATTGGGTTTTGATTTTAAAGTTTAGCAAAAGATGTACTTGCTTTTCTATCAGACATTTGATGTATATAAAAACACCTTATAATTTATTTGGTAATTTAATTATTTTTTGAGAAAGACAAAAATAAGCAATAAATATAATTAACACTGACTTAATAATAGGTACTAATTATAACTTAGAACATAAATGGAAAAGTCATGACAAGGAAAGTGGCTCAAGACCATGCTTTGCGGCAGCCTGTGGAGGAGGATGTTCAGCAGTGGACTTGTGAAGGACTGAAATGATATTTATTATTTTTTATTTTTGTTTTATAGGATAGGGTGATAAACGAGTACACAGTCCACCTGATACTAAGTGGTTGCTGCGGCCAATAGACATCTACATCTATCCTCGTTTACAAATCAAAATACAGATGCGTTGTCAACCGTGAGGACAAAGATGGAATGCCTCGTTTCCAGTAAAAAGGGTCTCCGGTTCTCTACACTCACCATACGAAATACAGCAGTATTAAGCTACTATTTCACGATGGTATTCTGTGAGAGCGTGGTCCTTCCCCGGTCGAGCCGACCCATTCGTGTTACAACTATACTACTAATATAACTGCAGCATGGCTCTACCACGTATAAGAACGTGCTTCATTTTTTTTTCATTTTAAAATTGTTCTCGCAATAATTTGATTGTAAATAAATGTTCATTATTTTTTTTTGATAATTAGCTTATCCATTAAAACAAATGTTTAAAAATAATTAAATCGCGCTATTAAGAAAGTAGGAATGTTTAAAGTTGAAATTGGCACTAAAAGGCTGGTAATAGGAGCATCCACCCTACAAAGCACGAATATAAAATTTTAATCTGTAATCTGTGTCTCTGATCTCTCTGGGAGCTTTAAGCAAACTAAACTCGCGCCCAACGTGTGGACGCGGCGACCAAACTCTGCCAACAAGCCTTTCATCTTTTGTAAAAAACCGACACCACACGGATCTCGCGCCAACTTGTGGGCCATCATTCCAATACATACCAATGAAACCCAAACACCTGCTCTACACGATGGCCAATTCTATTGGCCACTACATTCGCCACTGTATTGGCCAACGTGTAGAGCCGCCGTTATAGTGATGACCGTTTATAAAGCCCATAATATTTACAAGAGAGACTAATACGAGATATCTATTGATTTCTTAGCGCGAAGTTTACGGTTTATAATGTATTTTAATAATTATTTATTAAGTTATTTAAGCTTTGTTGTACAAAAATGTGCAAAGACGTACTTAGCGTGTTCTCTACCAGTCAACCCAAAAGGAAGCTAGTAACACTATTCTGAATGTAATTTTAGCAGTTGTTACTTTTTTAATAGAATCAAACAAAAACAAACACAATCACGACCTTTATAATTCTTAGGCAGTATATTTAACTCTTGAGTATTAGCGCAAACACACTTAATATGAGTAGATTAGAAAAAGGTTCGGATGGACCGTCAGAAATAAGAGTTTATGCTCAGTAGTTAACGTACTCGAAAGCTTATATTATATATATATATATATATATATATATATATATATATATATATATATATATATATGTGTGTTTTAATATAAATACTAACTGCCACTAGATTTTTAACTCTTCCCTAATCACCTTATAGCACCCATTAACAGTCTTTTAAAAGTGTACGTGAATATTTATTTCATATGTTTATCATTGGATTAGTAAAAAATCTTAAACCACCACTAATAAATAAGTCGCGATGCTGAGAATTATTAAGTACTATTATCCTCAGAACCGCTTCAAAATTTAAAATTTAGCTATATCAGATTCTATTTATCTTCATGATGCCTCGTTTAAACAACACGTGTCGCATGATCGACAGTTTATGTTTACCAGTGTAGATGTTAAATTGGTGTTAGAGACGTTGAGTTCATAATATGTTTGTGGAAGGCGTTACTTAAAAATTTATTAAAGATAGGTTTAAAATCACTTTTTCCTCCAAAAATCGCGTAAAATATCAATGCCATCTCTAAACCTAACACTGAGAAATACACAGTTGTCGATAACACGACACGAGTTATGCCTTTAAAGGAGGCATTAACGAAGAAATAGAATATGCGTTAGCTAACCGCTAGAGTCTTTATATTTTTTTCACACTGGTATTAATAACATAATTTTTGTACAATTTTGAAGAAATAAAAAAAAATCGTACATAGATAGAAACGTAGGCTCGTAGTATTATAAACCTCACACATTAGGTGCCCTATCACTGGTCACTCTTTATTAGCATAGCTGTCCGACGGAATAATTTACGGCCGACGGCCGGTCGTAATTTGGACAAATTATAACGGGTGCGAAGGGAAATTACGTTGGTGCGAACCTCAACCGGCCGAAAAATTAGACCCGACATGGTACGCTTTCAATCACCGACCCTCCGCTTCTTTCAAGCGAGTTTAGTAAACGTTTGTTTTGTATAATTAAACTCCTGAATAGTGTGGGAAAAATATATGAGAAAAAGGTATTCTTCATAAAAATAAAGTATAGAGCATAAGGCTCTATTATATTCCATCATTTATATTTTCGACACAAATTTCAATTAAAACTGCTCAGCCCTGAGATTTAAACGATTGAGCGACGTTCACCCAAACATAAACATTCACATTCATAATATTAATAACGTACTAGATAAAAGTTCACCTTTATGTAAAAAAATGCTATTTATTTTAAAATATTTACTGATGTTAATCTTTTTTTATTGGATAAAATTAATTTTATAGTTTTTATCGCGGTTCAATAAGCAAAGTGTAAAAATTAATAATCTTAAACTTCTCAATGCCCGTCATTTCGGGTGGTTTTCAGCCCATGTTCGGGGGCGGGGGGAGGGGACTACAGTGTTCTGTGTCCTAATTAATCCTGAAACCTTGCAGTGATACCTTGAGTTAGATTTGATTTTATTAAATATGGGATCCCCAGCAAAGGTATCGCCCAGCCATCCTTTTTTAGTATATATTATTTAAATCAACTCGCGAAATGTCCTTGGTAGGACACGGTGTTCTTTTGTGAGGATTTGTAGTTTATCAAATCAGATTTAATGATCACATTCACAGGATGAAAAGTTTTAGTTTTGATCTTTATCGCGTATACAAAAGTGATTTCAATAAGCAAAGTGTAAAAATTAATAATCTCCGTCCACTTTATTAGAAAATTAGAAATGTTTCACAAAATTCATTTGAAAAATATTTATTTTACTTTAGTCGACCGCAAAATCTGTTTCGATTAAAAACCGCGTCGAAAACACGCGAGCCTCACGGTTCGCTGTTGTAATGCGCGGTTTTGTTCACATTTAATATGAAGGCTTTTAAAGGAAAATATTACTTTTAATAAGCGAGTACAGTCGTCCCCGTTTCTGACGTTGAAAACGAAAATTAAAACAGAAATATTGCTTACAAATACTGTCTAAAAGGAAAGGGTCTATTTTTGGCAATGAACATGACGTTCTGAAAGTCAACATGATTATGATGAAAAATACAATAATATAATACTTTCTTAACTTTTGATTTGTAGTTTGGGATAATGATATATAATAAAGTCCCAATTTGAAGATAATTTCTACGTTTCAAGTATCATAGTAGTATAGTCGTTCTATACGGCTTTCATTGTCTCTACCGTAATAATATTTTGTAATTCTTGTTAATTTAAAAAAAAAATTTGGTATTTTTCGGACAACCTAAATGCAATTATCCGCACTATATAAAATGCATCACATAGACAAACATTAGTATCCAAAGCTAGAATTCAGAATGGTTATACATATAAGCTAAAACAGATTCTTCTGAAGATTTATAATCTGATATCGTGACCTCCGTGCTATCAGTGATGAGTTACCATTTACAGTCGGGTTTAATGCCTCAAAGTACTCTATTGTAGATGTGAATACAAATATCCGTGTGGCGGCCTATGACAATCCAAAATACGATTTTATCCAACGCGTGTCGTAAGAGACGAAAAGCGAGAATTAATTCTTGACTTTTATGGTGGTAGGAATCCTTTTCTGCCTACAAAATCGATCTGAATAGTTACGATCCTTTTACCTATTTCTGCCATCAAACAGCAATGTTCCATACCTTTTAGACCGAAACACTGTTGTGTTCCGGTCTGAAAGATATGGAGAGCCGGAAGGTCGTTCGCAGGGTGTAAAGATTTTCATCTCAGTTCTCAGAGGTGACAACGCATCTTTAGCCTTCTATTTTTAAATCGGCTGCAAGTGTCAATATGCTGCGGTAGCCGTTTGCCATCTAGTGGACTGTAAATAAGTTTTTCACTTTAGTTTTATTAAAAAAAAAAACTAAATAGTATGAGAAAGTCGGAGATTTAGTTATTCTATACATTTGTATTAGCATAGTCTTCTGTAGATATTACTTTAAAATTATTTTGTTATATTTTTAGTTCTTCGAAGACGGCTTCAACTTTTTATTAAAGGTTTAATTTTGCAGATATTGAATAGATTACATATTTAAAAGAGACAATCGAATATCTAATCACTCATAGTAAAGTAAAGTTACAGCCTATATACGTCCCACTGCTGGGCACAGGACTCATTTCTGAGAGGGTTTTAGGGCAAGGAATTGTCCGCCGCGCTGCCTCAATGCGTGTTGGCGAACTTCACATGTCTTTAAAATATTTTTTTATTTTTCTGACATGCAGGTTTCCTCGCGATGTTTTCCTTCACCGCTGAGCAGGTGGTAAATCAGCACTTAAAATTGCAATTGATCATTGGTGCCGGCGGGGATCGAACCCGGTTTGCTCGAGTACTGTGAAATTTACAGCGAGCGCTAACCATCTGAGCTACCACGGCTCACAATCACTCATAGCGAGTGTAGAATATGATGTTTCAGTATCATCAATCACCCTTGTCAGCGCGTCCTGTTACTGCCATTTTTGCTCGTTTTATTGTCGACGGGTCGTTGACGAATGTGCTATTCATCGGTACAGGAGTCTCTTGTTGACATAACAAAATAAATTGGTTATAGAAGGGGTACAGCAATACAACATATGCATGTGATGGTAGTAGTTAGAGTATACCACCCATTTTTATCCCTTGGAAGAAAAGGGATGATGACAATACACTAAAGATTTTTTAGCTCCCGACATTTATTTATTTATTTACTTATATACTCTTTATTGTACACTAAAATACAAAACATCGAGTACAGTTAAACCTAAAGTAGATTTAACTGTACTCGATGTATGCGGTCTTATCACTCTGAAAGTGTTTTCTTCCTTTGCGTAGAGAACTGATACAAACAATAGATAAAATGGCTACAGTAGCCATTAGATGGATTGATTTTATAAAAAATTTTTTAACGCCGTTGCAACTCTGATTTTTTAGATTATAAGAATAATGTCCTCCAGACCGAATTTCGGCCATGGCGGTCAGTCTCAACGGAGACTGTCCATCTGTGCAGGACAGGATAATGGTGCACGAGTGTATACTCAAACACACCTGCACTATCTCTTCCCTCACTCCATAGTCCTGTAGGTGTGCTGTGCACACACATACACGCATGTATACTTTGCAATATTGTATCTATATACTTAGTGAATAAGATTTTTCCGTTAGTCACTAGTTGCCCGCCAACTGTATTGTACGTTCCGCTATAATAATTTTTAGCAAAAGTGATTTCATCTTTTATTATGGTCGCCAATAGGCACCCCTATGGAGTCAGCTCCTAAGCTGGTGACCCCGACGTGATAAATGTGGCCGAAGTGATAAACGTGGCCGACGTGATAAACGTGGCCGACGTGATAAACGTGCCCGACGTGGTAAACGTGGCCGACGTGATAAACGTGCCCGACGTGATAAACGTGACCGACGTGATGTTAATTCAGTAGTGGGTAATATTCGCGTGCTGTGGCACAGTCGTCTTCCGACACAAGTGCGAGCCATGCTCATTGTGTCTGACTTCAAGGACCTGGACAACCTAGCAGCAGTCGCAGATAACGTCATGGAGGCTGTGCGGCCTTCCTATGCTGCCACCGCTACCTATGCCGTGCCAGCGCCAACATCTACGGCCGACCTTGACTTGGCTCTGTTGAGGTCTAAGGTGGCTAAAATAAAGGCCACCGTAGACCAGATCGATCAGCAGAGGTTGCGGTCTCGCACCCCTGATAGCAACCGGCGTCGTTCGCAGTCCAGGCGCCGTAGCGATTCCCGCCGACCCCGGAAGGAGAACTACTTATGCTTCTACCATTACCGGTTCCGAGAAAAGGCCAACAAGTGTACGAAGCCTTGCGCGTGAAAACCAACACAGCCGAAAAACTGAGCGGCGGGGTACAGTCTGAGGATCTTCAGGTCTGTACCATTTTTCCATTCAATCGTTTGTGTGTGTCAGACAGTAACTCTGGGCTTAGATTTTTAGTCGAAACCGGTGCCAATGTGTCTGTTTTACCAGCCGTGAGAAAAGATCGTGTAAATCAGTGTAGTGAATATAAATTATACGCAGCTAACGGTAGTGAAATCGCAACTTACGGTACCAAGACACTAGTGTTAAACTTCAACTTACGTCGACCTTATCGTTGGGAATTCGTTGTGGCAGATGTCAAACAACCAATTTTGGGCGCCGATTTTTTAGCGTACCACAAATTATTAGATGACTTTAACGCACGTAAATTAATAGATAAAACTACATAATTCAATGTTTCGGCATCTGTTGTCAATGTATCTCAACCTAGTATTAAAACTATTGATTTAAATCATCCGTATCAGGATTTACTGTTAAAGTACCCGGACATCACTAAACCAGCGTCATTCCGAGAAACTGCAAACACGATGTCGTCCACTATATCGAGACCTCTGGCCCGCCCGTGCATGCGAAAGCGCGCCCGTTGCCACCAGACAGGTATAAAAAAAGTTAAAGAAGAATTTCGCATCATGCAGGAACTGGGCATCTGTCGTCCTTCAATGAGCGCGTGGGCTAGTCCACTCCATGTAGTTCCTAAAAAGAATGGAGATATAAGACCTTGTGGGGACTATCGTCAGCTGAATGCGATAACAAAGCCCGACAGATACCCGATTCCTCGCTTGAAAGATTTTACTTTTATTCTTCCGGATAAAAATATATTTTCAAAATTAGACATCAATAGAAGTTATAATTTTATACCTGTCGCACCAGGTGACGTGGAGAAAACCGCTATCATAACAACTTCGCTTTTCGAGTTTCCTCGAATGACTTTTGGTTTGCGTGGTGCAGCACAAACCTTACAGCGTTTTATGAACTCCATTTTACAAGGGCTTGATTTTGTCTTTTGTTATTTAGATGATTTACTTATAGCTAGTGACAACGAAGTTCAACACAAGTAACTTTTAGAAATTTTTTTTTAAATGTTTAATAAATATGGAATTTCAATTAATTTGGCAAAATGTCGTTTCGGACAATCTAAACTAGAATTTTTGGGACACGAGATTAGTACCGACGGCATCAGGCCGTTGCAAGATAAGGTTCAGGCAATTGTGGAATTTCCGAAGCCGAAAACTGTTGCAAAGCTAAGACGTTTTCTCGGTATGGTCAATTTTTATCGAGCTTCTTCTTATCTTCCCAACGCTACTTTATATCTAACAGAATTAAATAAATATCTTTAAGGCTCAAAGAAAAATGATAAGACTGCCATCGTCCGGACGGATAGTGCGAACGAAGCATTTACGCAATGTAAGGCAGGTCTCACACAGGGCGCTACATGGACGTACCCTAGAGTAGGTTCCGCACTTGCTATAATGACTGATGCATCTAATACATGCGTGGGAGGAGTCTTGCAACAAAAAGAAAGAGATAGATGGAAACCATTGGGCTATTTCTCAAAAAAATTGACCACCACCCAACAGCGATATAGCACATACGATCGGGAGTTGCTCGCTATATACTTAGCTATAAAACATTTTCGGAAATTATTTGAAGGGCAAGAAATAACCGTGTATACGGACCATAAACTTGCATTTCAAAAGGTAGGACGCGATGAAAGCGAAACGCCTCGGAGAACGATACATTTAGCTTACATAAGTGAGTTCACTACAAATATAAAACATATAACCGGTACGAATAACATCGTAGCTGAGGCCCTGCCTTGCGGCCAGCGGGACGGCAGCGGCGGCGGCGCGGGAGCGGCAGGAACTTATGCGTAAAATCAAATGGACCGACTCTCGAAAACAGCGGCTTTGCAGCGGCGCGGGGGGCGGGCAACGAGCGGTGTACTCCAGTCAAGCGGTGACCCCGTCAGGGTAAATGTATTCTGTGGCGGTGACCGCCCGCTCGTCTGCATTGCAGTGCTGCGCAATTAATTTTTGTGACGTTTCGAAATGTCCTCGGACGTGCAAGAGAAAATTATTTCAGCAATTTTTGAGAGAACACCGATATGGAACAGCAAAGATGTGAACCATAAAAATAGAAGCGTAATTAACCAGTTATGAGAAGAAATTAAAAACGAACTGAATACAGACTCTAAATCGCCCTTGATAGCTTCAAGAATATAGTCAAAAGTTTCTACGCTCATTCTGGTGTAGTCGTAGAATTTGTCGGGACATTCTCTCTGTTCTTCGTAATTTCGATAAAACTCGCCTTTTCTTTTCCTTGTCCTATAAGTAGTAGGGATTCACTTCTTCTTTTGACCACAGTAAATCGAGCGTTAGAAATAAATTTGAATCAAAAAGATGTTGTCTCCGTTGTTCAGACATTTCATTCGCAAATAAAAGAAAACATCTCGACAACACAACCATGAACACATCACTACGCCGCTATAGTGTCGCGCGATCTGCCCGCTAGTTTCGTGAACGGGTCTGCGTTGCCCGCCCCGATCCCGGGCCGCCGTCGCCGTCGCTCCGCTGCCCGCAAGATTCGAGGCAGAGGCCTGACATCTTATCGCGCATCGAAGCCGTGACTATGCCAACTACGTTAAATTTCGATGACATTGCAAATGAACAGCGTAGCGATAGTTATATCGCGAATGTTATGTCTGGTTTAAATACCGATAATATTTTGTTAAGGGAACTAGTTATACCTATGTTAAATAAGTCTATTTTTTGTGAGATGTCTACTGATACAGCTCGTCCGTACCTACCGGAAAAGTTTCGACGCCTAGCTTTTGATAGTTTACATAATTTGAGCCATTCTGGAATTCGTTTTACGCGAAAGATGTTAGCCAAAAAGTATTTCTGGCCTAGTATGAATCGTGATGTTTCTTTGTGGGCAAAAACGTGCATACAATGTCAACGTTCTAAAGTTAACAGACATACGGTATCGAATCTGACTAAGTTTCCGGAAGTAGATCGTTTTGAGCATGTGCACATCGATATCGTTGGCCCTCTTGAGATCTCACCAGATGGTTATAGATACTTACTCACGATAATTGATAGGAGGACCAGGTGGCCTGAAGCTTTTCCGTTACGCGACATTACGGCAGAAACTGTTGCCAAACGTTTATTATGAAGATTGTATTTGTCGTTACGGTTGCCCGATAAAGTTAACTAGCGACCAAGGTCGCCAGTTTGAGAGTAGTCTTTTTAACCAGCTGTTAAAAATGTTGGGGGTTAATAGAATTCGAACTACTCCTTATAATCCGCAAAGCAATTGCGCAGTTGAACGTTGGCACCGTTCTTTAAAAACAGCACTTTCAGCTCGCCTGTCACATGGGTCCTGGGTGGAAGAGCTACCCACAGTATTACGAGTACTTGGGCTTCGCGCGGCCGCCCGCAGCGACTCAGGGGTTAGCGCCGCCGAGTTAACGTTCGGACGAAACTTACCTCTACCGGGAGACTTTTATGATAGCTCTTCGAACGAAGGATAAGATTAGAGATACTATTCGTAGTTATAAGCCTACATCCGATGATTCACGTAACTGTCAAAGTTTTTTTGTGCACAAGGACTTACGTAACTGTGAATATGTCTTTATTAGGGACGATTCAATACGTAAACCTTTGAAACCACCCTACGACGGTCCATACCGCGTGATAAAAAGGGGCTCAAAGGTCTACCTAATTCAATTACCCGATAGACAGGTACATATTTCTATCGACAGATTAAAGCCTGCATATGTATTAAAGGAATGTGATGGTAACGAAGCAACGCCACGCCACAGTAACGCTGACAACGCAGCGGATGTGGTACCTGCGCATGTACGGTTCGCGTTACCACCGCCCACACCGGTGACGTTGTCGTTAGTCGGCCCGAGCAACCCGATAACCGTGAAAACAACGCGAAGTGGTCGCATTGTTAAGTTACCTTCATGGTTTATAAGCTAGTGTTAATATAAAATATATATAATACAATTACATGTCTAAATGATAATCAGGTTTAGTTACTATGGATGTGAAAGTATTATTTGCATTGTTAGGTGCATAATATTTTCATTCTGGATATTCAAGTTACATTATTTTAGTTGAATGTAATTGTAGTGGTATTGTGTTCAGTATTTTGCGTATACTGCAGTTTCGCTAAGGTTCTAGGTAGTTATTTTAGTTATAATGTATTTCATTTCATTTCATTCGAAATACTTCCTTTGTGAAAGCATTAGTGCGAAAGGTTTTACGATTTTTACTATGGGTAATTTTCAAGAAGTTCAAAAGCTGGCTTCGCCGTCAAGTGTTAATGGCAGGCGTTCCAATATCGGGCCAGAATATGGGTCAGATGATAGGTGCTTCCAGCACCAGTCTGCAGCACACGCCCGCGCCCGCCGCGGCAGCCGCCCCTTTCGCGGGGGTCTCCGTGCAGCCCTGCGCATAAGCGCATTAGCAAGTTTTTGTTGTTAGTTTTAAGTTTTGGTTTATATTCATTGTATAGTTTTAAGTTTTTATTATTTTTTTATAAAGGGGGAAGTATTGTAGGTGTGCTGCGCACACACATACACGCATGTATACTTTGCAATATTGTATCCATATACTTAGCGTATAAGATTTTTCAGTTAGTCACTAGTTGCCCGCCAACTGTATTGCACGTTCCGCTATAATAAATATTAGCAAATGATTTCATCTTTTATTATCGTCACCAATAGGCACCCCTATGGAGTCGACTCTTAAAGTCCGACGGAACGGTAATCCGACACGAACAGTGAGAGATCAGGCGCAGGACCAAAGATTTTTTCTGTTTTCCAAGGCACGAGGGTGAAACACTGCCAACGTGAATTTCTTGACAAAAAACCCTAATAACTCACATTTTTTCCTGACCCGGGATTTGAACCCGGGACCTCATGATCAATGAGGCAGTCAAAAAGATATTATGTTATGTGTTCTTTTATAAATATTTAGTATTCATCTCAAAGATGACACAAAATTTATCAATAAAAACTAATCTCAGTAGAAAGCATGTCCAATTGACGACATATTTATAAAAATCTATTTCTAATAAAATTTAAAATTGTCTGAACAAAAGTCTAGACGGAGCATAATAACTTCGTAACTATTTAAGCCTTCGTGCCTTACTCAACTAAAAGGACTCGAGTATGTACATTCTTCGTATATTCCAGACTTGATTAGCAAAAGTATTTACAAACAGTTGCTTTATGAGTGCAGCAATCCTGCAACAAATATTTGTTTGCTAATTTAGTACGTTTTCATTCGTAGTAACTAACGAGTAGGGAGACTTTTATAAATTTACCGATTCTCATTTTACCGATGTGCTGAAGTTCTATCGGTGGAGGGTGTACTTCAAAGCGTCTGGTTGCTAGGCAACAACTAGTATGCGAACATATCGGGCGGGCGGGCGGATCGTAAACTTTGTTTTATAGTAAACAAATGCATTGTTTGCGAACGTAAAATCAATCAATGGTAGCAAATATGTTGCAGTAATTTTGAGCGTTGTACAAGTCGCTTAATAATAGCGCAAAAATAAAAGAGACAAAATAAAAAAAATACTTGTTAATGATTTTATTATTTTTAATTTTAGTGCCTATATTATTCGTCGCGTCTTATTGTTAATAGCACAAAAATAGTTTAAAAGTAGTATATATATATATATATATATATATATATATATATATATATATATATATATATATATATATATATATATATATATATAATTCCATTATCCCTTCGTATGTCGAAACAAAATGTCGGCCTACGTATTTTGAAAATAGCAGCACTTAGAATGATGATAAATTATCCTTAAATATCTTTGTTTTTAGTTTGGAACTCGATTTAGTATCAAAGTAATATTCAATTCCACATTGCGTGACTTTGTTTTCTGCTCAGTCTTAACTTTTTGCTTTTAATATTTGATAATTTGTAAGGTAATGTTTCGAACAACTGCGGATATTACAATGCTAATAGAACAAACGGTTTAGCCCTAAATAAACAACAGTGAGCTGAGGAAAATGAAGCGTTTCTTTTGTATAGAGTCAGTATGAGTAAGTTACACGTTCAAACGTATTCCTCCCGCCGAGCATTCGCCACTCTATTTTGGTTTGAAGACTGTTATAATCCGAAGTAATTACAAGTTAGTGATACTTACACGTGACCGCGAATTAGTAGATTTCTTTAATTGAAGTAAGTGACTGATTTCTAAGCATTTAACCCGCTAGCTCAGAAAGAACAGCAAACAGGTTAAATATTCGTTCATTATATTAATTCTATAAAAATAATTAAAATATATTTATAAATCACGGAATGCTGTTAGCTTTTTCTCAGTATATCGTTACTAAATGTGCGCTCTTCGGTTACAGTTCCGCGTAGCTGTAACATGACTAGTTTAATTAAACCTGCAGGTTAACGCCTACTAACACAATCTCTATAGCACAGTACGGTACGGAGGGTATTGCTCACGCGTACAGTTCTTGATATTGAAAGCTCTATCGTTCTTTTTACTGGTATTTCTGACTGTTGTGTACAATATAAATACAATTTCTGATTGTATAAAATATAAATAAAATTATTTTTAAAAAATTATCAAAAACAGCGTAAACAGAGAGTATGTAAAACAATAAAAATATCGTCAAATTATATGAAATAAAATGTATAATTTTATATGTAATGTCAATAAAATATCGATAGTCTATTCCGTTTTTTATAATGAATAAGGGTGACAAACGAGCACATAGTCCAACTTATGGCAAGTCGTTGCTGGGTCCATATACATCTACATCTATCCTCGATTACAAATCAAAATGCAGATGCGTTGTCATCCGTCAGCACTAAGATGAAATATATCGTTTTCAGTAAAATGGGTCTCTGGTTCTACACACTCACAATACGAAACGCAGCAGCGTTGAGCTGCTATATTACGCCGGTATTCTGTGAGAGCGTGGTTCTTCCTGATCGAAACGACCCATTCATGCTCTACCACGTATAAAAAGTTATAAGTTACGCTGTTGATATAGTATAATATTTTTATAGACTAGCACATTTTATTTTACATTTTACCGCCTATTCCCGTTCTCATTATTGATTTTAATTGTCTATCGTTAGGTTAAGTTTACCAGTTTGCAGTTTCTTGGCATATTTTACTGTCTGGTAGTGACGTCAGCAAGTTTACCTTATATCTGAAGAAAGATTACAAGACTAGATGTCCTCAACAAGACAATATTTTTAATGAAAAAAAGTAGTTCACCTACGTTACTATTTTTTGCTCATTGATAGTAATGGAGACTTAAGAGTTAAAAGAACATCATCATCCTATTTCGTTTAAATGGTTTTCGACACATACAAGCAGAAACGAAGTAGTAGTATGTAAATTACATAACCAGATCAACAACGGCTTATAGTAGTCAGTCTGCTTGTGCAAAATGGTTTATAATAATATTAATGAAATTACGAATCACAAAATTTATAGAAAAATTGAATCGCTACAAAGCTATTTCTAAGATTATAATATTATGTTTGATTAATTTCAAACGCTATTGTAAAATATTTGCATTTAGATAAATTGTGCAAAGTCAATTAAGAATAAAAGTAGTATATTTCTTTTTTTTAGGTTTAGGGCTTGTTAGCTCATTGCGGGTCGGTGGTATTTTCAGAATCTGTGGTTAAATTAAGAAGGCCTCTAAAAAGTATTATTTTAAAATCGTCGTTTAAATTTAAAAATATCTATTAGAAGTTCAATTTACGAAAATGTGCGAGACATATGATAAACAAATATTTTACAGTTTCACATAAAGGACACGTCGTGTTTACGCCTAATCTTCGTTCGGTAAGCTAACCACTGACAGCGCGGTGATCGCGAGTGTATGCATTATTCATTGACGCGTCGCAACCACTGGCGTCCACGACAGCTGAGATTTGTAGCATCTGCCGCTGCTTGGGTTAGTAATGTATGGAGCATTTATGTCATGTGCTGTTAAGAGAGCAATGTATATTCTAACGTTTTGCAATGTTAACATTCGCAGGAGAGAGGATCAACAGATGCCGCAATGGGTTTTGTTATGAATAAAATAATTCTATAGACACTAGAATGATTAAGTTTATTTTTAAATATATATTTTAATTTTTAAATAACTCCCGCACTGTGATTTTCTCGTGTATCTCGTGTGAAGGCAGTTTACAAACAAATTGCACAAGGACAAACATCTAGACCCGGAACAATTATTATTTGTAGATTATAGTTGTTCTGTGCGGAATTCGAACCCGCGACCCTCAACTCTACAACACAATGCCAAGCTATGAGTCATGGTACCGCCTAAAGTGTGAATTAAATATTTCAGATAATATAAATGATTTTAAGAATCAGTGTAAAATAATTAATTTGTTAGTAAAACAAATCAATTAACAATAACATATTTTAGGAATAAAAAACCGCTTTGATGAATACTGGAAAATCCGCCTTTAAAGTGAAAACTAGTTGTGTTTAAATTACTGTTTAGTTTTAAAAAAAAAATTGAAGAGAGCATTTTTATAGCATTGGATGACAAACGAGCACACAGCCCACCTGATAGTAAGTGGAGACTGTGGCCCATAGACAGTTATTCTCAGATAAGGATCAAAATGCAAATGCGTTCTCACCCCTAAGGACTAAGGCGGAATACTTTGATTCCAGTAAAAAGGGTCTCTGGTTCTCTACACTCACCATGCGAAACATAGCAGCATTACGCTTCCATTTTAAGCTGGTATTGTGTGAGAGCGTGGTGCTGCCCCGATCGAGCCGACCCATTCATGCTACAACTATAATATAGCTGCAGCGTGGCTCTTCCACCTAAACATTACAAAGTATGCAATGCAAATGCTTATTTTTCATCTTTTCCAGCGTATTTTCAAGAGCACTCCAATCATATTATATAGATATTAAGTTCAGAGTAGTACATTAGGACGTATATTTAATTATTTTTAATATTGCATATACTATAAAATTTCATGTTCGATGCTTAAATATGGAGTACGAGGGTGGATTGAAAAGTACTCGGCCTGACCAAGAAAATAAACACATACTAAATCAGTTATATTTTTATTTTTCTACATAATCACCATCAAGTTCAATACACTTTTGCCACCTCCCCTTCCAAGCATTTAGACCGTTGAAAAAAAATGATTCTTCCTTAGAGTCAAAATATGCGTTTACAGCTGCTTTGACCTCGTCGTTTGTCGAAAATCTTTGACCTCCCAAGTGCTTTTTTAGGTTAGGGAACAGAAAAAAGTCTGATGGTGCCAGATCAGGTGAATACGGTGGATGCGGTAACAGTTTAAAGCCACAGTTGTGAATTTCAGCCATTGACTGTACTGACGTGTGAACACGGGCGTTATCTTGATGAAACAGGACTTTTCTTCTGAGCATTCCTCGACGTTTTTCTTTTATTTCCTCTCGTAAACGACGTAGTAAGGTGCAGTAGTAATCAGAGTTTATAGTCTGACCCCTTTCAAGATAATCAATCATAATCACACCTTTCGAGTCCCAGAATACTGAAGCCATCACCTTATTTGCCGACAAAATCGACTTAGCCTTTTTAGGGGGTGGTGAACCAGGTCTTCTCCACTGTTTTGATTGTTGTTTTGTTTCCGGTGTACAGTAATGAACCCATGTTTCGTCCATAGTAACAAAACGATTCAAAAAATCATCTGCATCGGCTTCAAATAACTCCAAACAGTCGCGTGAAATAGTCAATCGCGTCCTTTTTTTGTTCAACTGAAAGCAGTCGCGGAACCCACCTCGCAGACACCTTGTGGAAACCCAACTCGTTGACAATGATGTTTTGAGTTCGTTCATAAGAGATGCCTATAATCTCGGCTATCTCTCTAATTTTTAATCTGCGGTCTCCCATTATTAAATCAAGTACTTTTTTAATATTTTCGTCAATAGTTGACGTCGAAGGCCTTCCAGAGCGGGGTTCATCTTTCACACTCTCTCTACCACGCTTAAATTCTGCTATGCATTTTTTGACGGATGAATATGACAGAACACAATCGTCTAATATACTGACCATGTCATCATGGATGGCTTTTGATGATAGCCCCTTCTTATGGAGGTACTTAATGACGGCACGCTGCTCGATTTGCTCCATTCGCGGAAATTATGTCCGATTACCTTGTTAATAAATTTATAAAATCACAACTAATTATCGCACACGTTTCGAACTTCATACAATGAACTAGTCTGAACTGAACTAAATAATGTGGGTAGGTTTGATTTTTAGAATTGAATGGATCTGTGTGAGGCCGAGTACTTTTCAATCCACCCAGGTATTTATGGCCTTACACGTGCTTGCGTTGCAAAATGCCATCTAGCGGTTTTAGACTCAGTGGAAAGAGGGGCTAAGAAACTTATTGGTGGCAACAATATACATACCGGAATTGCATGACATTGGTAATTCCAAATTACCTATTCAATTCAAAATACTTTTACGTTTTTGTTAAGCTAAGTCAGTGAACTTTATTATCTTTGGCATCACGACTTACCATCAGGTGTGACAGAAGTCAAACATTGGCTATAGTAGTTAAAAAAGTGTCTGAAATATTATTAATTTGTTAACAACCCTTCAGAAATCGAAAGAGGCCTGTTTACTTTATTCTAAGCTTAATATCGTTGTAATATATTGATTTGTAATTTATTACATTTCGTGAATAAATTTTACATATTATGTTGCAAATAACTTAATGTAAATAAATCCTGATTAGGTCCGTACCCGAAACTGGAATGTATGTTGGTTGTGATTTTTTACTTTTGTTCTAAGCTCAATGTTATCATATTATATTGATCATCGTTCGTAATTTATCAAATTTTGTTAATAAACGTTACATAATACTATCTCGCAAAAGCGCAACTGGGTCATAAATTAGGCTTCGGTAGCACGGCAAAACAGTATTTCGGTGTTTTTCCGCGGCAATGTTAATGTCGAACAATGAACATTGTACGGCCAAAACATTGCGGTACCATCATTAATCAATTACTTGACGCGAGTCTAATAAAACATTGAGCTCACCGGGTTCACGCAACTGTAATGAAATTAGGCAATTATCATCACTGATGATTATAAATTTGTTAATGCTGCTATTTGAAATTCGCTTGAATCATTTGTGTAATATTTAGATACTAACTAACCCGGTAGACTATGTTCTATCTCTTTCTGTGCGTGATAAGTCTGATTTAAAAATACCATTTACTAATAAATCGACCACTACATCCTATCGGGTCCAGATTATGTGATTTTCTGATGATTTTGCATGTTATGTAGTGATTTTGTGTTATTTTGAGTAATACATACATACATACATATAATCACGCCTCTTTCCCGTAGGGGTAGGCAGAGGCCACTTCTTTCCACTTGCTACGATCCTTACATACTTGTTTCGCTTCGTCTACTTTCATTATTCCCTTCATACATGCTCTACGGTTTAGGGTACTCTTAACCTGGCCTTTTTTCAAGACGTCCCTAATTTGGTCTAGAAAAGTCCGCCTAGGTCTACCCCTTCCAGCACTTCCATTCACACTCGCCTTATACACTTTTTTTTGAGTCATATTATATACATATAGAATTTATTGATAATTTGGCTGTAGTGCTACACACAGTTATTACATGATTTATAATAAACATCATAGATATAATAATAACTAAATAACAATAGAATTGTTTGCCTATTAATATACGCTGTCGCAAAATAAAAATTAGATAATATCAAAAATTGCATACGTTTTTTTACTTGTCGCAAAATATAATAATTTGGACGAGACTATATTATATGTAGTAAAATTTGTTATACCAGCTTTAGAAAACTCGTATTTATAACTGGGTACTAATTAATACGTTGCCGTTTTACTCTTCCCTAAGCCTATACATAGAAGAGAGCATCAACCGTAATCAAAAAATGTCACAAATATGACACTATTTCTAATTCCTGGTCTAAGTTAATACATCTGGTGTAAACAAAATACTAACCAACCATAATTCGAAGACCCTCTGGTATTTCTTTTAATTTTGTAAACAACTTCAGTTTTAGCGGCTGATGATGTTTGTTATGATTAAATAAGGATACAATTTGTGAATCTCTAGATGTATACTTTACTTCACTAATTTATTACTTACTTTACGGTCATTGTTAAAACTTACTACTAGTCTATACACATCACTACATATATTACACTAATTACTTATCCGTTGAACATATCTCTCGCGGATCATGCTCTCATGCAAGAAATATTGAATCATGTAGTAGTCTATGTGGTAATATCTCCACTTATCTAAGTCACTTAGTTAAATAAAAAATAAATATATTAATTTCATTTAAAAGACACAATAGCTCAGTGGCTAAATTCATTTGCGGTATTGCATGGCCGCAGGTTCGAGTTCCGCAAGGAATAAGTGTTATTAAAGTCTAAAATAATTGTACTGCTTATAGATGTTTATTTATGTGACATTTATGTACATTATAGCCACTATATACGCTTCTACGATACTGTTAGGAGGGTGGAGTAGCGTTTAAAGAAAGACAGCGAAGATAATTTTCGCAAATTAATCTATAATTGCTTTATAACTTTTAATACTTCGTTATTTAACATTTTTGTGTCAGTGCTTGCTATAATCACATTCGCTGGTAAGCGGTGATTAAAACCTAGATACTTTATTGCATTATCTTAGCATAATAAAAGCTTATTTAAGCTTGCTTTGAAGCGACCCAAATTGTAATCAAATGGATAGAAAGACAAACTTCTTAAGGCACGGTATTTAAATTCATTATTGCCTTTCTTATAATATTTTCCTGTAGTTAGTGAAATTCACGATAGTAAAATAATTGACTATTTTACTGACTAAACTTAGATAAGGAAAAGTAACTGACCAACTGTTTAGACTGGTGAAAGGATTCTATAAAAGGAGATGAATATTTTTTTTTACCTAGGGGAAGCAATCACCACTGGTTGGAAGATTTCGTTTCAAAATTTACATTTGTTTCTACGGCCAGCAGTGAAAGACCATACCTCAGTTTCCTAGTAACACGCACTGGTTGTACACTGTTATTTTAAGGATTTAAGGGATACGTGACGAGACGTGCAGCAAATGCAGCTTATCGTCATATCGAAAGATAGATTTGGCATTTTAGAATATAGGTATTTTCTTAGTGTTCTTTTATGTTACTATAATCTATAATCTGTATTGTTACGTTACTGATGCGCGGTAAAGTTATATATAAATTGATTTTATTTATTTAATGTTTTACTTATATTTCATTTATTTTAAAACAATTCTATACTTAATATTTGTGTAAATTAAAGATTATATATTTGTAAACATAAACGAATCCAACAAATCTGTTAGCTGAACTCAAAGTTCTTAAAACCAGCCATCGAAGTTAAGGACGACCCCCCATTATAAGTAGTGAAGGCCTGCTAAGAGTTGCAGGAAGTTGATGAATGCAGGTGTCTCGGGATCGAGAATTGTGGTATTCCTTAGAGAAGTTCTGATTATAGCAGTGAACTTGTGATAGGTTATAATGATTATGGTGATGATAATGATGATACATACTACGAGGAGATGTACATGTAATCCACGCATACTATGTTATATTTTTATTATAACTTTCGCCAATCATGCATATATATATATATATATATATATATATATATATATATATATATATATATATATATATATATATATATTTTATATATTCCACGTCAATTTATTCAGGTTAAAGCTCATAATTAAAATCAATTATCAGCAAAGTCCCCCTGCGTAATAAACTCCACTAAAACGAGAAGCAATCACACCGACTACCAATTATCGCCTTCGCGTCTCAGAATCAAGTCAATTGACAAACGCGCTATCGCGGCGAATGAGATTAAAATATGTACCACGCGGAGGGGATGCGAAACAAAGAAAGGCCCTGTAAGGGCGGGCGGGGGCACGCGTTGGGCGGGCGGCAGTAACGCCGTAGCACTCGGCCCGAAAGGACGAAGTGTAATCGCCTAACAGGCGTATCGTGCGAGTTCTCGTGTCAGTTTAGTGTTGTGTTTTTCAATTAATATTGTAAGTAGAGTATTGCTGTTCGGTGGCGACACGTTGCGATATTTCACTGTTAGATGCCTCGATGGTTACAACGTAACGCGTCCTAATTCAATCATGCCTGATTGTACGCAGATTTCCAATGGTAAGTCCTCCGGGCTATTACACAGTGGATGTTCAAAATTTGTAATTTACAGAATCCAGTCAAAAGGGAATAAAAGGTTACGCGGGAGACTGTAACTTTTAATGAGATTATTCTTACTAAAACTGGTTTTGAGATCACTATCTTGTCATAAGATAATTTGATTCCTTAATAAATAACGTATCAATTAATTTGATTTTTGTTCAGAAGCAACATTAAATTTTTTGATTAAAACTGAAAAATGTAATACAAAATTACAATAGAAAACAAAAACAATTCAACTAAATTATAATTGAATTGTTTTTACTTTTCATTTTCCCTTTAAAAATACTCTGTTTACACGGCCAATAATCGTAAAATGATGGTTCGATACTTATATTTTGCTATATCCTCATCATTAAAATTTTATCGATGAAAATATTTTATTATTTAATCATAATAAAATACTATTATTAATTCACAAAAAGTTTACTTTAGTTACAGCCTATACTTAGGAATTTATAGATGATAATAACCCCTGGGAAAGGTGATCGCTATCAGGCGATTTCTAATTTGTTTTGTGTTGTTAATTGTAATAAATGATTGTAAGCTTTTTTAAATCCCGCTGGTTTTCTTGCTGGTTCTTCCCAGGATAGAGATTTTTACCAAACCAGTAGTAAATTAAAAAAGTGATTTAGTTATTTATAATCTATGTTGAATAAAAAAGTTTATGTTTCTGTTTCTGTTATACGCGAAAGAG
This sequence comes from Parnassius apollo, assembly GCA_907164705.1. Classification (NCBI taxonomy): domain Eukaryota; kingdom Metazoa; phylum Arthropoda; class Insecta; order Lepidoptera; family Papilionidae; genus Parnassius; species Parnassius apollo. Next base: position 2,148,071 of record CAJQZP010000795.1, on the reverse strand, counting down.
TAAAAGAGTTAAAACGGACTTCCCATGTCATCGAAACATTCTACGAGTTTACCTTTACCGCTGAGCACGTGGTGCAACGTACAAATTATTGGAGTTGGCTGGGATCGAAATAGGGTTGTTGGTCAACTCATAAATTCTAAAAAATACATCATCATTACAAAAAAACTTAATAACGGAAATGTAATTGAATTTATTAAATATTACATTTAAAATACAAAGGCATTTGATCTGGCTAGGAACGTGAACATGTAAAGAAAAATATAGCTATATGATGCTATGATTTCAAAACTATAATTTATGTATTTGATAATCTTCCGATCTTTCCAATTTCTTATCCCTTAATTGCCAATGAATCACCTACTAACTTTTGTTGTATAATTTTCAAGAAAATATTCTTTACATGTCTCAGTCAGATTAATAATATTACTTTTTTAATTTCTATAAATGGAATAGTTAGCTGTTCATAAAAGCGCTTTTAAAAGTTACTATATCTTTTTTCTAGTCAATAGATAAGCTAAACCTAATAAAAAAAAAATATATATATTTGGTCAGACAAAATTTACTACAAAAATCTACTATCCCTTTCAAATATTAACCAGTTCGTACTGGATACAACATTCCTCTTTATGTAAATGTTAATCTACCCGAACAATCCATTCAATTCAATTCATTCTTTATTTGCGCAATATCGGTAGGTATACATGGAGAAACAATAGTGAAATTAAATTATAGATAGCTATATTTAGGCTCAATAACAAGTTATAGTGATTTCTTATATATACGCGAATATTACACATTTATTAAAACTACTTTTACGGATTTTATCGCGTTTAATTTGCTTTATGTTTAATTCCCGACGTTTCGGGTGCTTTCCAGTGTCACGGGCGACCATGGGTGCTGGAAAGTAACCGAAACGTCAGGAATTGAAGATCGAGTAAATTAAGCCTGTTAAAATCAGTAAAGTAGTTTTAATACAAGCTATATTGTCCAAGTAAATCGGTAAATTGAGATCATTATATAACAAATTACAATGTCTAAATAATTATTAAATTAAGACCAAATAAGATTTACTACAATCGAAATATTATTTTGTGAGGCAATTTCTAATAGTACCATAGAGCTTCTTTGTGAAATTTATCGCCTCAGGTATAAAAGGCTAATAGACATAATTCTAATATAGCCTATAAAAATCCACTGTTTAATACAGTCTTTCTCCATAGATTGCCTCACACGGAATTTACTATAGTTACCAAGTTTCCCCGGTGAATTGGCAACCGCTGTTTTATATCCTTCTAACTTGTTGCCCAGCTTCTGTTTCAATTTTCCTCTTTGTCGCCGCTAACGACACCAAAGGGACGATATGGAGTAGTTGACATTCTTACTGTACCACTACACGGTTAGTGGTGCAGTAATAATGCCAAGTACTGAAGTTATATCTGTTTGTCACCTAGTCGCTATATTTCAATCCAATACTTTTTTTAATTGTACCATACTATGCGCCTAAAAAGGAAAAAATAATTCCTTCGTTCCTGAAATCATCTTAAAAACTCTGACAGCTTTCATAAGAGAATTATGAATGGACAAAATGCTATTTCCATTCTAATATAAGTCGCCCGTGAAGCGAAACCATCAATTTTAGCTCCTACTGCTTTAGTTTTAATGTTGTTATTGTAAAAATTCATAACGGCTACGTTACACGCGGTCGTTTTAATAAAACGCATGACTACATTCATTAGGACAGTGCGGGCGGCGCGGCCTGTGCGGTTTTTTGTTCGACCCCTCATTAATTGTTCTTTAATGAGAGACCGCGTCCCGATGGGCACAGTGGTCGCGACGCACTTTGTTATATTGCGCTGTTATATTTACCTGTAATGGAGTCTAGGGACAGACTGGCCGAACACTTTAAACGTTTGAATATGGCCATATTGGCCACATTTTCAATATTACTACACATACATTACACATTATTACACATACATTACACATTATTAAAATACATTACACATATATAGCCCTAAGAGCCATGGTAGCGCAGGGGCTCAGCGTTCGCTGCAAATTCCACAGTACGCGGGCAATTCGGTTCGATCTCCACCGGCACCAAATAAATTGTTAATTGCAATTTTAAGTACTGATTTAACACATGCTCGGCGGCGAAGGAAAACATCGTTAGAAAACATCATGTTTGAAAAATAAAAGAATAAAAAAGTGACAGACATGTGATGAAGACCGCCAACCCCCATTAGGGCAGCATGGCGAACACTTCCTCGCCCTAAAATCCTCTCAGAAAGGAGAGGAGGCCTGTGCCCAGCTGTGGAACGTAAATAAGCTGCAACTTTATCTTTTATAACACTGAACATAATAATGTAAGACATAGATAATTGTTTAAAAAAAACATGAAGAATATACACGATTTAAATACGAAAAATAAGGCACGGAGATGACCATTCTACTGAGCCACAATTATTTTCGTTATCATCAGACAGTTAGCCCAGTAACTTTGATATTTTGTTTGAAAGCGCCGTGTAGGGGCGGTATAAGAATATCCAATAACCCATATCATCCCGTTGGTGTCGTAAGAGGCGCTAGAGGGAAAGAAATCAAGAGATGAGCAGTAGAGTATTTTTAATAACGACTAAAAATAAAAAGCTGCGTTTACATACCTATATGAGGCTACATGAGACAATCTATGGGAGAGCCTATGCTCAGCAGTGGACTTTATTAAGCTGTAACGATAACGGTTAACGGTTTGAAAGTACAGGTGAGACTCCAGAACAGCTGGTGGGAAGCCCCCTGCGGACATTAATTTTAGATTTGATTATAGCCCTGCATTTCAATTCTGGAATTGTCCGTGTATTGGCGGTGTGAGAATATCATCCCGTGGGTGTCGTAAGAAGAGGCAGGAAAAACATGAAATAGAAGATGGGTAGAAGCGTCGTTCTAAATTAAAAAAACTACGGTGGTCAATCCAACTGCTAAGTGCGCCAACTATGGCAAACGATGTAGCAATATACGGGGGATGCCTATGTTAAGCAGTGGAATTTTATAGGATGTAATGGATGGAATATGAGTGATGAATTAGAAAAAAAACTTTTGGTAAATCCAAATGTGCATGCCTTAAGCGCTCATTTTATACATCAATTTTTTAAAGTATGTTAAATACACACAAGTTTTCACAAATATTCTTATCAGTATGTTAATTTAAATTATCCGAAAATTTTAAGTCAAGCGTCAATAAAAAAAAAGTTTGGAAAATCCAAAAGTGTACGACTCATAATGCCCATATGATCGTGAAAAATGTAGAAAAAGTTCTCAATCAACAATAGAAAATATTTTATTTTTTATTTTACTATGTTATTATTATTGAGATTCTATTTATTTTATTATTGTTGAATCAAATACTTTTAACAGAATCGTCTTAAAACGATCATAAATCAACTTTAATATTACTTAAATTTTTAGGTGTTTGTACTCGGGCGTTATCATGAAAACTAGTCTTTTTTTACTTGAATCGTTAGTATTTTTTTCTCATCGACTTTTTTCGTTTTCGAAAAGTGTTTCACTAGTCATAACCAAAATTTGAATTTAGCATTCACCAACGTACACCTTTAGGTCACTGTACATATATAAATCCTACGTACTTTTAGCGAAACAATATATTGAATGAATTTTTTTTTATTATAAAAATAATAATATCTTTCTTCTTTAAAGTATGTATAGAATTTGGTTTTTGGAATATTTTGTATCGATCGATATTTTTCATGACGAGCCGCTGTAAACAAACGATACAATAATCGACTCACGATGTCGGCTGAGTCCGAAGTGAGTCGAATTGTATCTGTATGTGGCAATAATACGAAGATAGTTTTAGACCATTAAAACTATGCATTAGGCACTATCTATAAAAATATTAAAATCTACTTTCTTTTCCAAGAAATAAACAAAAGTTACTTCTTTTCATAGCATAGAAGCACACGCCGGGTATCCGCTACTTACGTACAAAAACACTCTTTGAAGATTATTGAATATTACACATTACTCAAAATTATTGTTTTATAGTCATTAAAACACTTCTGTCTGTACGCCTTAATACAAGTAGAGTTTGATTTCGAAGTAAGTTGCGATATTTGTACATAAAAATATATGAAAGTAAAAAGTTTTCAGAAGCGATCGACCACCAAGGATGCTTTCAAGGGATTTAGGCAAGTCGTAGTAGAGAACTTGTATTCCCAACCCTAAAACTCTTTCTTTTCCTTAAAAAAGTTCCTGTCAAAGCGCTGTGGGAAAATAACAGATGGGGGCAAAATCGCTTCACTTCTTATACGTTTGTCTCGCGAATATTCCTATTTACCGGCTGTATACTTTCTGATAAATTGAAAGGGTAAGTATCGAACATCTGTCTTCGGAGATATGAGTTGAATTTCCTCGAAATTAGGGCAATTTTGTACCAAATATAATCGGCTAAAAGAGATATTTTTAACTCTTATATACGAAATACAATCTTAACGAATGCATTTTCGAAAGTATTTTGTGTGAGCTTTTGTGAGAGCCGTAATAACTTAACAGCCTATTTATAGTACATTAAAGGAATTAGATTAACGTAGGCACAAATGAAATAGTTTTTAGTGTCGATTTACAATGCGCTATTGCACAACTGTAAAATATCTAATATATCAAAAACAAGTCGATTTCGTTAAAATGCATCAGGGCATGGTTGTACAATCAGTGCGTGTTGCCAGTGGATCTGAGACATGAACCTTCACTGCTGGCCTTATGAGGAAGCTCAAAGTCGCTCAGCGAGCTATGGAGAGGGCTATGCTCGGTATATCCGCAGTAGAACCAGAGTAACCGACACAGCCCAACGGATTAATAAGCAGAAGTCGCAATGGGCCAGCCATATAGCTCGAAGAACCGATAACCGAGGTGGAAAAAAGGTTCTCGAGTGGCAGCCTCGTACCGACAGGCGAAGTGTAGGGCATCTCCTCACTAGATGGAGTAACGACCTGGTAAGACATGCAGGAAGTCGACGGATGCAGGTGGCTCAGGACCGTGTTTTGTGGCATACCTTGGGGGAGGCCTATGTTCAGCAGTGGACTTGTGAAGGGCTGTAATGATGATGATGGTGACATCGGGCTTCGCATTGTGAGGGACTCGAACTTGCTCCGGAATCCTCAAATAAATAAAAACCAATGGCACAACTTTGGGACTTATAGGTAATTTACTTTTTAAGTTTAGATATATTTATAAATGAACACATGATTTTTTGAAAAATGCTGTTAATTTTTAAATATAAATAAACGTTCGTTATATTTTAATCATGATTTACTGCTTACTCAACATATTTTGCACTTATGGTTTATAACACATTTAAATTTAATACTATGTAATTGCTTTTAAAGCACGTAAAAATACATCGGACCTGATAAAGCGCCGAATTAGAAAATGGCGACGAAATAGCTACTGATACTACCTGAGTTGTTGCCAAATGTTTCCTTCCTTTCGAAAAAAAAATGTTTTTTTATCAAATATTAAAATGGTTATTTGTGTAATGTAAAAGGACTAGTAAGTTCGGCACGTATGTTTTGCCCGTACGCCTTATTACGTCAAGTGAACCTCATGTGTCCATTATCTAAGCGATGTTTGAGCAAACAAGGTGCTTTTTTTACGTGGCTTTATAAATCCTTGGCATTGTAGCTGAGTACCTTCTCAACATCTCTCAACAACATTTCTCAACCCTTCCCTGCGGTATGAGCGAACTAAAAAGTAAAATGAGCCAATTTATTATCAGATGTCGTTGTTGCTTTACAGTTAATTAACTTTAACACTTCATTCTTTTTATGTCTAACATCTTACTTAATATAAGTAGCACACAATAATACTACTAAAATAAATATGCATCTCTATATACATATAAAAATCCATTGCTGTCCTTTAGTCTCGCTCGAAAATGGCTCGACTGATTTTGATGTAATTTTGCGTGTGTTTGAATGGGTCCCTAGATGGTTTAGATTTAAAATTGAACCCGGGTAGGTGGCGCTATTGTTGAGATCCAGAAATCACTCGTGCGAGGCCGGGGTTGATCGATAGTACATAATAATACCACTGCCAATGTATTTTGTCAGTAAGTAAATAAGTAAGCTAAAAAAATAATAAATAAATATCGTGCGAAGTTTGAAAAATTGAAGCAGTATTTAAACATAAATATTTAAGCGTTGATTAAAACTACTTTTACGGATTTTATCGCGTTTAATTTTAAACGTAATTTTTTTTTCAATGTTCCGGGAAGTCTGCAGTTTGTGATCATATCCTAGATGGCCCCAACCATTACATCAGATTTGATAGACCACAAATCCTCGCGAAAGAACACCGATTCCTACCAAGGATGATACGTAAGGCTATTGAAATTTAAAAACATCCTAATTTCAATAGAGAAGGAGGCTGGGTACTACCACCTGCTTGGGACCCTATAATCAATAAAATTAAAACTCAGGCATACCACTGCAAGACTTCAAGACACAGTCGGTTTATTTTGCATAGATCGGACCATAAACAATAATCAAAGAAGCTGAAGGTACTCCGCGTTTAACAATGACATTGGAACGTCAGTCACCTCAGTCCCCGGTGACCATGGGTGCTGAAAAGCACCCGAAACGTCGGGAATTAAAAATAAAAATAATTAAAATTAAAATTAAATGCGATATAATCTTTAAAAGTAGTTTTAATCAATTTGTAGTGTTCGCGTAAATATAAAAAATGATTATATAAATAATATATAAGCGAATTTTATTTGAACATAATTTTATTTGTGTCTTTTTTTAAACTAATTGCTTTTTTGCAGTCCACAACTGTCTATCCAAAGTCACGAATATTGATGATAAGATATTATCACTTAAGGAAACTAATCACATTTGCATTGTTTCTATTTTTCTCTATTATGCATTAATTTATTTTTATAAAATAATGTGAAATTTCATGTTCTCCGTTTAATTTATGGCACTATTGAACTCAAATCCCGTATCTAAAAAGCGACTTTTAAAAATTCCATGAACGTACCAGGCGGTCCCATAATGAACTGGCCTGATATAGTTCAACGTGACATGTCGCTACATGTTGTGTTGCATTAAATAGTACGTTTATCGTGCACTTAATATAAGAAACATGCATCGACATGAAATGCTTAGTCTTAGTTTAACAGGCATTTGAATAACGAGAGTCGCGTATTTTTTCAAAATGTCGAAAACTGAGTATCGAAGTGTTATAAAGTTTCTGTTTAAAGAAGGTTTATCCCCTGCCCAAATAAAAGAACGATTGGATGGCGTGTATAAGGAGTCTGCCCCCTCCTATAGCACAGGGAAAAATTGGGTGAAAGAGTTTCGCCTCGGGAGAGAAACCGTCAAAGACTTTGGCCACGACGGTCGACCTGTGGAAGTGCTCACTCCCGAAACGATTGCTCTTATCGAAGAGGAGGTTCTGAGTGACCGCCGTTTGAAGATTAGAGAAATTACAGCAAGGCTTGGGCTCTCTAAGAGTACCGTTCATCGCGCGATCCATGAACATCTTCACACGAAAAAAGTGAGTGCAAGATGGATACCGAAACTTCTTTCAGCGGTACAGAGACAGGAAAGAGTGCGCTGCGCTTCGGAGTTTTTGGATCTTTGTGGCGAAAATCCAAAGACTGTGATCGAGCGGCTAGTGACTGGTGATGAAACTATGATCTTGTATTATGATCCACAAAGCAAGCGCGAGTCAATGGAATGGCGTTATAAGGGTGAAAAGCCCCCTAGAAAGGCAAAGGTGCAACAATCGACTAAAAGACTGATGTGCACAATATTTTGGGATTTTCAAGGCATTTTGATGGTGGATTTTAAAGAACGTAATACAGTCGTGAACAGCGAATATTATGCTTCTTTAATATATAAATTACGAGACAAGATAAAGGAAAAACGAAGAGACAAGCTGTCTAAAGGTGTCCTGTTGCTCCATGACAACGCCCCTGTTCATACCGCTGGTGTTTCGAAGGATGCAGTTCGTCAATGCGGGTTCACAGAAGTTCAACATCCACCTTACAGTCCAGACATGGCCCCGTCCGACTATTAATTGTTCTTTTTGTTATATTATCTTATGTTTTTCATCATGATTAAGCAAATATTCTTGTCGTCAATATTTTCGTTATTTTTGCAGCTCCTATTCATTCGCGTTTACTGTGAGATGTTGACATTTCTGTACCCTGCATCCAACACAACGGTATCCATTTGTGTGTCTGACGGAAGAACATATCCCAGTAGATAAAAGCACCATTTTGAGTCGTCTATTGAAATAGAGTCTTTTCCATACACCAAAAGCTCAGGAGATATCTTTAGATGTAAAATAACTCAATTGTCATATGAAATTTAATTTTATAACCTTCATAAAATTTCGTTCTTGAACGCGAGTTCAAAGAGGACATCCAATATGCGCCATGAGCGTTCCACATAATTTACTTTCACTGACTATACATCACAAACAAATCTAGCATGAAACTGCTACTCGAAATAGCCTGAGCTAAACGTCCATTCAAGACGTTCAGATTATTATAGGAACTAATCTATTCTATTTAAATCATATTATTTTAGTTATGCTCCCATGATGAAAGTGCTCTTTAGCTTGAGATCAATTTTAAGCATTATCCTGACTAACTGTGTTCATTCTTAAAGCTCACTTACTGCGATATTGCCTTACTAGATGCATATGTTAAAAACTCGGAAGATATATTCAAAGAGAAGTTATTCACTAAGGTTACTTTCAATTGTTTGTTTGAAAATAGAACTTTTTACCTCGTGAATTATTATTTTTTTGTAGACGTTACTTATAATAAGGATTTTACTGTATCTGTGTCGTGACATCAGTTTATATATATATATATATATATATATATATATATATATATATATATATATATACAATATGTAACGTAATTACCGCACACCCTCAGACACCCCAATTAGTATATTATGATATAATCATAATACATACACTGACTTTTAGTTAAACATTTTACTGCACTGATTATTTATCAAATTAGTTATAATAATTCCGGAAGAATTTTGTGGTCACAGTACAAATCCACGAACACACGAATTTATTTTTATTGAAAGACAGAATTAGTAATAATACAAATAAAACTGCACTCTTAAAAGTCTTATTGCCTTAAGTTACGGTCCATTTCAGTTTGTTTTGACTGTACAGATTTAGTGTGACTGTAATTTACGTAGTTTTAATTATTTTTGGGATAAAAAATTACCTATAATAAAAATGATAGGAATCGATTCAGTAAACGATTCTGAACAAACTACTTTCTCAAAGTGCGTTAATTATGTTACGTGTTGTGTGTATATATATATATATATATATATATATATATATATATATATATATATATATATATATATATATATATAATTAATTGTACAAGAACCACAGCCACACACAGCCAACCACAGCATTTGATCCGTGCGGGATTCGGACCCGCCACTGTTCCACGGAGCCCCTATTATTTTTATTAGAGTATGTATGAAATATGTAATTTGTTTCGAGGAACCGTGCTATCCTAGAAGATAAGCGCTCGGTGTGAATTTTATAAGACCTGAGCAACGCGAGTTTACTCCCCGCCGACACCTATGAATTTGTCAATTTCAATTTTAGGTGTTGGTTTACAATGTTTTCAGCGGTGAAGGATAGCCGTGAGGAACCGGCATGACTGATAAATTATAATATCTTTAGGAACATGTGTTGTCGACCAACGCGTATTAGAGCACAATAGTTGACTAACTACTCTATACTCTGTGTCTCTCACGAAATTAGAAGGGTCCCCCGTAGTAGTTTCCCGTAGCTGCACTCCCGTTCGATATTCGTTGCCGGCACCTCTCAAGGTATTTCATGCGCAATAAGCGTTGATTTATTACGTTTTTTAAAGTTACCGAAAATTTGCTATGAATCTACGAGCCAACAAACTTAAAAATATCTTAAGAATTATCCCATAAAGAGCAGTGTTGTAGTGTTTTCGCCTGGCAAAAAAATTAAATGATTGTGACGTTTGAGACCTTTAATTAATAATACTTTTATTTCAAAACAAACATTTTAAACGATAAAATTTAAATTTTATACTAAGTGCGCACCGCTTGGCGAACAGGTTAAATTTTGTTTATAAAATAAAAGTCTACATTAAATCATTTTTAGTAACAAGCAAAACAAAATATACCTACTATCGATTTAGGCCCTAGTTTGATCGATCGATTTAGGTTCCTAGTGGATCAAACAGGTTTTTTCTTTTCTTTTACATCTGCAATAATTGACTTAAAATAAATAAAGCTAAAATCTATTTTCGTCCCGTTACTAGTCACAAGCTTCCTCTGATTTCTGAGAGGGATTTCCGTTTTAGGGCAATGAAGTGATCTGGAACACTGCCACTGCGTGTTGGTGCTCTTCACATGTCTTGGACTTTCCTCATCCTTTAAATTGGTGCCAGCTGGGATCGAACTCTTGTTATTCGCGTAATTTGGAATTTACGGAGAGATTATAACCCTTGGATTATATAATATTCAGGTGTATCAATAAAATATAATTCAGGGGCTAAGCGCTCGCAATGCTCGTATTATACTTACCATACTTTATTATAGTAGTTCCCTCTTATCAACGATTTTAATACTAAGTTACGACTTGAACAGCACTGAGAGCTGATTTTAACTGATTCTTTTCTCGCTCAAAGGTTAAGTATAGCTATTCAGCGACGAAACGCAGCCAGCGTTCTTCGCACGATACCACGAGGAGCAGGTCTTTATGACAATTTAAATTTTTAGTTTTAGTTTTACTTTATTATAGTTTTTTTATATTGTGTGTTATGAATATTATTTGTTCGTCTTGAAAATGCAGATGCGTTGTCACACCTGAGGACTACGATGGAATGCCTTATTTCCAGGAAAATGGGTCTCTGGTTCGCTTCTACAAATTAATATATTTCTACAGAATATTACAACGAAGGAGTGTCTATAGAGTTTTAGTTATTCAAAAACTGAGATTTAATTAAAGATCGTTAATATAGATTTTAAGAGTTTTGCTAACGCCCATAATAAATTAATTGCGATCTTATGACAAATAAGCGATCTTATTTGTCGTGCACTGTACATTTATTTTATATTTTTACTTTTACGTTTTATTGTAATTTACTTGCACATTTATTATTCTTCGTTAAGTATTACATTTTATAATATGATTGATAAATGTGTCATCAAATGTAATTATAATTTATTTTGGTCATTGTGTAGGTATATTAGCTCAAATAATTTGATTAGATTTTAAGTTAAAGCAATTAATTCATACGTTTATTACTTAAAGTTAATAACGCAAATGTAACAAAAATTTTAATTCGGTTTTAATTACTTCCAAACGTTTGAATTATATAAAATCGTATTAGAAACTGTCTACTATACAATAAATTTTTGACTTTGATATAAATGCGTTAGTTTATCTTTTAAATTCTAATATTATTTAAGTCAAGATACGTTATATAAATAAAATTGACTGAAAACATAATATTAAAAAATTGGTTTTGAGCTAGATAAAGCAAGTATTTATTTAGTTAAATATAAACTAAATACATTATTTGCACATTTATTGTGATAAGTAATAAATGAGAAAATATCATAAATACCTATCTAATTTACTTTATTACCTTTTTTACAATATTAAAGTTACAACGAGCTTACGGTTCACTTGTTGTTAAGTAGCTGCCGCACCCAATGAACACCTGTAGTTTCATTCAAAGAAGGCTTCAGATGCAGCGTTACCACAGAGTTGAATTCACAATTACCACAGCTTTACCTCAAGCTAAGATGATATAGACCAGGTTATTGCACTGCCACACTAATTAGCTAAGCTAGCAGTGAGTGCGAACCTCCAGATAGAAAAAAGACATACTGAATAGAAGAATGCATCATGAAATATACTTCGGTTACCAACCTATGAGTCTGTTACCGATAACTATTCTGTATATGTAATGTAATATTAACTTTAAAAAATGACAATGATAAGGATACCTGTGGAGTTTCTTCTGCGGTCATCCGACAAACGATATTTTAGTTTCTTATGTGGAAAAAATAAATATATTTCTATTTCAATACAATGCAATTCGATATTTTATTAACTTTTTGTATACTAATATTATTAATTGCAGAGTGAAATAAATGAACGTACAGCGAAAACATACTGATCTTATTTCATTACAGTAATTTATACCAGACAAGAAGGATATGAAGAAGAAAAAAATTATGTTTACATTATAAATAATGATCCAAAATATAAACATTAATATAATTTACTTAAATATAACTAAAGACAGCATAGTTAGTTCAAATGACAGACAAGTGATCAGTGAACTAAAAATATTTTTTGTACAAAGTAGAGGACTTAGAGATGACAAAGGAAAGGTTTATATAAAGGGGTTATACAGTTTATATCTTTTGATTTATTTTGATTTCTTCATTATCATAGTAAACAAGCAAATCATTACACTTGACTGATAATACATTCGAAAACAAAGTCGCGTCATTCTCTGAAAGGACTGCCTTTACTCAAAGCGATCTCACAGTGGCCACGGCGCGGTTAAGGGCGTCGCGTAATAATAAAATGAACACAAAAAATGTCGAACACAGAGTAGATAGTTTACGAGAAGCGAACATATTCAGCTGTCATCTTTCGAGACTGTAACGGTTTGTGTAAATTGAACAGTATATACATCTCTATACTTCATATATAAAAATCAATTGATGTCCGTTAGTCACGCTAAAATTAAAAACGGCTCGACCGATTTTAATGACATTTTGTGGGTGTTTGGTTTAGATTCGTAATTTGACTCGGTAAATCCAGAAATCACCCGTGCTAATCCGGGGCGGATAGTTAGTAATATAAAATTATTTTTATTATGTTCATGGTTTCGCCATTTATATCCATGTCATTACAACCATTAAACATTTTAATACGATATGGATAAATGAAAGAACCAAAATTTTCTCATCCTTAAGTAAGCCACTATTGTATCATAGACCCCTGCAACCAATTTCAATCAAAGATGGGTACCGATACGTTGACACTTATTATGATGACATGTCTACTAACATTATTTGCAATGAATTTAATAATACTTTTACTTCTAAAACATTCTCCTTGAACAATCGCAAGGCATTTAATGTGCCTTGCGATTGTGGGCGATAGTAGGAATCCATAAGAGTAGACAAAGATTATATGAACTTTACAATGAAAGGTCATATAATCCTAGCGTCGAATTTAGGGAATATGTAAAAAAATATTCTAAAATATTTAAAAGAGTGTGCTCCATAGCCAAGTCATTGTATTTGAGCAACAAAATAAAGACGAGTTCTAATAAAATTAAAATGACATGGAGTTTAATTAATAGTGAAATTGGGAAGGTTAGCTCTCGCAATTCGAACTATCAGTTAAGTTTTAACAATAAATTAATTGAATCAGATCAGGACGTTGCAATGGTTTTCGAAAAATATTTTACTGATATTCCTATCTTAACCACTAAGTCACTGAATTCTTCTCCTGCCGTCGCCGAATCACTACTTGAACAAAATGTAAATACGTGTACAAAGAATTTTACATTTCATAAAGTGTCATCAAAAGATATTCTAAAATATTTTATGAATATTGATATTAAGAAAACCACCGATCTGTGGAGGATTTCCTTTAAAGTTATTGCGTCGATAATAGATGCAATCGCGCCTCAACTATCTATTATTTTAATACTAGTATCAAATCTGGTGTGTTTCCTGATTTAATGAAGCATAGTAAAGTAATACCTTTATTTAAATCTAGCAGTACATTGGACCTCGCTAATTTTAGACCTATATCTATACTGCCAACACTTAGTAAAAATTTTGAAAAAATTATTCTCGATCAAATGTTAAATTTTTTTAATGTAAATAATTTACTTCATAAAAATCAATTCGGTTTCACAAAGGGTCGCTCAACAACTGATGCTGGTGTTGAGCTTATTAAATATATCTAATGCATGGGAGAATTCACAGGATGCTTTGGGTATATTCTGTGATCTATCCAAGGCCTTCGATTGTCTTCACCATGAAACATTAATCATGAAACTTCAACGCTACGGTGTAAGAAGTGATGCTCTTAAATTAATTATTTCATATTTAAGTGACAGAACGCAATAAGTTGTAATTAATAGTATGAGTTCTTCCAGGTCGACTGTACAAGGGCGTGCCTCAGGGCTCAATTCTCGGCCCCTTTCTGTTACTTGTATATATTAATGACTTACCTTACATAGTAGGGGATAGCCATGATATAGTATTATGATGATGATACTTCATTAATTTTCAAATTAAAATGACAGTTATTAAATTACAACGAAGTAAATAATGCTACAGCTAAGGTAGTCAATTGGTTTAATGTTGATAATTTGCATTTAAATGGAATTAAAACTAAATGTATGAAATTCGTTACTCCTAATGTCAAACATGTTAATACGAATGTAATTTTAAATGGGGAAGAACTGAGTCTTTTTGATACCACCATTTTTCTTGGAATCACACTAGACGCAAAGCTTCAATGGCTCCCCCATATATCAAAACTAGCTAGCAGACTTAGTTCTGCAGCATATGCTGTTAAAAAGATTAGAACCCTTACCAGTGTTGAAACAGCAAGAATAGTTTACTTTAGTTATTTCCATAGCATTATGTAGTATGGTATTTTGCTATGGGAACACGCGACTGACACTGAAATTATATTTATTTTACAGAAGAGAGCCATTAGAGCAATATATAATTTAAAACCAAAAGAGTCACTTAGACAAAAATTTAAGGAAATTAATATATTAACTCTGGCCTCTTAATATATTTATGAAAATGTAATGTACGTACACAAGAATAAACGTAGTTTTGCAAAAATAAGTGATATTCATTCTGTAAATACTAGGAACAGACACAAGCTAGTAGTACCAGTTACTCGACTCCACCGAGTCAGTAATTCATTCTTGGGGCAATGTATACGCTTTTACAACAAATCCCAGAAAATATACAAAATTTGTCATACGCAAAGTTCAAAAATTTTATTAAACTAAGTTTGTATAAAAAGGGTTATTATAATATTAAGGAATTTATGGATGATAGTAACCCCTAGGAAGGGTGATCGCTACCAAACTATTTCTAATTTGTGTTGTGTTGTTAATTGTAAACATGATTGTAAGCTATTATTTGAAAAAAAAAATAGTTCCGCTGGGTTTCTTGCTGGTTGGTTGGTGCTTCAATTAGTATTATACAACGTTAACGCCTCGTTTGATATAACTTTGTAGTTTATGCACTAGACATACCCTTGAACACGGTTTTAAAGAAAAAACAAATTCAAATATAATTTTGGAGCACTAATAAACCAGTAACAGCACTGATCTGCACTCGTAATTAAGTTTAAAGTCATAAGTCCAGTCAGTGGTTACATAATATCTGACATCACTTAGTAGACATTTTGAATCTTTCACAAGGTGAGACCAAGTCATCTACCAATTAAAGTGTATGTGAGTGTCACTGGCTAGACACTAAATAAAATGTTTCATCTTTTCGTTATTGATGAAGTGGGGGAAACTTAAAAGGTAAGGTTGTCTCAGACGAGGCGTTAACATTGCATAATAGTGATCGAAGTTCTTTTACACGTAAGTTACTTTGGTCATTCTATTTTACTCATTAATGATATACGACTGACTGATATGACTTTCATCATATAAAGATGATGAAAGTATACATTGCGAAATAATGAAAATAAAAGTTAATTGGAAAAGTAACGGAATTATTTAATTTTAAAACAAATTATATAATTTTTGGATTTATCATACGAGTACAATGACAAAAGTTAGTTTCCTCTTGAGGAGAAAGGTTATAAAATTTTGCAAAGTTGTTTTGATTTTTGTGTCCAACCAGCATTCCTCTTAATTTCATCTATATTAAGACTTCCTATTTGGAAAAGAAGTGCTATGGGTACTAAAGATTTCGGTGTCAATACCAGCTTCAGATGAGATGTCCTTTACCCATCTACTTAGTCTGTGAGTAGAGGCCGGAGAATGAGGTTTTTAGATGTTATACATGTTATATAAAAAGCTATTGTGGCTTGTACGTAGATATTATGCAACAGTAAGAAAATTTCTTAACGTTTTTGCTGAACATAAACATTCATTTTCTTTAAAAAATGGTTTAGCAGAGGCTGTGGTTTGTTAATTTTAAAAGTTTTAATCAAATGTGGCATCATAATCTTAATTCCAGAATCATTTACTAATGTAATCAATTATTATTTAAGAGATGGTCTTCATCTAACAAAAAAGGTAAAGCTATTCGTTGTACCGTATTACTATGGTATTTTTCTAATAAAATATATTATTTTCTTATATATATTGTATTATAATAAAAATGCACAGGATTAAAATTGTTGTTTTTATAAAACATCCACCATAATTTTTAACATGAATTATACTGTTGCATAGTATTTTTGGATAGTGAGTTTCAAATAATTCAAATAATTCGTACAATGTCTGGAATATAGCCTTTCTTTCTTTTTTGTAAGTTCTGAGCTGCAAATGCAACAGTTCTCAGAACTAGGGCAAACGGGCGAAAGGCGTAAAAATTAGGTTTTTTCAGGATATTGTAAAGGCATCAATTGACCAACAGTTTGGCTCTGCATGCCAGTCTTTGTTGGTTTAATACTCAAAGATGCCAGTAGATAAAATGATTGCAGTTTGTTTTAGTTTTAGTCAGAAATAAGTCAATTTTGGGAACACCGAGACTTCAGATAATTTTACAATATACATATGGCGCTAGCTTCTATTCAATCTGTATATTAACTATTCGAGATTGCATGTCAACTTCTGTATTTTAAACAAAAGGTATGTATGATGCAAATGTATTTATATTCTATATTTCACAAAAATGTCATATTTTCCTAGTAAGGCTATTATAAGGAGGGAAAATTATTGTAGGGTTATTGTAACAAACAATTATTGTGTCATCTGTGTGTATTACAATTTCACATTAAATTCATCTTTTGCAAAACATTTTAATGATTAGTAAACAAAAATTAATTCGAGGTAATTAACGTGAACTCTACTTTCCTAGCCAGTTCATAAACCGTAAAGTTTTTGTTGGCTATATACAATTCTCCAACCTATTTTCGAAGCATCAGAAATTAACTATAGCTTATAATGCTCACATCTAAAAAGGGCAACACTGTATGATACAATTTTCTTCCACCAGTCTAATTCTTCAATAATTTCGTTAGGTATTTTCATTTTGTCTTCATAATTGTCATTGAAATTTAAAAGAGCAGAATATTTGGCCCTTCTCAAGATTTTTGTGTATAACCAACAATATGGAAACCGCTTGGCATATTTAAATTACGGTACCTAGTAGAGGCAAACTTCCTAATATTACACATCTTTTTCTTACTTAAACACGCTCTCACAGTATACCAGCGTAAAATAGCAGCTTAATACTGCTGTGTTTCGTATGGTTAGTGTAGAGATCCGGAGACCCTTTTGTACTGGAAACCATCTTAGTTCTCAGGAGTGACAACGCATCTGCGTTTTGATTCATCGAGGATAAATGTAGATGTTTATAGGCCACAGCATACAGTTACCATCAGGTGGACTGTGTGCTCGTTTGTCACTCCTATTCTATAAAAAACATGATCATTTTGGGTAATTTTGTTGTTGTTATTTCATAAAACAATCAGCGTGTTATTTTTATATCTGTCATTTTATAAATAAAGCTCAATTCTAATTAAGCAGTGATAATACACTTATCACATGACACTTTTATGCACATGTGGGGTAAAAAATGCAAAATTTTAGTGTTAATAATATGAATACTGGCATTTATATAAGCTGCTTATAAATTCTGCAATACAAGTGACACTATTATTTTTGCTAACGAATTAAACGCGCTCACTAAAATATCAGATGGTTAGTGCTCGCTGTAAATTTCGTACGCGAGCAATCGGGTTCGATCCCCGCCGGCATCAATGAAATTGTTAATTGCAGTTTTAAGTGCTGATTTACCACGTGCTGGGCGGTGAAGGAAAACATCGTAAGAAAAGCTGCATGTCTGAGAAATAAGAAAAAAATATTTCGATGACATGTGAAGATCCACAACACGCATTGAGGCAGCGCGTCGGATAATTCCTTGCCCTAAACCTCTCTCAGAAATGAGCGGAGGCCTGTACCCAGGAGTGGGACGTATATAGGCTGTAGCTTTAACTTTTTTTAGCTATAATTTAGGGGGCCCCCAGACTAGCCTATTTATCGGCTCATAGTTGAGCCAGGTTTAGCTATTATAGTGTAAGTGTAGGGCCAACTAAACCTAAAAACTAAACAAACTGACTAAAATTTTAATAATAAATAAGCAAATAAATTCTTGAAAGGAATGTAGAAAAATACGAATTTTTTTACTAATATATTTTTTTGCTAAGGTGATTCCAATCAGAAACAACTTCTTCACAGACTTCCTCCTGTAGTTTTTCCTTCTGATTCACATCAGATTACCCCTTGTTTTTTTAAAGAACGTGGCAATTTTTTCATCTTCCTCTATCAAATCTACGAGAAACGTTTCGACAAGCAGAACTCGTCTCGCGCTGTAGCTCCAAGCGAGTCGAATTCAATCCAAATCAGCCGACAAAACTGCATAATAAGTGTAAGCACATGGAAGAGGGTCAAACTAATTAAATAATAGTAATATTCTGTCGACGGTTCGCCTAAAGTTCAAATTAAAGGCAATCGTGTACCCTATCGAAGTTATTCATCAACCAATACTGTATCTGATTAACTGATTAAGTAACTGATTAAGAACCTGAGATTGGCCGGTCAAAAGTCTATAGCTTGTTGGGGCTCTAACTTGGTTTAAGGTCATTTTAATTTTTGTCAGATATCAACCAAAGCAATTAAATTTGTCAGTAAAGTTAGTAAAAAATATGCAGTTAAGTAAAAAGTCTGCTATATTTTCATTTTAATTTACTTAAGCGTCAAGTTTTTTTAGAGCCACACTACAGCTGTATTATGCTTGCAGCAAGATGAACCATGTTCTTACAGAATACCAGCGTAAAATAGCAGCTTAATTCTGCTGTGTTTCGTATGGTTAGTGTAACCGGAGATAACCGGAGACTTTTTACTGGAAACGAGGTATTCCATTTAAGTCATCAAGGTTGACAATGCATCAGCATTTTGATTGTCAGTTGAGGATAAATGTAGATGTCTATAGGCTACTGTTTTCACTTCATATCAGGTGGACTATGCGCTTGTTTGTCATTTTTATTTTATAAAAAAAGTTTGATTTATTTACTCCACCCCCTGCTTCACAAGATAGGCAATCCTGAAAAATTTCCTCGACCACTTCGTACTTTGATTGAATTTTAATTTCTTTTAAAATGAAAGGTTCTTCTCCTAAAATGAATTTATTTTCCACGTTTTCCTCAATTATACTGTTATTTTTGTTTTTCAACCTGTACTTTTATTAACTTAAATTAAATAAAAAAGGATTTTAATTGACTGTCTTACAGACTTTAATCGCCAGGAAATTTATTTTATGTATTTACGATATTTTATACCCTAAATTAACAAAACTGAAGATTTAAATGATTACACAGGCTGATCCAGACATTTATTAATGTCCTCCAGACCGAATTTCGGCCGCGGTAGCCTGACTCAACGGAGACTAGCCATCGGCGCAGGACAGTACTATAGTGCCCAAGTGTATGTGCAAGCACAGGTGCACTCTCATAATCCGATGGGACGGTAAACCGACACGACCGGAGAGAGATCAGGCGCAGGACCAACGGCTTTACGTGCTTTCCGAGGCACGGGGGTGAGACACTGCCAACTTCCTGACTGATACATGAGAATTTATTGACCGAAAAACTCAATAATAAATTTTTTGGCCCGACCCGGGATTCGAACCCAGGACCTCATGATCAGCAGTCGCACTACTGTAACTACTAGACCAGCTAGGCAGTCAAGTCATATATTATTTAGGTTGTAATGATCGTAGTTTATCTATCATCATCATAATCGTTACCAGCTATCAAAAATCAAAATAGAGAAGTTCGCCATAGTTGCCCGGCTTACAGCCGGACTGATAACCGCAGTTTTCAATATTTGAGTTTTTATTTAAAAAAACTGCTACCACTACTATCTAACTAACTACTACTTAACTACCCATCTCCTGTTTTATTTCCCCCTTTCGCCACCGATGGGACGATATGGGGTAGTGAATCTTCTTACACCACCACTATATGGTAAGTTTATCTATCTATTTATCATTACTATTATCAGGTGCCATTATTACCGTCATCTATGCACTACCGTCTCGCGACGCGGGAGCAATGCGGTTATGTCAATCTCACACAGACTAAAACCCCATAGAGCTCAGCAGCGTAGTGTTAGAGCTACCACAACATTTTCACTACGCGCTGCACTCTACGAGTGCCGACCACCACATGACAGCCCCTCCTCAGGAGAAGTCAACCTATCCTCCTTATCATTGTCGTACAGAAGGCATTTGACGTTTAACTCGCCTATTCTTAACCTACCTTCTTCAATTTTCAAAGTTTCTAAACAACTGTCCATAAATAGGTTGAACAGCAACGGGGAAGCCACACAGCCCTGTCTGACACCTTTATGGATTCCAAACCAGTCCGAGTTCTATGATCCTGTGACATAAGCAAGTCCCTATAAAGAGACTTTAATGCCTGTATCCACCTAGCATTTAACCCAAATAAGTTCAGTGTTTGCCATAACACATTTATGTCCACTCTGTCATAATCCTTTTCCGAGTCCATGAACGCATAAAAACTTTTTTCGTTTTTGACCTAAAACTTCTCCACAATCATGCACAAGGCAAAATACATAATAATTACTAATAATGGAACTAATAAAAACGAACCCTTAAAAATCGATTCATAATTGGCGAATCGCGTAACGTACATGCAAAACATACATTTGAACTAAAATGCGTTTCTTTTGAAGTTGGCTAAAAGCAACCAGCCTCAAAAACCAACAATTGATGTGATTGCATAAATATTTATTTCATTACAAAATTTTTTGTATAACCAGTGGAAGAGCCGTGGTAGCTCAAATGGTTAGCGCTCGCTGTAAATTGCACAATACGCGAGCAAACTGGGTTCGATCCCCGCCGGCACCAATGAAATTGTTATTGGGTATTTGTAATTGTTATTGGGGTATAGTGAAATTGTAATTGTTATTATAATATATAATACCGTTATTGGTGTATGAAATTGCAATTTTAAGTGCTGATTTACCACGTTCTCGGCGGTGAAAGAAAACATCGTGAGAACCTGCATGTCTGAGAAATAAACCCTCTCAGAAATGAGAGGAGGCCTGTGTCCAAGAGTGGGACGTATATAGGCTGTAACTTAAACTTTTTTAACTTTCTAACCAGTAGGCTGACGAGCTTTTTTTGTATATTATAATGTTTTTTCCTTTGTACATAGAGTTTTTATTTAATATTTATTTTATTCCGTATAGATCGTGTATAGTGTATGTAATTTTTATTAAAATTAATTTTTTACTTTGCCGCTGGTTCGGGAAAAAACCTCTGTCCTAGGAAGAAGCAGCAAGAAACCTAGTGAAACGTTTTTTAAAGTAAACTTTATAATACGAAAGGTTGAGTACAAACTATTTACAAAATAAATTTAAGAAACAGCTTGGAAGCGACCACTTCAATCCTAGTTTATTTTGTAATAATCTTTTTACACAGTTTCTGTTTAATAAAATATTTAAACTTGGTAATAGAGATACTTTGCATAATCTCTGGGACTTTGTAGTAGTACATACACTGCCCCAGGTATGAATTACTGAGACACTCTGGAGTCAAGAATACAGTCCATGTTTCCTGTCATATCTGAAATGTTGATGAAGCCAGTTGATGTGTCTTCATGTGTTTTCGAATTGTTTTATTCCTCGGAAATACAGATATTTGTACGATGTTTCCTTCATCGTCCAAAACGTGATGAAATAACATTTAAAATTGCACTTAACAATTTAATTGGCGCAACAATTTAATTTAAAAACGAAAATTATCGAACATCTGAAACTGAAAACATCAAGCACAAGCTCCTAAGCTGCCATGGCTAACGTATTAAGAATTATTTTAACAAATTACTTAAATGATTATTTAAGAAATCAATAATACTACAATCTAGAAACTTCCAAACAGACAGCAGAAAATCACCAACTCTGGGGTATTTGATTGGTATTGAAAATTATATGAGATAAGCTCTGCTCTACATGTAGGTCGACAGGTGGAGAAGGTTTTAAGGCGTTAAGTGCGCCTTTGTACATATCTGTGCAACAAAGTATAAATAAATAAATAATCGTAAGATAGCAGAATATATATAAATAGAATATAAATCTTACCCTCCCTTCGGTTATTGATAATACTACTACAAAAATAATAACTGCGCTCAAGGACCTGTTTAAACTGAAATCGTAAACTGAAACCTGAAGTGTACGGGCCATAATTATAGAGAGAAGTCAGCATTAAAAGTGCAGCCCAAGTAGTTAAATGGCCCAGCTTGCGCGTTCCCACGAAACTATAGTTGCTGGCATCTTTATTGTATTTAATATTCAAACTTCATGAGAAAGTAGACACATGTCTTTTAAGTGCTGTAAGTACCCTGACGATAGTCGCGAGGGCCAAAGTTAACTTTTGATAAAAAGTAAAAGCTGATTTTAAGAAATTGAAAAGATGAAATAATTTCCAAATAATAGCTTCAGAAACCAGTGCTAAGACAAATTTTATTGAAGAATTAGGGCTGATCCTCATTTGCCGTTCACAGAACGTTCTCGGTCCTATCTCGGTCTGATAAAATATTATCAAGTAAGAAATATGTGTGTACATTCATACTATCCAGTAACAGTCAAGTTTCGTTAGAATCCCATTCCATTATAATAAATCAGACCGAGATTGGACCGAAAACGAACTGTGAACGGCAAATGAGGATCGGCCCTTAAGGTCTCGGCTTCGGAAGCTATTACGTGGAATTATTATTAAATAAATATTTGTTTTATAATAACAATCCGCGCCGAATGCGCACGTGTGATTTCTGGATCTCAACAACAGCGCCACCTACCGAGTCCAATTTTCTTTAAATTTATATAGTAACTAGCGATCCACCCCGGCTTCGCACGGGTGATTTTTGGATCTCGACAGCAGCGCCACCTACCGAGTCCAATTTTCTTTAAATTTATATAGTGACTAGCGATCCGCCCCGGCTTCGCACGGGTGATTTTTGGATCTCGACAGCAGCGCCACCTACCGAGTCCAATTTTCTTTAAATTTATATAGTAACTAGCAATCCGCCCCGGCTTCGCACGGGTGATTTTTGGATCTCGACAGCAGCGCCACCTACCGAGTCCAATTTTCTTTAAATTTATATAGTGACTAGCGATCCGCCCCGGCTTCGCACGGGTGATTTTTGGATCTCGACAGCAGCGCCACCTACCGAGTCCAATTTTCTTTAAATTTATATAGTAACTAGCGATCCGCCCGGCTTGGCACGGGTGATTTTTGGATCTCGACAACAGCGCCACCTGCCGAGTCCAATTTTCTTTAAATTTATATAGTGACTAGCGATCCGCCCCGGCTTCGCACGGGTGATTTTTGGATCTCGACAGCAGCGCCACCTACCGAGTCCAATTTTCTTTAAATTTATATAGTAACTAGCAATCCGCCCCGGCTTCGCACGGGTGATTTTTGGATCTCGACAGCAGCGCCACCTACCGAGTCCAATTTTCTTTCAATTTATATAGTAACTAGCAATCCGCCCGGCTTGGCACGGGTGATTTTTGGATCTCGACAACAGCGCCACCTACCGAGTCCAATTTTCTTTAAATTTATATAGTAACTAGCGATCCGCCCCGGCTTCGCACGGGTGATTTTTGGATCTCGACAGCAGCGCCATCTACCGAGTCCAATTTTCTTTAAATTTATATAGTAACTAGCAATCCGCCCGGCTTGGCACGGGTGATTTCCGGATCTCGACAACAGCGCCACCTACCAAGTTCAGTTTTCTTTAAATTTATATAGTAACTAGCGATCCACCCCGGCTTTGGACGGGTGATTTCTGGATCTCGACAACAGCGCCACCCACCGAGTCCAATTCATCAACAACATTCTTCAAAATCGTTTGCGAGCCATTTTCGAGTTTTAGCAAGACTCACGGAGAGCAATTGATTTTTATATACAAGGTTATTTTCCAAAGAGTAGCCAAATTTTAAACTTAGGCTGTTATATGGATAACGATATACAGTTATTGCAGTTTTTGAAACTACGAGTAAAAAAGGCTTCTACTTTCATTTGAAATTATCCCAATGCGAATGTGATTTATGGGCAACCACATTTTTGCCTATAGTACATTTCTAGGGCAGGCAGAAAAAAGTACTTTGAAGTTTGACGATATCATCAGGGTAGACAATCTTTTTTATTTAGGTTCATTTTTTTATCCTTTTATCATTACATACATCATCAGAGTAAAAGATAAGAGTGCCGAATGCGAAGTTCTTTACAGGCCCTGTGTCTATTATTATATAATAAAGAAAGAAGATTATCCTGTACCTAAATGAATTAAAAAGCAAATTAATATTAATTTAAGTTTATTGTTTATAAATAATGAGTTATTACAATTTTAATTATTACGTTAATAGTAGGTAAGTACTTTAATAAGTAGGTAGGTAGATAGTTGTATAAAACATAACCACTTCTTGGCAGGTTCAGGTAAAAAGACGAACTTTTAATGCTAAGCATTCTTAAGCAGCCAACCTTGAAGCATGCACAAAACTTCTCATAATAGATTGTCAGAGACTATTAATCTGTATCTATTTCAAAATTATTTTATGACGATGAAGACGTAGAAAAATCTGTCACATTGATTATAACGTCTTCTTTTTCATATCCGTTTTGGATGGATATACGTCACTAGACCACGTTTCTTTTACGTATTTCTAGATGTTTACAATCATTATTTTTTCGGTATCCAAAATATACGACACTTTCCGCTTCTTTCGTGGTGAAGTAAAGTCTTTATGACATTTTCATGTCAATGGACTCGATTTCGTACTAATGATAATATACAAAAAGTCACAAAACAGTAACAAAAATGTTAATACAAAACGTAATAATGCTATAGTATAGTATAGTATAGTATAGTAGTAGTAGTTTCGGTTATAATCGAAAATTTTAAATTTCAAACTATTTACACGCAAGCGCATCCCAGAGAAGAATGAGGAATGATTTCTGCTCCATCCGCTTTCTTAAATACGCACGGCGTGAGACCTGTCGCAAATTGCGTCGAAATAGGTTTATTATCTCTGAATAACCGCTTCCTTCACCCTACCCCGTACCATGAGACACGCTTAGCGCATAACGATACGTAATCTAAAAAAAAATTATGGAACAATAACTGTCGTTTTGTTTCGATGCTAACATAATACTTGAGGTCAATGTACTTTTTTCCGCCTGCCCTAGAAACGTACAATACCTATCGACCCTTAGGAATAATATGCGCGTGCGCCGTAAAATCAGTTTAAATAATGTATTACCACGCATTTTGAATTTAAAAGATAAAAAGGACAAAATGTTTGAGATTTTTTAAATGAATTTTGTTTCACAATTTGCCTATAATTTATTACTTTTTTTGAACTTTCTCTGCAAATTTGACCGGTTATTGTAAAAAAACCCTGTATAGAGAATTATTTTTTGACCCAGTGGACACAGTAATACTAAATATCAAGTTAGCCATTAGAATGTGTAGGCGATTATGATACAAGAAATTAAAATTTATGTAACGAAAATGGATTTATTTCCAGATTAAAAAATATAACAACAATGGTTATGCGTTCTAGTAAGGCGTGATGGCAAGTACCCGAGCGCGAGCGCTGTCGTTGGCTCGTTGGCACGTTGGCAGCGGTCACCGCTCCCTTCCCCGCGCGTCCGTCCCCCGAATCTCATTCGCTATTGGCGTAGACAGAATGTAATCTATAAAATTACAATATTATATTCTTTATTCGATATTTTTGTCCCTTATTGATGGAATTTTCTTTCTAAAATATGGGACCACTTCAAAATTATAAATAATATAAAATTTATTTATTGATATTCATCAAAATCGGGTCACAATTGGCGACGAGAGTTAGTTAGTTACAGCCTATATACGTCCCACTGCTGAGCGTAGGCTTCCTCTCACTTCTCAGGGGGTTTTAAGGCAAGGAAGTGTCAGCCACACTGCACCATTGCGTGTTGGTGGACTTAACATGTATTCGAAATATTGTTTTTTATTTCTCAAACATGCAGATTTCCACACGATGTTTTCCTTCACTGCCAAACACGTGGTAAATCGGCACTTAAAATTGCAATTAATAATTTCATTGGTGCCGGCGGGGATCGAACCCGGGTTGCCAATCGCGTACTGTGTATTAACGACGAAATTCTGTCGATGTTAAAGTTCAATTGTAACTTACATAACTCGTAATGTTATTCGTGGAACAAACTATAACTATATTAAAATCCTCCAGACTCCAGAAGACTAAAAATCTACGCAGGATTGCAGTGCACAAGTGTGTGAACAAACACAAGTATCTATTCTCTTTCACCTCACTTTCATAGTCCGTTGGGGCTGCTATCTAACAGGACCGGAAAGAAATCAGTTGCTAACAACCGGACTCTGGGCTGTTAGTGAGAATATCTTAACAGGTGAAACCAATAACTGATTTTGGTCTGACCCAGGATTTGAACACGGGACCACATGTTCAGCAGTTGCGTTTACGACCAACGAGATCAAAATATAATATTACAACAGTGCTAGTTAGTAGATAAGCTTAATTTGCCAGACAACTTAAGCCTTCGTCATTTGAGGGATTAGTCAACACAACAAAATGTAATTTCAATACTCATTACTATTGATCACCGCTGGAATCACGACAGAAGGGTAGATTGCCCAACCGATCATGTACGTAGCCACATGCATAATTAACTACATTCAAATACGTTAGTGTTCAATATAATTTCCACTAATAGCTCGTAGTTACTGACCCGTGAGCGTGAGCTACTGACATTTATTATTTGTTTCATCAAGTAGGGGCAATTTTTGTTATATTAAAATTACCTATAGATTTATTCCAATAAATTCACTATTAAACGTAAAACGCTATTATGTATATTCTAAACTATTAATAAACGATCGTGTGTTTGTCACACATTCCGAGTGTTCCGGCCCCCTTAACGCTCCCCACTGAATCCTTTATGTGGAAAAATTATTTGGAGTCATTATGTCGTCTGCTTATCTGCTATATATATATATTATTCCGTGGGTAAAAACAGTCCTGTGTCTGACCGGTACGGGTAAATACAAGCACAGACTAACTAGTGGATTCTACCGTACATTATAATCTGCGTAAGACGGCGTGGTCTTAAGAGGTAACATTGCATCTGTAGTCTCTTTTATTTGAATATGACTGCAAGTGTCAACGGACTTCAGTTGCCATTTACCATCAGGTGGCCTATATGTTCGTTTGTTAGTTCAATTTTACAAAAAAAAAAGTCTAGCGGCCGCCACTCAGAACAATACAATACAACAGAGCTTGTTTTATTGCCACGCTCCGCCAAGAGCTTTATACTAAGGTTTGTCCCTAAAAGATTTGGTTCGTACTAGAGGATAAAGTATGAGTAATTTGAGTATTTTTTCCGTCTTTGTCATTCCATCTTATCACTGAGCATCTTTTTGATTGATTTGATTTTTTGATGATTGTATCACACAGAGATGGAGGTAGATGGAAATAAAGCCTTTGTACTTACAATCTACACAATAAACATAAAATTATGCCAATTGCAATACTTAATGAAAAATAATATAAAGAAAGTTTTAACAGCAAATATTTTATTTTTGAGAGTCTTATAATACTGATTGATATTTTTAACCTATTGAAAAATAAACGGAAGCTTTTTTTCAGTATTTTACTCGTTGTATTATAGATGTCGTAAATATCTCATTTTAAAATACGTTTTGGTTGAGGGCACCTAAGTTCACTTCGCTACAAGCAATTTAACAAAGTGATTTCAAAATTGCTCTAGAATTTAAAACACTTGAGTGTCCTGCGGCACTTGAAAGTACTTCGTGAAATATTTCATTTAGTAAAATTACGTACCTAAATACATAAAATTTGGCACAATAAATTAATTACATATAAATTGTTAAAATTTAATTTTTATAATAGACGTCAAAAAGTCGCTATCACATTGCCGCCTAATATCAGTGCTGAAGGGTATGTAAAACTAATATAATTACAGTTTACGCGCGGCATTTCATCTTACGAGAGGTAACAATGCACCTGTAGCTTTCTTTGTTAGAAGTTGGCTGCAGGTGTCCAATGACTGCAGTGGCCACTTACCTTCAGGTGGACTTTAAGTTTGTTGGTCATTTCAGTTTTTTATAAAGTAGGTTTCCCGCTTCTAGTCCCTATGAATTTGTTACATAATTTTGAAATCATGTTTCCATATTTTCTGAGAAATGAAGACTATTTAAATGACACATGTAGACCATTAAATTGATGCTCCACTGGCCTGCCCCATAATTCTCTTAAGATATCTTAAGATCACACGAGGCTAGCAACCTTTCAAAAACATTAGGATCTTACTTTTATTACCATCATTAATTTGCTCTACTTGATTAAGTTTATTTCGTGACTGGACTCCGTCTGTGCCAATTTCCCTTGTATTTCCTCTATTACAGCAATATTGCTTCTAGATTTTACGATGGTGCTGTATGATAAAAATCATGTAACTTCAGAATTGGTATAGCCATTATGAACTAGTCTTTATGTATACTATTTAGTTAGTAGTGTGTAATGGGCAATTGTGTATTTAGCTTTTTATTTACAATACGAAATTCAATTTCAATATATTTTTATAATATAATTTTCCACCTATTTGTAACAATCCACTTTTGTATAGTGTAGTGGTAGTGTAACAATGTCAACTGACAAGTGTAACAAACAACAGATGGCAACTCTATCGGGTGATGGGCAGTAGAATATTTCTGACAACAAAACAAAATGACAAAAATACTTGCCAAGCGTGGCAACTAAGGCAAAATTTCTCCGATGAGGCAATTTAGCTGTGGACTTTTATGGGCTATAATGGATGATATGTTTGAAAATTTTAGGTTAGTTTCATGGAAAGTTTTACCATAATCGCAGGACTAGTTCACCTGATTGACAATCAAAATTTTCTTGGACATTCAACGTAGCACTCTTTCTGGGTATTCTACATATTATGGCGTTTAGGACACATATATCTAAGACTTCATAAGTGTCAGTTGTAAAACAAAAGGTCTAGATTTTCTTATAGCCATCTCTTAAGATGCCCACGATATGAAATTGTGTGATGGATTATCACCACAAAATGGTATAAATACATGTTAAATTAACAAAAAGATAAACAGAAACTTGTCGATTTGTTTGGATATGAATTTAGCAAAGATAGTTCATGTAAAATATGTTTTCGCTGTTAAAAATATAAGCATGGGAATAATAATACGAAAATTAAATATGAAATGCTGTTTTTGAAGTTGAATTTTTCCCAATCCCGTATCACAATTAAACCACACTACTGTTGATAGAGCCATGCATGTACCTAGTAAATTTGAAACTGAAAGTATTCATTGGTTGGTGCATTGAGCACCAAACAAACGTAGTAAATCTTATAGATGTTAGATTTCCCCAGCGAAATCAGTGCTTGATTTTAATCAAACTATGAATAAAATCAAGCACTTGTAAATATTGTTTGAAATTGTACGTTGCAGGACTATAATTTTAAATTCATTCTATTATTTACTATTATGTACGTTTGTTAAAATTAAAATGACACAGTGGTAAAAATACTTCAACAAAATTACTACACCATATATTATGTCTCATAACCAGGCACACGCCCATTCACATTTGTAAGAGGATAATTTAGTAAGTTGCGCCGCTGTATACTTTTCAAAATTAGATGACTTCATATTTTGTTAAATTTTGTTTGATTTCTGATGATGGATTTCTATCACAAATAAATATTTTAACGAGTGCACGTCGTCAACCGTGTGTCGAAATAATAAAGTTAGACATTTATCTATTTATTTTTTGGTCTACTATTGTATATAATGATTTCTTATATTTACGCGAACACTACACATTGAAATAATACTAGTTTTTACGGAATTTATCGCGTATATTTTAACTTTTTAAATACCCGACGTTTCGAACGCTTTACAGCACTCATGGTATGGTAACCGCGGTTAACTATGACATATGGACGTTGAACATCTCAGTCCTGCCCGTGACCATGAGTGCTGTAAAGCGTTCGAAACTTCGGGTATTTAAAAAGTTAAAATATACGCGATAAATTCCGTAAAAACTAGTATTATTTCAATACTATTGTATACTTTAATTTTAATTACAATACCGAAGAGTAGAATAACAAATTTAAAATCAAGTTTTGAAAAGAGTTGATTTTGTGTGTGTTTAAGTGTGTTTAACCACCACTAACTAACTAATACTGAGAGAAGAAGAAAATTGTTTTTGGATGTGCTGATAACATATTAATTTTTAATAAAAGTCTCCTTTTGATATTGGAATTTGGAAGTGGAGTGGAGTTTTGGAAGACAAGTGGAAATTAATCATGTACCTGTTCTTTTAATTTTTTCATTCTAGGTTATTTTGCAAAATCTTAAATTTAAAAACTAAATTAGACATTCCGTTTTCGAGGAATTTAATTAAAGGCGTATTCTACTCCAATCAATCTTTCCGAGCGGACATAAAACAGTCTTCAAATTTTAACTTCTTTATATAATTTATACTATTCGGTTGCTGATGTTTATTTGTGCATTACGTTATTCAAATTCACGCGAAAACTACACATTGAATTAAACTACTTTAACGTCTTGATGTCAGTGATAATCTGAAATTTCTTCAGCTTTTTATTTATTACGCAGAATGAACATACTGTCTTGAAGTCTTGCAGTGGTATGCTTGGGTTTAGTTTTAATTTTATTATTTACAAGAACCCAAGAAGGTACTAGTACCCAGCCACCTACTCTATTGAAATAAGGCTGTTTTTTTATTTTCAAGCCTCACTTATGATCCTTGGTCGGAATCGATATTCTTTCACGAAGATTTGTGGTCTACCAAATCTGATGTAATGGCGGGGACCGTCTATTATATGATCACATACTGCAGACTTCCCGGAGCGTTGATATGTCACATCAGCTATATGTTCTTTTACGCGGGTTTTAATTGATTTTTTGTTTTCCCTATATATGAGAGACCAGAAATTAATAAAATCTGACTCCAGGTTTTAACACTGACATCGGGACGTCAGTCACCTCAATTCCCCGTGACTATAGGTGCTAGAAAGCCCCTGAAACGTTGGAAATTAAAATCAAGTAAATTAAACGCGATAAAGTGCATAAAAGTTGTTTCATTCATTATTTTCTATTTAAAAAAATTTAAGATGACAACGATTTAAAACCTAGTACTGCTCGGTATACATGGAAATGCAAAATTTTGTAACTTAGGCGCGCGTACAACAGTCGATCAGACTTTCCTCGTAATCGGATAGGATATTAAACAAAGGTATTAGTAACCCATAGAAAATGAACGAAAAATTGTGCACTCGTACGAAGTGAAACTTTTTTACGACATATCATTCTGCTTTTATTTTAGTTTTTACATAAGTAGGTTATATAATAGTCTCATGCAACCCCAGCAGTGGAACTTTACAAGATAATGTTATAATAAAACGTGACGTTTTTGTATTTTAGTACCAAACTTAATTTCTTCACTACGTCGATAAAGAAGTTTCACTTCAAAAGAACAAATGTTTTCTGTTTAAACAGGTTGCATGAATTATTTGCCAATGTCAACTTTAAATTTAGCATAGGCAAATAATTCATAGAACCGATATTTTATTCCACATGCCGTTGCAAAATATAGCCAAATTAAAAAAGTTGTAACAAACCGAGTGGAAAAATAAAAAAATATGTGTGTTCTATACGAAGTGGGGAGTCGATTGGTTTTTGTTATTCTTTTAACAGATAATAATGAATATGATCTGTATAATATATACAGGAGTGTGTATATCATAAAATATGAATTTGAGAGATGCTTACACTAACAAAATCAGCATTTTTCTGTTATTTCCATTCATTATACTTATTGCAGTTCACTAAATTTTATTAGTATTCAATTTCAATTTTATCGTTTTACCGAATTAATGGTTAATAATTACGCATGTCTCTACATATACGCACAAGAAGGGTCATTATTAAGTGTAGTAGATACCGTGCTATCTATTTAATTCCTTCCAGCGCAATTAAACGGGATAAGCGCCAATAAAAGTCTGAACTAGAGTTATAAATTGATCAATTTGTGGGAGCCGAGGCAATGTACCTAGTGGACACGGCAGCGAGGGGGCCGATCGAATTATTTGCTTGAATATACATTTACCTGCTCCGGAAGCGATGGAAATTGAATAGGAAATTAAGTTTTTATCGCAGTAGCTGTATTTAGTGGAAATCGCAGTGTAATGACGGCGTAAGATTATCCATTACCCATAAATGATTCCGTGGTGACGTAAGAGGCGACGGAGAGCAACTAAAACAGGGCGGCAGCATCTTGTCATTATAACTCAAATTAATAAAAAGGCAGCAATGGCAAATATCCTTTCCATAAGGAAATCTAAGAAAGAGACCCATGTTAAACTGTGGACTTTAATAGTCCGTAAAAATGGCGATAATTAGTGGAAATATGAATAAATACAAAGCAAATTTATGCTGCAGAAGTGAACGGCAGAGTCAGACAGGGACGTCCTAGGCGAAATTTTGTCGACCAAATTGGCGATATATTTAAAATGGGCCACATTAGGAGTACCTTTAACCGACGAGCATGTATCCGAAGGTATATAAATGTGGAGGAGGCGAGAGAGGTGTGTCAGGATCGTGTCAAATGGATATCTGTAGGCTCTGCCTACCTTTCTGGTTGACAGGTGTTAGTGTTTTTTTTATGTACATGTATTAATAAATATTTTTTATTATAATGAACCTAAAGTGATAAAAGAACTTAAAGCTCACCTGATGATAAGCTACTAAAGCCCACAGACATCTGCAACTAAATTAAAACGAAGAAGGCTTCAACGCTGCAAGTTGTCACCTCTGAGAATTGAGTTGGAATTCCTCACAACCTGTTTCTCTCTCTACTCTTCAGACCAAGACACAGCAAAGCAGGCACTCCTCCTTGGCTGCAGTAGCAGGTAAGAGTGTGGTACCTACCCAACCGAGTCTTAAACAGAAATTTAGTCCCAACACCTGGTAAAAATGAATAATTTTATTTATTGGCCCTATGAAATCCACCCTAGGGTGCATACTTCGGAACGCGTGTTCGTTTATCCACCCTACTTAAAGTGGATAATCGAAATTCACTTTTGATTTCTGTTCCACCCTTCCACCCCAAGTACAGTTCAACAGAAAATATATTCGTACTTTATTATTGACTAATTTGTTAAGTACCGTACAATTTCCAATATTGTGTGTTTATATAATTAACAATGTATTTATTTAATTTAAATACCTACTTCAATAAAATATAATTGAAATTAATTGAAGTAAAACATTTCTATCATCACATCATATGTAATTGAACCATTAAAAGTATTTCCGTTTTGACTTTTAAACAAGAAGTATTTATGTATTTTTATAAGTATGCTAGTGTCTACTAAGTAGTCTTGGGACAGTTTCTATCACGTTTTATAAACGGCTGTACACAGCCGAGGGAGAAAGTAGGAAGAAAAATAATATACGAATTCCGAGTATCCACCCCGTCTGGTGTGGATAAACGAATACGCGATTCCGAGTATCCACTCCAGGGTAGATTACCAAGGATGGATAAACAGAATAACCTGTAAAATCTAGGTAACAAAAAAATTCTTAAAACTATATTCCTTGATATAATTGTTGAAACTTATGCGGACGATGAACATGATGTTCTCATTTGCATCAGCTACTTAATTTCTTAACTCTTTACGTTGGCAAAACAAATGCAAGTAATCGTTATCTAATTCCTACTTGTGATATCGCTTAGAAGGCTGTTAATGGGCGTGGGAATCTCCCGTTCTAAAGCGTTTATCTTCACTTTTGGCAGGTGAACAATTAATCGCAATCCCAGATTTCCACTGCTGCGGATTTTTTATAGAATATGGAAAAAGAGGTACAGTAGCTGCATCGTGGCTCTACCATGCATAAATAAACATAAATACGCTGCTACTGTAAAATGGAAAAAATGTTTTTTATTTTTATTGTTTTTGAATGTTTTTCTTTTTTTTATTGTATTTTCTCTAGCAATTTAAATTCGTGGTTCAGTTTAAAAATCTAGTTTTAGATAATAGTCGCGATTTGAGCAGGTATGATGCAGCAACGATTGGATGTTGCAATATTATTTTTATAAAATTAAATATTAATATTAACACATATCATAACTATGGTTCTGAATTTTTGCCAATTATAGAAATAAATGTTTCTGCACAAGTAAAAAATGCTCTTTCCTGGTAATTGGTTATGAAAATTCCGCTGCGTAGGTGGTTGAAGGGCATAGCAATGTTATAGCAAGTAAAACTTTTTTTTTAAAACTCGAAATAATATATTACAAAAAATATAATAACGAACTTAACTAAAATAATAATTAAAATTAAAATATTTACGATTAAAACTAATTATATACAATATAAAAGAAGAAACTATAATATAGAAAATCTAAAACTAAAAATTTTAATAGTCAAAATGACCTGCTCCCCGTGGTATAGTGTCAAGAACGCTGGCTGCGTTTCCTCGCTGAATAGCTATACCTTTGAGTGAGGAAAGAACCAGCCCTCTTATCACCAGCAGCGGCGACCAGTCGTGGATACAGTTCCTTTAGAAATTTCACTGCACGCGGACCCCACGGACCGATAGTCTCTACAGCAAATGGCACACATATGTAGTCATTTCTCATAACATAACATAAACATAAACACTCACGCCTGTCACCCAGAGGGGTAGGCAGAGACTACAGACTTCCATTTGACACGATCCTGACACACCTCTCTCGCCTCCTTCACATCCATACACCTACGCATACATGCTCGTCGGTTAAGGGTACTCCTAATTTGGCCCGTTTTCAATAAATCGCCAATTTGGTCGATAAATTTTCGCCTAGGACGTCCCTTTCCGACTCTGCTATTCACTTCTGCAACATAAATTTTCTTTGTCACTCTTTCCTCATTCATTCTTTCCACATGACCAAACCACCGAAGCATTCCTTTCTTAATCCTGGTCACAACATCATCTTGCAAACCACACTCTTCTCTTATTACACAATTTCTTACCCTGTCGTTCAGATTCAGCCCTAACATACTCCTTAACGACCGAATTTCTACTGCGTTGATTCTAATCCCGTGCTTCTTCTGCCACACCCAACTTTCACTACCATAGGTTAAAGTGGGGACCAACACAGCATTGTGAATTGCCATACGTGCCTTTTTTGACTCATTTATCAAAGACTCATATTTGCGCCATTTACTAAATTCGGCTGACTCTGATGCCGCCCCGTCTCTAAAAGAGATACCCTTGAGATGAGAGGCCGCCAAAGTGTCAACGCAAGTAGCATCCCACACTAGGGCTTTACCTCTCTCCCAAGGGACCAAAGTCATACCGTCGGGTCTCCTGCCATCGTCTCTAAATATCCCGCAAGGGCTCTAAAACTGAGGGGACCTTTATGGAGACAAGAGCCCTTCGAATGATTTCGTTCAAAGAACCGTGACGGGAAAACCTACCTGCACTTTTCTTGCATGAAAGTCCGTGGAGCCCAAATTCGTCGACGCTGCTACCACAGGGGCACTGGTGAGGTTGACAAGTTGAAAAAAAATAATAAGTAAAACTGTTTAAAAAAGTTATGTATGAAAAAGATATATAAGTCCTCAAAAAAAAATTAAATTGAACTACGGCCTCTAAGACACGTGTGATTTTTTTTAAATTAATGTAATGATCGACCTGCGAGGTTGACCTAATACGACTACGACCTAAGAAGACTCTAGGTTCTTTCCGAGGTACTTATGTAAACACCGCAAACTTTTTGACTACTATTGATTTTTTTAAATATTATAAGGGTGACAATCAAGCACAATCCACCAGATGGTAAGTGGATTCTGTTGTTCATAGACTTCTACATCTATCTTTTATTAGGAATCGAAATGAAGATGGGTTGTCACTCTTGAGGACTAAGATGAAATGCCTCAATTCCTGTAATTAGGGTCTTCGGTTTTCTACACTCACCATACGACACACAACAGCATTATGCAGCTATTTTATGCTGATATTCTGTGAGAGCGGAGTGTTTTCCCGTTCGAGCAGACCGACTCGAACTACAATCATAAGTGCGGCAATATGGCTGTACCACGTACAATTTGTTTATTTTAAAAATAACTCTGAACTTTTGGCTTAGTTTATTTTAGTTTGACTGTATATTAAAAGAAAATCGAATTTCATTTCTAAAATGGTTCAACTTAAATGTTTACCTAATTTATACAGTCCTTATTTAGAACGCCAAACGAACAAAGCGGGGGCGACAATGCTAAAAGTGCATCGGTCCGTCCCACCCTGCTTCTCATGGCCCATTAGATGTGTCCGCGGGAAATCGTCATTTGCATAAGCGGCTTGGCTCTCTACACATAGTAAATGGGATCAAATGAATACGGGCCACTTTAACTTGCTACGTGGCGTCACTCCTCCCGAGTTGAGAACTAAAGTTCAATATGCGCGGGCGTTCCATTGAGTATCGGCAAGACCCAATTAAACTGGTCTTTCCGAGATAGATTCAAGTTAGCTGGTACCACTGTTTACTTTACACTTAGGCACGCGTTGCTCTTCGAGCTTTTAATCGGAGTGCAAAATTTGAATTTGATTTAAATTCGTATTGTTTTAATGGAACCGAATGGCTGTGCGAAACTCAAGTCCGTGCAAGTGCCACAAGAAATTAGCATTTAATTTGAAATGCGCTCAAATCTTAGAAGTTAGTTGTAATAATTAATTTGGCATCAGTGACTTAATTACTTGTTTAAAGCGAACGCATGCCGCTGTTTAACTTTCATTCTGGAGTATTTATTTTAAGTTACTGTTTAAAGACTAATAAATTAAAATGTAAAATCTAAATTAAGAGTACTACGCTACTCACAGCGCCCTAGTGAACCACTCGACCGCTTAAAAGGTTGATGAATATTAATTTTTAAAGCTTCATTAGTGATTCGATTCTAGCGATAAATTTGAAGTCGTAAAAAATGATAAAATTATGTAAAGCAATACGCAAGAAACCATATTTAATATTAAATTAGTTACATTAAAAGCACTCTATTGTGAACAGTCAAAATGTGTCGAAAAAGGCACGTATGGCAATTCACAATGCTGTGTTGATCCTTACTTTAACGCATGATAGTGGAAGTTGGATGTGGCGGAAGAAGCACGAGAGTAGAAAGACATACAAACATAAACACTCACGCCTGTCACCCAGAGGGGTAGGCAGAGACTACAGACTTCCATTTAGCACGATCCTGACATATATATACCTCTCTCGCCTCTTCCACATCCATATACCTACGCATACATGCTCGACGGTTAAGGGTACTCTTAATTTGGCCAACTATTAGTATATCGCCAATTTGGTCGACAAACTTCCACCAAGGACGTCCCTTTCCGGCTCTTCCATTCACTTCTGCAACATATATTTACTTTGTTAGTCTTTCCGCATACATTCTTTCTATATGACCAAACCACCGAAGCATTCCTTTCTTAATCCTGGTCACTGCATCATCTTGCAAACCACACTCTTCTTTTATCACACAGTTTCTCACCTTGTCACTCAGATTCAGCCCTAACATGCATTTATTCTACTCTTGTGCTTCTTCTGCCACACTCAACTTTCACTACCATATGTTAAAGTAGGAACTAATACAGAATTGTGAATTGCCATACGTGCCTTTCTTGACACATTCTGACTTTTCACAATAGAGTGTAGAGCCCCATTTACTTCATTTCCTGCATTCACTCGTCGTTCAATATCCCTGTCATATCTCCCATCCCTGCTGAATACACATCCCAAATATACGAACTCATCCACTTGCTCAATTAACTCTCCTTCTAATCTTATTTCACATACCGTTTTGCTTTCTTCTCTTTCAAAAACCATCACTTTCGTCTTACTTGCGTTCACTTTCATTCCCCTTTCTTTTAATGACCTGTTCATTAATGTAACCATCATTTGCAACTCGGCCGCCGACGACGCAAGTATGACTTGATCATCGGCGTACAAAAGGCATTGGATGGTTAACCCGCATTCTTCAACTTTCAAATTTTCCAAACAACTGTCCATAAATAGGTTGAACAGCCACGGGGAAGCTACACAGCCCTGTCTGACACCTTTATGGATGCCAAACCAGTCCGAGTAGACCCCGTTGATTCCAACAGAAGCACTCGAGTCCCTATACAGAGACTTTAATGCCTGTAGTAAACCAGCGCTCAACCTAAATGCGTTCAGCGTTTGCCATAACACATCCCTATCCACTCTTTCATAAGCCTTTTCCAAGTCCATGAACGCACAAAAATACTTTTGGTTTTTCGCCAAAAACTTCTCCGCGATCATGCGCATGGAAAAGACACCTTTGATCTGTACACCCCATTCCCTTTCTAAATCCCGCTTGCACATCCCAAATTTTTTCATCAGTTTCTTTCATAACTCTTTCAATTAGTACCTTATCATACAGTTTTCCCACAATACTAAGAAGGCTGATACCACGGTAGTTTTTACAGCCCTGCTGTGACCCTTTTCCCTTATATATTGTGACTATCACGGCTTTGCACCAGTCTCCTGGTACCCGCTTTAGTTCCCAACATAAATTAAACAAGGTGTACAGCAGGCCTGCCACCACGTCCTCTCCAGCCCTTAGCATTTCGAGTGAAACTCTATCATATCCGGCTGCCTTACCTACTTTCATGCTTTTCATTGCTTTCATTATTTCATCTATACTTATCTCCCTATCTGTTTCATCTTCTTTCGGAATTTCTATTTCATTTAGTTCACACGTCTCCTCACTCATAAATACGCTTTCAAAATATTCCATCTCTTTAGACTCAACACTTCATCATTCAGAATACAGCCATCTCGTCTCGTATCACATTCAATCTAGGCTGTTTTGAATGTCCCCTGGTATTTCTTACGAGTTTCCAGAACATTTTAATATTTGCCTGGAAGTTATCCGATATTCTTCTATCATTCTTATGCGTTCTTTCTTGCTTTTTTCTTTCAACTAATTCTTTTACTCTCTTATTTAAATTCTGCCTTTTTTTTCAATATCATCATTCTTACCGCCAGAATTACCAGCTTTGGTCCCTAGTAAATCTAGCCATACTCTCTTCTTTGCTTCAACTTCCATACGTAGCTCATCATTCCACCATAACATATTGTCTACATATTGTCATATTGTCTTTCCTTTAATTCGTTCTCTTACTAACACCACATACTTCGGTAGCTGCATCCACTAAACCTTTCTTAACATTATGCCATACATCCTCCAAGTCAACTCCTTCATACATAATTCATCCAAACGTCAAAGTCTACATTTGAACTTGTTTTTCTCACCTTCATCTTGTAATCTTTCTGTTCTAATACGCTGTAACGCAGTGGTAGACACAGATGACCGATGGCGCCAACGCCTGAATAGACCATTAATTCGGCATAAAACCAAATAATGATCCGTTCCTACGTTAGAACCCCGGTAAACCCTTGTATCCACCACTGCGCTCCTCATTCTTCATCCACAGTTATGAAATCTATCATGCCTCTATCATCACCTATTTCCCAAGTATACATGTGAATCTTCTTATGACGAAAGAAAGTGTTCGTCACAAAAAGGTTCCTTTCCACACATACGGTGAGGAGGCTTTCACCCTTTTCATTAATACTTTCATCACCAAACGTTCCCAGTACTCTTTCATAGCCAAGCCTCCTCACCCCAACCCTTCCATTAAAATCTCCTAACATAACAATATTTTCATTTTCCTTACATTTCATTAACACCATCCTTACCATCTCCCAAAACTGCTCTCGGATATAAGTGGGCTTAAACATGCCTGAGGCTTAGACCTCTAGAACAAACAACTTCTTTAGGCCCACCATAGCAGTCTCGGCCTTACACATTCATACTCTTTCACACATTGACCCATTCTTTCTGAAAGTATGATACCGACTCCCTGGCATGCTCGCTCGGTCTCGTCTACACCGGACCAGTACGCGGTATATATGCCATGTGTAGTGACATCCTTTCCATTCCGCTTCGTCTCATTTACACATAATACATCTATTCCTCTATCATACATCATATCGCATACTTCATCCATCTTATCATTCATTGCTCCATATACATTCGGCGTAGCTAGACGGGCCTCCGCAATCCTCTTTTCGCCCCTCCGGGAGACAGAACATGACGGGTGGCGAACCTCGTCGCCGGTTTTCCTCCCGGAGATTCTTCGCACCCTTGCCCCATTAAAGGGGCACCGGGAACTCGGGCCATTTCTTTTCTTCTTTGCCTCATGGTGCGAAAACAAGGGGATGGTATATTTTACGCCGCTACCACACGGCAAGTAGCCGAGTCTGTTCTTTCGGCTTTGTCGCTCTTTTAGCACCACCCGGGGGAAACGTATAGGGTGGGCCTAGGATTAGGTGTTCGAAGCCTACGGACGCGAGCGACTTATCCCCCGAGTGACTTATCCCCTTATTTATAGATTAGAATGAACGCAGTAGAAATTCGGTCGTTAAGGAGTATGTTAGGGCTGAATCTGAATGACAGGGTGAGAAATTGTGTGTTAAGAGATGAGTGTGGTTTGCAAGATGATGTTGTGACCAGGATTAAGAAAGGAATGCTTCGGTGGTTTAGTCATGTGGAATCATTCTGATTGAGGAAAAAGTTACAAAGAAAATTTATGTTGCGGAAGTGAATGACAGAGTCGGAAAGGGACATCCTAGGCGAAAATTTATCGACCAAATTGGCGATTTATTGAAAACGTGCCAAATTAGGAGTACCCTTAACCGACGAGCATGTATGCGTAGGTATACGGATGTGAAGGAGGCGAGAGACGTGTGTCAGGATCGGGCCAAATGGAAGCTGTAGTCTCTGCCTACCCCTCTGGGTAACAGGTGTGAGTGTTTATGTATGTATGTACATTAAAAGTTTAAAAGTTTGGTTATTTAAAAGTCATTTTACATATAAAACCCTCCAAGCATATGCAATTGTAGAAGCTACGCGCTTACCACGGTATTTTCAGTAGGAAATTTATAAGCTTGTTATTAAATATATGGATAAAGTATTTGACTATGGCTTAGCGTTTGGATACAGCGGTGCGACACGATAATATAGTATTTGTACAAATAAGTATTCTGGACCTATAATTTTTTTTCCAACTGCTGCTATTGAAACACTTTCTTTATATTGTTTATCAGCACCGCAAAAGTCCACTCTCTCTTTATATTGAGGATTAACTTTTATCGTCACGTTTGGATTTGCTGATCACCGTCTCGCAGCTTTGAATATGCTGCCCCTCACAGGTAGGTAATATTTACTTCTTTTCTAAGCGAGATACTTAAGCTTAAGAGCTATCTGTCGGAAAAGCAAAAAGTAAAGCTACAATCTACATTCGTCCTACTGCTAGATAGAGGCCACCTATCATTTTTAAAATGGTTTCTTTTAGGGTAATAAATATCCGCTATGCTACCGATATGAATATATCATATATGCCATAAAATTAGCCATAAAATTCTGGCATTTGTCATAAACTTTATGGTTATGGATAAAATTGAGTGATTTGGGTTTTCTTACTCTACCACCATACTGTAAACATACACAATCTGAATCAAAATTAAGATATATATATGCCAAAATGAGACTTACTTTTCAAAAACATCTTAGATTTTTGTCGGTTGTATCGGTTTTGTGTAAATTGAATATCTATGTGTTTATATGCAGAGTGCTGCCATGATACAGAATAAAGCATTAGAGTGTGTATAAAGTGAAAACATATTAAGAAAAATGATTTTAAATAAAAGAAAATACAGAAACCAAGATGACGATGGCTCCCTGGCACAGTAGCTTATCAATGAGTTACAATATTGTAGGCTCTCCATGACGGAATGACTAAAAACAAAACGAACTAAAATATTTTTCGCTGATAAATCATCAAG
Organism: Parnassius apollo; assembly: GCA_907164705.1. Classification (NCBI taxonomy): domain Eukaryota; kingdom Metazoa; phylum Arthropoda; class Insecta; order Lepidoptera; family Papilionidae; genus Parnassius; species Parnassius apollo. The sequence goes on along the minus strand of CAJQZP010000795.1, from coordinate 2,105,671 downwards.
TCATATAATTGTCTTACAGCTTGTTATTATACTGACTCATTATAACCTTCAGATCGGAACACAGCAGTGCAAGTACTGTTTGGTGGCAAAAACAGGTGAGGGGGTGGTACAGACCGAGACGAACTCCTTGCAGGCACAGGAGTCCTGCCACCTAGTAAAGTATGTCATTTACATAATATAATATATCATAGTCGAGTCTATTTACAAATATAAGAAAGCCGTGTACTCTTTCCTAATAACGAGAGACATGAAGATTTTTTTCTGTATGTACTACATATACAAAGTTTTACAAATTATTTAATATTTGTGTGGCCTACAAGTAATTGTTCTGGGTCTGGATGTTTATCCTTGTGCAATTTATGTTTGTAAACTACCTCCACGATATAAGATATAATCGTATATTGTGTGGTTACGTTTTCTTTTAAATAAAACTTTTATGTTCATGTTAAATTCGCACCAACAAATATCAGTAACAGTTTCATCCTTATATATTCTTTGCATGTACAGTGCAATAAATACTTCTTTGTGCAACTGTTTAACCGAAGAGCTTTCATTAAAACACTATCCATCTTTTTGCATTAATCTAGTCTTGACTTATCTTTTTTACGGTTTTTGTATTATATTGTATTATATATTATATATATATATATATATATATATATATATATATATATATATATTTGCTTTAATTTTCAAACTTGTAATTGAATATTCTGTTATGATTTTACTCTGAATATAGGACAAACATCTAAGCATCATACAACTTTCATTTTCAGTTTAATTGCGACCACCTGACAAGTTAGTAAACATTAAGATCGGTCCATAATTGGCTAAGATAAAGGGTAAAATACGTACAAAAATACAGTCAAATTAAGAATCTTATTTTTTTAAATATAATTAAGAAGAGTTCTTTTTTCTGTTTTAATTTTATTATTATGAGCATACATAAAACTCTTATTAAGCTCCTTTAAATCATATAAATAAAGTAATTAATTCTTGCTTTAAGAATGTTTTTGTAAGAATATAAATGTTGTAACTTTAACGTTACACTTTTTCGTTATGAAAAGAAAGCGATATTAAAAGACCGCTCGAGGAAAATTCTGTAAAATATTTTTACTCCTCGGCTAATTAATTACTATTTCAAATGTGTCTCTTTTGCCAGTAACTGATAAAAGCGAGCTTACAATTCATCTAGTTCAGAATGTACTTCATTCATTTCAGTCTATCAAAAGTCCACTGTTGATCTTACACATAGATTGCTTCCATTCCTTTATAGCCTATAAAATTACACTGCTGAACTTGGTGCTAGGCCTAGGGATAATGTATGAGGTAAGCATACTAGCCCTACGCCGATGATATATGCCATACTGGCCAGGAAGGTTGGTAATCGCAGTTGTTTTAATATTTTCAGCTGCTATCAGTGAGCTGCGGCTGCTATATCGTGTTTCTGTTTCCTTTCGCTTCTTACGAAACCCACGGGACGACATGTGGTGTTATAATTAATAAATTTATTATTATTTTATATATATATATATATATATATATATATATATATATATATATATATATATATATATATAATCATAATATGTGGTTTAGTTAGCTCTATAGGGGGATCGCAAAAGCGCCTCTATATCTTTGTATGAAAGTCTCTGCACCCACTGCTTCAATTCCTGCTTACATTTGGATTGGCACAACTATGGTCAAAATACACTGTAATGAGAACCTAACACATAATGTAATTAAAAAATATCGCAAATCAAACTTTTTAGCGAACGCTTATTTAGACGAGATTCTTATTTTTAGTTTGTGCTTGTGATATCCTTTTTTCAAAAAAAAAAATTTTGTCAGTGAAAGCCGACTTCAAGTAATCGTAAGGAATAAAATATTTTCCTTCTTATGAAGGCTTATGAAGCATTGTTTTTATATTTTTTAGTTTTTTATTTTTATAGGAGAAAGGATAATTTAGTATGCAGCTCACCTGATGGTAAGTATAGACCGCCTCCTATGAGCAACTGTTTTACCGGGGAAATTTCAAGGGGATTGCAGTGGAATTTGGTGGCTGGAATCAACTTCTCTGAGCTTACCCCGTGGTTAATGCATTAGAAAATATAAGGGGATGCAAAATCTCTTAACATCTCTAGCACCAATAAATTGAGCCGATCAGAAGAAACTCGATCATAGAAGATTCAGACATGTGTGCGGTCATGTGCAAGTAGCCATGGCCCAGATGAAAACAGCGAGCGAACTTGCGGTTTGTATAGTTCTGAGCAGTGTGCCGGCATGAAATAGTTCGCCAAAATCGGATTTTGCTTTTTATTAGAAATTTGTTTTTTACAAGCAATCTTCATTTATTTTTTTTAATTATAGGTTTTCATGGGAGTGTAGGAGCTAATAATACATCATTTCTTTCTCCATTTACTTACTTTACTTTTTGCCGATTAAAACATCTCAACTTAAATCGATCTCAACTCTACTCAACTCCACTTGAGTTAAGCTTAGGCTTCCTCTCATTTCTAATATAAAAATTATTGTCTTTAATTCTCGCTGAATATGCAAATCACAATACGTTCGAATGACGTAACTAAATCACAGAAGAGGTACGCCATAAGTAAAAAGTAATGAAAATATGCCTTATTTTAAAAATGTTACATACAAGAATGGGATAAGTTAATGTGTGAGTTAAAGCTAATTGTATTTTATTTTATTTTATACAAAAAAAAATCTGTGATACATTCTAAAAAATATTGCTGATATCTACCATTTAATGTTCGCTTACCGTTTTTAATTAAAACACTTAAAACCATAATTTTCAAAAAAGAATGGTTTTGCGACAAAACTTTTTCACATTCATGTTTCCGATACATGGATATTTATATATATTTTTTAATTTTATAACATTGGGGACAGGCCGATTCAGCGTGCGGCGGAGATAAAAATTGTCATTTTACTTATAATTTATAATTGCAATAGACCGAGCGATCGCGCGTGCTGGGTGCGTTTTATAGCTGCCAGAGGGCGCTAATGACGTCAAATAATTGGTGCTTTAAATGTAAATGATGATACACGCCGACCCCCGAGCTTTATTAAATTTCGGTGCGTCGCCGCGGGCGAAGGTGACAGGATTCACAATATCGACGTACACTTTTCCTTTCTTTCAAATATGGCGTTAATAATGTATGTAAGAAAACATGTACCCTTATTAGAATATATTAAAGTTATACCGTTACCGCTACAGCCTATTTAAGTCTACTGCTTTAATTTTTTTTTAAAGATACCCCCACACTAGAATTTTCTCCTGTATCGCGGAGGCAGTTTACATACATAAATTGCACAAGGACAAACATCCAGATCCGGAACAACCCCTTGTAGGCCATACAAATACTTATTCCATGCGGGGTTCGAACCCGCAGCCCTTAGCGCTATAACTCATTTAGCTACTGAGCTACTGCGCCACGGAGCCGTCACCTGCCGAATATAGGCCTCCCATAGATTGCCTCATAGGAGGAAAGAAAATTCAGGTTTTGGTTCAGCTGCCATTATATTACAATTAAGAATAACTACCTACTATCTATTAAAGAAGTGGTGTGATGTGAAAATCAAAAAAGGTGACTTAAAATATCTATTTGAAAAATATCTTATTATATATCTCTTTATATATATATATATATATATATATATATATATATATATATATATATATATATATATATATATATGTATATCTCCACACATCACCCTCCGACTAACTGTTTACAATATTAAAAATAACACCAGGAAAATAAAAGAAAACAAATGCCAAGTTAAAACAAAATAGAAAAAGAAAATCAATAAACGAGCAAAGCATTTAAAAGTAAACAACTAAAGAATATGTGATAAAAAAAAAACAAAGTAATAAGTAATAAGGGTAGATTATTACATATAACTAAAACAAAGTTGAATCAAGTATAACTTGTGTACATATTCTGTCAATAGTAATGTAGTTTGTATGGCAGAAGGCCATGTAACCAAAGACAAACCATAACCATCTGTCTATGTCATCTGACATCTGTGAATATTATGTCTTATATAGTTATAATCAATGGTTTCAGAAGAAAGGATAGGCCCATCTAAATATTTTACTCATAACTTTTTCATACAAGAAAAAGTAGCGCATATGTCATAATACAAACGTCATATCATAACATGACGTAACCAGGTTAAATTTATATATTTAAATAAAATATATGAAAAATGCGTCAATAGCTCTCGCACCAATACGATAGGCACAACAAACATTTCTTAGTGTTGGTCATAAGACATTTGCACTATGTATTTGCAGCCAGTACAGAGCAGTTTTATCTATGATACGCGGACTCTACTTAATATTTATTTTAATAGTCTATACGTCATCCTAAATAGTAGTATGATTTATCCTAATCGAACCAACACGCTCCAACTATCATAATCCTAATGCGTATGATTGCATTCAACCGGTTGATTATTCAAAGGCGTCTAGGATTATCGCATGTTGCTCCATCTAATATGGCTGTGATAATTGGCGCATATTGTATTTCGATAATTACTTGTAATTGGATTGTTGTTTCATTATCGTTGTTAAATTTTGTCTGTAAAACGTGTTGTGTTGTAAAATATATACGTATGTTATACTTAAAAATATAAAAATATATAAATATACAGACGAACCAAACGTGCCGACGGAGATCGAACCCGAGTTCCTCGCGTAATGTGAAATTTACAACTAGCGCTAACCATCTCAGCTACCACGGCTTTGGTAGCTAAGACAGTTAACAACTGATTTACCACGTGCTCGGTGGTGAAGGAAAACATCGTCAGGGAACCTGTATGCCTGCGAAATAAGAATAAAAATAATTCTAAGACATTCGAATTCACTTCGTTGCCTTAGAACCCTTTTCAGGAATGAGGGGAGGCCTGTGCTAAGCAGTTGGAAGGCTTTAGCTTTAACTTTTTTATATACAAAATATATCAGCTTTTTCGACTGGAATAAAACCACGGCGTTTTAATCGTAGTTTGATTAGACGATGCGCGATGCGAAACTTAAATGACAAGGAATTGAACTTAGCAACATAAATGTTGCTAATTGAGCCACATAACAAGAAAAATTCAGTATTTTAGGTTGATATAATCATGAAAACACTACGATCTTCATCACCAGAGGCTTGATCTTGACTTTTGTAGATTATAATTCTTGTAATTAATTTATAAATTGCAAAATACACCTTCGATATTTTGTCTTACTCTTACGTGGCCTAAAATGTACTCGCATAAAATTAGAGTAAAACTTTTATTTACGTCTTTATCGTTATACCTATGTAAATTATTAAAAATCTCTTCTTATTATTATACGTTGCTGCTGTTCTGTCGAAATACATAAAAATACCCTTAAAATCTTCCCTCTATTTTATATGACCAGCGGAGCAAGCGTGACGAGGAGCATTCGCCGAACCGTAAAAAAAGGGAAATCAATTATAACGAAACGGCAAGCCCGCAACGAGCGATGGCCAGTTTTTGATAAACCTTCCTATCCCTATCACTGCCGCCAAATGACAAAAATAACAGAATGCATCACGAGGGCTACTGAGGTCAGTGTAAAATGGACGAGTGATGAAAGACCCTGAAGAAGAACAATATGTTATCTCAGTCCTTTTTAAATCGATACATAATTAGTGAAACGATGTAATTCGAAGCGAAAAATATTTTAGGTAATAAACTGACTTTTTAAGTCATTAATGATGTTTAAGATTGTTATTGACCAAGAGAGCGCATTATAGAAAGATTTTATATTTTACAGACGGATGGCTTTTAGAGAAATATGTACATTTTTTCTCTCAAACATAATATGTACTCGTAGTTTCTGATTTTATTGTTTATTGGTTTATTTGTAGAAAGTTTTTTAACCAAACTTTAATAATTGTGGTTCACCATATTCTTCCATTCGGTATGCGTTTGTGTATTATACGTATTTGTACATTGCGGTTTAGTCACAAAAATAGAGGGTATGCCTAAACAGACACTTTTAGCCAGAAAATTATTCATCACCTAGCTTTATTAATTAATATTAGTATTTTTAAATATTTTGTAGTTTCTGTCTATAAAGCTACTTTTTTATAGCACCTAACTGTAGCTTTACTTTGATAGCGAAGTGAAAAAAAAATATATTATTATGCACTCAGCTCGTCACTCAGCTGCGTTTATTTATTACAGGATATATTATAATTTAATCTTTGTTTATTATTTATTTTGCAAACAGCCGTCATACATACTTATATATATTTACAATTAAGTATATACAAGAAAGAGATAGAAAAAATATCAGTATTAAAAGCTGAAAGCTACTCTAAGTTATATTGAAATTTTAGATATGTAATTGATTTAACAAGTTACTGAATATGTCGACTTCAGATTGAGAAACTGTTGGAGATATTGATTTCGTGTGCTCAACACTACGAATTTCATTTTTTCGTATAAATCACTTATGTAGTATTATCCAATTTGTAGAATAAGCACTTCGTAAGAAAAAATTATCGACGAAAAGCTATTGTTTCGTAGATAACATGTTTATTTAGAATCCTTACAGAGTTGCAGTAAGGGCCAATGGTACAGTTTACATAGATTATATGATAATGATAAACCAATACTAAATAGACAATCAAGTGATATCAAATCGAATAATAATAATTTATAGATAAAAGTATGTATGTAGCTAACATAAATGAAACTTAAATTTATGACATAAGTGACCTATTTTAAAGAAAATTTAATGTAATTTGTCGTTTTTTTAGTTATCGATACTTCATTTGTGTATTCATTTATGATTTTATTAATGAACTAATCATCATCATCAGCCTGCGGCAGTTCACTGCTGGACATAGGCCTCTCCCAAGGCGCGCCACTTAGCCCGATCTTCAGCTTCACGCATCCAGTTGCTGCCAGCCGCCTTGCGCAGATCATCGCTCCGTCTAGCCAGGGGGCGTCCCACACTACGTTTACCTAAACGCGGTCTCCACTCTACGACACGCCTACTCCAACGTTTATCGCTTCTGCAAAAAATGTGACCAGCCCAATGCCACTTCAGCCTGCGAATACGGAAGGCTACGTCGGTAACCTTGGTTCTCCGGCGGATTTCTTCGTTACAAACCTTATCCACCAGAGAAACTCCGAGCATAGCTCTTTCCATCGCCCTCTGGGTGACTTTGAGTATGTGGAGTAGTCGTACCGTAAGTGTCCACGTTTCGGCACCATATGTGAGTACTGGCAGGATGCACTGGTCGAAGACTTTATGAACTAAGATTAAATTAAATTATATTATAGTAGTTAAATTTCATTTCTGTGAAGTTTATGGAAATTTGCATGCTATTTAAAATAATATAACATGAGTTATAAAATATGAATGATGTACCATATTTATCCATTCAATGTTTAAAGCAAATAAATACAATTAATCAATAAGGTTTGGTTCACTTCCATGGCTCACAAGATGAATGTTTCAGGCACGAAAAAACACGGCTAGAACTAACTAGAACATATTAATAACGTACCATACCCGTATGCAAGGCGTATCATTCTCCTTCGTGCGGTACCTTATTATCGGTTGTAGCTTCTTTTGTTCAGAAGTTCAGCCCAGGATAAAGTCATAGTCGCTGTTGTTGTTGTTGTTGTTGTTGTTGACCCCTCACCCCACCCCCCTCTAAATCTCACGTGAGTTTTTTAAAAATGCGTGTTTTATTGCAAATAAGTTAATCTGTGCTCGATTGCGTTGACTTTATTTAAAAAAATCATAATTTGCTTTATTATTTAAATACAATTTGTGATGTTCGCATAAGGGCGATAAATATTATTGTGTATAATTTAGCCATATTTGCGTCATTTACCCCTCGAAATTTTATACAATTTTTTGTAAACAGTAATTGTCATAATGATTTCTTGTATTTACGCGAACACTACACATTGAAATAATACTAGTTTTTACGGAATTTATCGCGTATATTTAACTTTTTAATTACCCGACGTTTCGAACGCTTTACAGCACTCATGGTCACGGGCGGGACTGAGATGTTCAACGTCCATATGTCATAGTTAACCGCGGTTACCATATATTAAAATTTAACTTTTGTTCCGATCTATGCAGTATGAACTTATGGTATCTTGAAGTCTAGCAGTTGTATGCTTGGATTGGGATTTAATTTTATTTATTATAGGATCCCAAGCAGATGGTAGCACCCAGCCATCTTCTCTATTGAAATTAGGATGTTTTTTGATTTCAATAGCCTCGCGAATCATCCTTGGAAGGAATCGGTGTTCTTTAGCGAGGATTTGCGGTCTATAAAATCTGATGTAGTGATGAGGGCGATCCTGTACGTGTTCACAGACTACAGACTTCCCGGAGCGTCGATTATTCACATCAGCTATATGTTCTTTAACGCGGGTTTCACCACCATCCTTCACAGTTAGCTACCGTGGGTAAATCTTTGTTTTAGAGAGCACGAGGGATCTGTGACAGTAAACACCTGGCTGCAGAGCTCCACCATTTCAAGCAAGTTTTGCATGACAACAAGCTTCGAGTCCCGCGCCTACGTCACAGTGAACGAGTGAAGCCGGCCACAGTCGAGCGTGTACCTGCTGTACTGCCATATTATGTTAGAGGAGTCACTGACAAGATTGGCTACAACTTGAAGCGCGCTTCCATAAAAACATACTTCAAGCCGCTGAAGAAGATTGGTCAGTTTTTACCATCAGTCAAGTGTAATGTCCCTCTCCTACATAGGACAAACTAAAAGATCAATAAAAAACCCGCGTTAAAGAATATATAGCTGATGTGAAGAATCGACGCTCCGGGAAGTCTGCAGTCTGTGAACACGTACAGCATCGCCCCCGTCACTACAACAGATTTGATAGACCGCAAATCCTCGCTAAAGAACACCGATTCCTTCCAAGGATGATTCGCGAGGCTATTGAAATCAAAAAACATCCTAATTTCAATAGAGAAGATAGCTGGGTGCTACCATCTGCTTGGGATCCTATAATAAATAAAATTAAATCCCAACCCAAGAATACAACTGCTAGACTTCAAGATACCATAAGTTCATACTGCATAGATCGGAACAAAAGTTATTAGTTAAATTTTAATATATGATAACCGCGGTTAACTATGACATATGGACGTTGAACATCTCAGTCCCGCCCGTGACCATGAGTGCTGTAAAGCGTTCGAAACGTCGGGTAATTAAAAAGTTAAATATACGCGATAAATTCCGTAAAAACTAGTATTATTTCAGTAATTGTCAGTTTCTCAGACAAATGACTATTCTATTCTTATGAGAAATAAATTTCTTAAACCAGAAAACATTACATGATATTTGCCGAGTACTAGTGGGCATTGTTACATGTTTTGTCCAACTGATGATAAATGGATGCCGTGGTCCATGGACATCTACATCGTTCTTCAATCAAGAATCATAATTCAGATGCGTTGTCAACCCTGAGGACAAAGATGGAATACCTCATTTCCAGTAAAAAGGGTCTTCGGTTTTCTACACGCATCATACGAAACACAGCAGCGTTGAGCTGCTATTTCACGATCGTATTCTGTGACAGCGTGGTCTTACCTTGGTTGACCTGAACCATTCGTGCTACAACCATAATATGGCTGCAGCATGGCTCTACCATATTAACTTATAAGTACAAAGAATTTTTTAATGTCATAGCATTCAAAAATTTACGGTAATGGTCATAGAATACTCCACTGTCTTTGTGGTCTTCCCATTTACTTTTTGTTTCAACACCAGTGGATCTTTTTGGGGTATTCTACGGCTGCTCTTATGATAACTGTTTGAAAATTTTATCATTACAAGCCACAGTGTATTAAACACAACCAATGTATTAATCATCGAAGCTTAAACATTTTCTTCCAATCTTAAGGAAGGTAAATAAACACTAATTACTTATTACTGCTTATTGAATGTAATTCATTCATTTTTTCATTGCAGCTTAATTAGAAAGTCCACTGCTGAATATACGCTATGAATATTTACCATATTTGCTACATTTAACGGACGGGTGTGGTATCGAAGCTTTTTGAAGTTTTAAGTTAGTTATCAGGAAGATACTCCTGCTCATCTCCTATACCACTTCCTCTGTTCCTTCTTACCACACCCACGGTATCTTAAGGGAGATTAGATTCTCTTTCTCCACTACTACGAAGCTATTGAATATTAATGGTTGGAATCGTTGCTTGCTGGTAATGTAAAACAGTATGTATTCAATATATTATTTATAAGCAATGAAAATGGAAAATTTCAGCAGATAAGAATATATTACAAGATCAAACTGAATGAATTTAAGTCACTTCATTGGCGAGCGACAAATGCTCGAGTAATTTAACTTCTCAAAAAATAGGACATGGTAGGAGACTAATATTTTTTTCACTCCGCTAAAATAAGCCATAAAAATGCATGAAAGTGCAATGTTAATAAACTGAATTTATTTTTATATTATTAATAGAAACAATTACTTGTTTTACGACGTACTTAATTGTCTTGATTAAAGTTAAATAATTTAAAGACAAAGAGTAGAATATCTTATATGTATATTATTTTTTTTTTGTTTTAAATTAAGTATAAATGGTAATGCTAATTTTTCGTATTGTATGTTCCGTTAGAATAGATTTTTATTTATTTTAAAATAAAAATTGAATATATTTAGTTAATATTTTATAATATTTTAAATAAAATTTACAAATTTTGCATACGCAATGTGTAGCTTTCAAAGCTTGATAGTGCTTTGTTTACGCAATTATTTACATTTTTCATTTATACTATATATGAAAAATGTAAATAATATATAACTTATCAAAAGCCATAGACCCTCATTTACGTTACCTCATAGCGTAAATGAAGAAGGCCTATGTTTTGCCATAGTTGCAGTACACGTTGGTACGTTTTATTTAATAAATAATACTATTCTCTATACATTTCTGTATTTGCAGTTTTTTCATTCTCTGACTGATTGACTGAATATGCTACGAATTTTACTTTTTCAATAGTATGTGGAGTGTAAATTAAGGCAAAAAAGCGATTGTGATATAATTTTAAATATCTGTAAATTATATATTATTAAATTATATATATTTATACGCAGTTGAAAGTGAAATACAGCTTGCTTAACATACAAAGTCAAAGAAATTATGAATTACTGTCGAATTTCTATCACTATGCGACCACCAGTTACTATAAAAATACACTTCATACGACAATGATCGAGTATGACATATTGAATCATCTTTGTATTTCGTATGAGTCTTTGGTAACTTTGTGTACATTTTCAACGTCTTTGTGTATGTGCAAACAGTGTTTGGTGGCCGGGGGTGTATTCTGTCTTGTTTTGCTTGCTTAGGAGCCTTAGTGAGACGGCAGATGAGGTCGGAGAAGGCACCTGTTGCCTCGAGTTTCGATGTGGGAAAGCCTAATCCGCCCGGCGATGAAATAAATAGAACATTGGCTCGGTTTGACTATCGCAATGTGTTTTCATTTTTTTAAAGGAATTTAGAGAAATTGCTTGCGATAGAATTATGAATATAAAAAAAGAAGAATTATAATTTTTCACAACAATGTAGCAAACATTGACGTTAAGTTTATTATCCTTGTGACAGATACATTTTTACATTTTAGATTTATTATATTTCTGTTTAATTATTAGATTTATTGAAGTATTATAACAATGTGCTGGCGAAAAAGTTTTGACAAATATTATGACAAAACCCGACTGCAGTAATTACCTACATATTATAAACTAGCTTCTTCAATATTTATTTGGGCAGTTATAGGTTTATCAAGATTTTATTCTTGTTATTTGAAATAGCTTATGACACTGGGAAAAATCTAACAACTTCTCATACTTTGGTTGGGGTAAATAAATCTATCAAGATTTCAAAAATGGCGGTATAATCATATCGAAGACGTAGACTACTCAGATTGGTAACGGTGAGTGGCATCTAATGGTGCAAGATGTCTGCTCTATCTGGCTCTTGCTGTGATCGCTAATCAGCTTACAAAAGAGAAGCTTGTGTGGGCTTTTACGTGCTGATGATGATGAAGAAGAATATAATTATTATAATGTACATAATTAGCATGTATAATATATGTAGGCGATATAGTCCTTATGGCAGAATCGCTGGAGAACCCAAGCGCTATGCTCAATGACCTCAATAGTGCCTCTCAACGGATAGATTTTAAGATGAACATGGATAAAACAAAGATCATGTTTAATGTCGTATGCCGGTAGTTGTTGGGAGCACTAAGCTCGAAGTCGTTTACCTGGGACAAATAGTCCGACTAGGTAAGTCCAACTTCAACCGAGGTCAATTGACGGATTCAACTCGGATGGACAGCGTTCGGGAAACTACGTTACATCTTCTCGTCAGGTATACCTCAAAACCTGAAAACGAAATTGTACAACCAGTGCGTGTTGCCAGTGATGACATATGGAACTGAGACGTGGTCCTTGACTGCTGGCCGTATGAGGACACTCAAAGTCGCTCAGCGAGCTACGGAGCTCGGGGTTTCTCTGCGTGATAAACTTAGAAATGAGGATATCCGCACTAGAACCGGAGTGACTGACATAGCCCAACGAATTAGTAAGCTGAAGTGGCAATGGGCCGGTCATATAGCTCGAAGAACCGACAACCGTTCTCGAGTGGCAGCTTCGTACCGGTAGGCGTAGTGTAAGGCGACCCCCCACTAGATAGGGTGTCGACCTGGTAAGACATGCAGGAAGTCGATGGATGCAGGTGGCTCAGGACCGTGCTTTGTAGCATACTTTGGGGGAGGACTATATTCAGCAGTGGACTTGTGAAGGGCTGTAATGGTGATGATAATGATGGTGAATTAGCATGGCTTTTAGCTGCGATTTAGGGGCTCAGCGAGCGCTTAACCACTAAACTACTGCTGTAAATTTCACAGTACACCAGCAAGCCTGGTTAGATCTCCGCCGGCACCAATGAAATTGTTAATTGCAATTTTAAGTGATGATTTATCACGTGCTCGGTGGTGAAGGAAAACATCGTGAGGAAATCTGCATATCTGAGAAATCAGAAAAAAAAATATTAGACATGTGACGTTAGCCAACACGCATTGGGGCAGCGTGGCGGACTTTTCTCCGCCCTGAAACCCTCTCAGTACTGAGAGGACGTTTGTGGCCAGCAGTGGGACGTATATAGGCTGTAACTTCACTTACTTTTACGTAGTAGTACCTCTTGTAATACATAATTAATCGACATTACTCCTTCTGAGGCAGTTTGTTCAAAATGCTAGTTTTTCAAAGATGACGTAATTTTTGAGTGATTATATACGTAAGTTATGAACGGCTCATGTTTTTTTAAGCTATTGCATAGCTTCTATCGCGGGCCTTGAGCGTGGGGACCGAATCCAGAAATTTATTCCGCCGTAACGAAAAAACCTCACGCTCCCCACTCCGACGGGCACGGAGGTGTGGCTTGAAGGCCGTGCATTGTCTAACGTCGTTTATGTGCGGACGAATTTATTTTATTTTAGACGACGGCTCCGTGGCGCAGTGGCTTGGCAATGAGTGACTGTGCCAGGAGTCGCGGGTTTGAATCCCGCACGGAACAAGTATTTGTATATCCTACAAATAATTGTTTCGGGTCTGGATGTGTGTCCTTATGCAATTTATGTTTGTAAGTTGCCTCCGCGATACAGGAGAATATCCAAGTGTGGGGGGTAACGTTTTTATAAAATAATTATAAAAGAATAGTGAATATTAATGGGCTGTAAATAGATATACGATTATCTTTATTTATTCTTTACATGAATCAGAAACTGGAATAAATACCATTAATTAGAACTAAACTTATTTTAAAGTTAAAGGAGTTATAATCGATAAGTCTATGTTTTAAAATTGGTTTTGTTTTTAAAGTTTAGCAAAACATGTACTTGCTTTTCTATCAGATATTTGATGTATATAAAAAAACACCTTATAATTTATTGGTAATTTAATTATTTTTTGAAAACAGTAGCAATAAATATAATTAACACTGACTTAATAATAGGTACTAATTATAACTTAGAACATAAATGAAAAACTCATGACAAGGAAAGTGGCTCAGGACCATGCTTTGCGGCTTTCATTGGAGGAAGATGTTCAGTACTGGACTTGTGAAGAGCTGTAATGATGATGATGATTCGAAAACTTGCACGATTAAATTATAAGAAATCGACGCTTTTTTTATATAGGATAGGGTGACAAACGAGCACACAGTCCACCTGATGGTAAGTGTTTGCTGTGGCCCATAGACATCTACATCTATCCTCGATTACGAATCAAAATGCAGGATGCGTTGTCACCCGTGAGGACTAAGATGAAATGCCTCGTTTCATTTAAAAAGTGTCTCTGGTTCTCTACACTCACTATACTAAACACATAATCATTAAGCTACTATTTTACATTGATATTCTGTGAGAGCGTGGTCCTTCCCCGGTCGAACCGACCCATTCGTGCTACAACTATACTTCTAATATAACTGATGGTTCTACCACGTATAAACGACATGCTTCATTTTTTTTTCATTTTAAAATTGTTCTCGTAATAATCTGATTGTAAATAAATGTTCATTATTTTTTTTATAAATAGCTTATCGATTAAAACAAATGTTTAAAAATAATTAAATCGTGCTAATTAAAGTAGTAGGAATGTTTAAAGTTGAAATTGGCACTAAAAGGCTGGTAATTGGGCCATCCACCCTACAAAGCGTGAATATAAAATTTTAATCAGATGCGTGTAATCACTCTGGGAGCTTGTAGCAAACTAAACTCGCGGCCAACGTGTGGACGCGGCGACCAAACTCTGCCAACAATCCTTTGATCTTTTGTAAAAAAAACCGACACCACATGGATCTCGCGCCAACTTGTGGGCCATCGTTCCAATACATACCAATGAAGCCCAAACACTCCGTCTACACGTTGGCCAATACTATTGGCCACTACATTCGCCACTGTGTTGGCCAACGTGTAGAGGCGCCGTAACGTCGCTTCAGTTCGGCAGACTTCGGCTCGGTGTCAAAAATCAGTTATTGAGTTTTTCCGTCAAGATATTCTAAGTAACTGCCCGGAGTCAGGAAGTTGGCGGTGTCTCACCCCCGTTCCTCGGAAAGCACGTAAAGCCGTTGGTCCATCGCCTGATCTCTCTCCAGTCGTGTCGGTTTACCGTTCCATCGTATTGTGAGAGTGAGGGAATAGAGAGTGCTGTGCTTGCGCATACACTTGGGCACTATAATCCTGTCCTGCGCCGATGGCTAGTCTCCGTTGAGGCTGGCCGCCGTGACCGAAAATCGGTCTGGAGAACATTATTATTATTATTATCAGTTATTTCAATATTGCAGACGGACACTTCATATTTATTTATATGTATGTATTAATATGGACCTGTTTCTAATGATTGTCAGATTAAAGCCGATTAAAAGAATTTCCGATTTCTCTCTAGTTAAAATTTTATGACAGTTCAATTACACTAATGGTTCTTGTCTATGAGTCTAGATAGTTAGGTATACTTAAGGTATATTCACTTCAACATACATTTACATAATTAAAAGGAAAAACACATTATGCTGCTACCAAATACCGTCGTTCTAGTCTAAATTATCAAATTAATTAAATTTCGTCTCACCCAAATAATGAACTAATTACTTACCTCTTTTGTTTCAGGTAAGTCTTCTCCTATACCACAAAAGAACACAAACATAATTAATTACAAAGGAGAATGTCAAATAAAGGTATGGCGGAAAAATTTGCATGAACTGTTGTGTTACCTCGATGTCTTATTTAATTTTATATCGCAGGTTACAAAGGCATCATAATATTTTCATTAGTACTGTTTACTTTTTCTTTTTTCTTTTTTTTTTTTTTGTAAATTGATGTGACCTTTAAAAATATTCTAATGTTTGGATGTCTACTTTAACGGGCCTTTCTATATTGTCGGACATCATTTTTGTCTTATCTTTTTATTTAGTTCTAAGCCAATCACGTGAATGACAGAGTAAAAATTATTCTTCTTCGATTTGTCACGCTATTTCTGAAAATACTAGAAAAGACTATTGTAAATCTTAAGTTGCTTAAATATTTCCCTTCTATATTTATGCCTTTTTGATTCAATGAAATTTCTTCATGGCCTAAATTAACCTAATCTAATCTCCTAATCTCCGCATCCTTCTCTCACATCTTTCAAGACTATCGCTCCGTTTTTGAATAGCCTGTACGTCTTTAACCTGTGTTTCTGGGAAGGCCATTATCCCGGGAAATTGAAAATAACAAGAGTGATACCAGTGCCTAAAGCAGGTTTGGATTCAGATGTGAGCGGATACCTGTGGTGGTGCTGTTTTCGTTAGTCAAGATATTTGAATCCGCATTACATAAATGTATTTAGACCCAGGTCAGTTCGCAGCTGACCAACGTTCAGCACGCTTTTCGTTCAATCGAAGTACAGCGAGTAACTTGTTGTCGTTTATGACATATCAGATGCCATGCTGGGGGGTAGATGGACGGCGCTTACTTCGACTTTCGGTGAATTTCTGATATCATGAATAAACCATTAGAGGAATGCGCGGCGAAAACGAACACTTACTCACCATACGAAACACAGCGTCTAAATCTGCTATTTTAGGCTGTTATTCTGTGAGAGCGTGGTCTTTTCTGATCGAGCCAACCTATCCGAGCTACACCCTAATTTAGCTGCGCCACAACTTTAAAAGTTGAAATATTTTTTTCCTCTTACTGACATGCAGGTTTCCTCCGATGTTTTCCTTCACCGCCGAGCACGTGGCAAATCGGCACTTAAAATTGCAATTAACAATTTCATTGATGCCGGCGGGGATCGAACCCGGTTTGCTCTAGAGCTTCTGAGCTACTTAATCATAGTTTTAATAATTAGTACAAATCTCAGTCATGTCGAAATAGTTTTCAGTTGTTGTTAAGTTTTGATAAAGTTACAGCCCATATACGTCCTGATGCTGGGCACAGGTCTCTTCTCATTTCTGAGTGAGGTTTAGGGCAAGGAAATGACCGCTGCGCTGCCCGAATGCGTGTTAGCGAACTTCACATGTCTTCGAAATTTTTTTTCTTATTTGTCAGACATGCAGGTTTCCACACAATTTTCCTTCATCGACAAGCACGAGGTAAATTAGCCCTTGAAATTGTAATTAACAATTTCATTGGTGCCGAAGTGGATTGAACCTGGGTTGCTCGTGTACTATGAAATTTATAGCGATCGTTTAGCTCCTGAGCTACCACGGTACTTCTGGTTCTATGTTTTGATAGTCTTCAGAAAATTGCTGCCGAGAATGTTATCATATACGCATTACTTAAGGCGTGAAAAATGTAGGAAAATAATGTACCTCTCTGATAATGATTTGATTTCATAAACTGTAATATATATCCTGCTTTACATTTTCAAATAAAATTGGGTCACCAGTTTTCTTACTGATCGGAGCATTAGGGTCATAGTAGACGGTGTAGGCTCCGTTTACAAGCATATTAATGTGCGTGTTATCACCAAGGCGTTTCTTGTGCATATATATGATATGTTGCAAACCGGTAACATTCATTGATACGCAGACGACAGCACTGGTGATGCTTTAGACACCGACCGGGCAAATATTTCTGAAGAAAACGTTGCAGAGTACCGGAATAAATTTGTGTCTGAATTCGAGTCTTTGTTGAACAAAGCCTCGGACTAGGGGTGACTAATTCTAGTCCAGTTCAATCGCCGGAAGACACAAGTTTACGCGTTTACCCCTTATAACCGTTTGTCGTAAACCCGTTTGTCTTATCTCCTCAGTTGAAGGTACTCGCCTTGGTGCCTCCGCCAGTATTGGCATAAATTGGCCTCAAAAGTTTTTTTCCGCTCAGCTCGACACACTGACGCTGCGACGAGATGTTACATCTCTTTTAAATTTCTATCGTATTAAGCACGAGGAGTGCTCTGCGGAATTGTTCGAATTAATCAACAAATATAGAAGTAAACACAAAGCTTTATAAAATAGAAGAGAGAGGCAATCACTAACGTATGTTAGTGATTTCTTCTCTACAATTGCCAGTTTTTACAAAGAATATACGAGCAATTTTTGTTGTACAATACTCGTCAGTATGTTAGGAAAGTCTAACGAAACGACTGCGCAAATTTGAATTTTATCTGATGCAATTTCTATGACTAGACGCCATAACACGTTATTTTTAGCATTACACCTATTTCCACTCGGGCGCTTCGTTCTATTTCCGCCGGCAGACATTGACATGAATTCATTTTCAAATCTCATGTTGCATTTGCATTTCTATCCTAATGAATTCGTATCTGTCCATAATGGCCGCTTTAACACTTGTGTGTCTATCTTTATAAAATTGTTTTGTTAAGTCCATTTCTAATATCGAAGAAAAAAGCATCATATAAGTTTAATATGAGGTAAAGGCATGTGCTTTTACACGAATGGATCAGCTCGACGTCGTAAAATAGCACTCAACATAACGCTGTTGTAACAACTACAAGAGTTTTCATTAGATTTTCACCAATTGACAGACTGAATTACGAGGAAGGTTTAGATGTATAATTTATATTTAATTTTTTCAAATTAGCAACCAAATGACATTTATCGATAAAATCACATTTTTTAAAATATTGAAATGATTTCAGAGACAAACATTAAACTTTGTAATTTATTTTTCAGAAATAAATCATGTAATTAAATAGGTATTTTTTATTTCTCAACTTCATTATATATTCTGAATGAAAATTTACTAAAGTCTTGCGTATATTTATTATTTGATACTGATTTAAATGAGTAAATGTATGTTAGTCTGTCAGATATTTGAAGGGTTTAACAGGCAGATTATACAGAGGTTAATTTCAATTCTTGTAATTCCAATAAATATAAAATTTTAAGTAATTTATATGTTGCCGTTGGTGCTATTTTTTGTATGACGAGTTTAGAGATCCGGAGACCCTTTTTCTGAAAATGAGGCATTTCACCTTAGTCCACAGGGTTGACAACGCATCTGTAATTTGAATCTTTATAGAGAATTGATGTGGAACTCTATTGGCTTCTACCTAATTCTATAAAAAAGTTTTATCATGGTAGATTCATATATTTGTCTGTGAAAAGTGAGATAAGAAGTTTAGATAGATCATTCGCCAACCAGAAGCACCTCTTTAACATATATTGCATATTGGCAAGCACCCAGACTACGAAAAATTATTTATAGGCGTGTGCGTGAATCGAATCGGCGATTCATTGAGTAACTGAGCCATGAATAATTGATGTATTAAATTTAGCAGCTTGTTAAGGCAATTGAATTTGGGTATTAATAACCATAATGAAAATATATTCATTTGGACTTCTCATTTCGTGATATTTGTACTAATTAACTACTATCGCATGTTCTTGTTTTTCTCGATCAGATAGAATTTAAAGAGCGTTGACAGACTTTACACTTTTTTATTTTCTAGTGCCATTAGCACTCTTTCAACAACAAAATCATACGACATACTCGCCTAATGGATTATTGCCTAATGGAATGGACAACTGATGCAAATGCAAAAAGGACCACTGGGGCTTCAGTGAAACGAAAATGCGAGAAAACGTCGGTCATATGAATATTTCTTAGAAGATCCTAAATTCAAACCGCAATGTTTTCGATATGTGAATGCTTAATTTTTGTACTTTCAATTTTTCTGACAACTCGGGATGGGTTTAAGTTAGAGTCTATCAAAAGACCACTGCTGAATATTCCGAAAGTGAAACCAAAGTGAATCGCCCAAAAAAAATCACAGACTTGAGCAGCCAGCATTTGTTAACCAACTTCGAACCTACCAGAGGGTTTATATAAAAGAAAATACTACTAAAGACGAGCTCACTGATCAGATCAGACCCATTTTAGACTTTACGAGCAGTAAAATAGGTTGTTTATTTTTAAATATATTTCAAATGCTTTCTGTACTTTTAGGATCGAAACACAACAATGCAAGCAAACTCTTTTGTGCCAGATATAGGTAAGAAGATGATGGTGGTGTATGGTAACGGTAACCTACCCAGATAGTAAGGTAGTACTAGTACTAACCAGCTACTTATAGTTCGATTTCGAGACTAGAGATATTTTATATATAGACGTGCTTGCTCAATGATTTAACTTTTAAGTCCTTGATGCCTCATATATAGTTATTGTAGTGTTTTGTATTGTATTTATCAACATAACGGTGAACTAGTGTGGCTGATCTGCTCGGTTTTTTCATGCACTAATGAGTTTAAAATTATAATTTCTCATTAGGAAGTTGTTGTAATAGTTCTTATGTTCAAAAGTCTAAATTTCAATGAAACTCCGAGTTTCGTGGCGCCTAGAGTCCTATTCTACGTTCGT
The DNA here is from genome assembly GCA_907164705.1 of Parnassius apollo. Classification (NCBI taxonomy): domain Eukaryota; kingdom Metazoa; phylum Arthropoda; class Insecta; order Lepidoptera; family Papilionidae; genus Parnassius; species Parnassius apollo. Next base: position 2,085,239 of record CAJQZP010000795.1, on the reverse strand, counting down.
TATGAGAATTTTTTTAACTTTTTTGCCATAAAATGTAAATTATATTCTATATTACAGTCCGCAAAACCGTAAAACGATATGTTGGCAGAAACTATTGTCTAGCATTGCGCCTAGCGTATTATGTAAAGAACTGATGAAATAAAACAAATTTAGTATAAATATCATTCGCATTTGAGTGATAAACAACTAATAAAGGTTATTTTTTAAATCGGTTTTGTTGTTTTTAAAACTGAAAATACCATAAGCAATCAGATGCAATAAGCTACCAGATATTTCTATATTGACGAAAATTTTTAAGACCGATCGCGTTCTTATATAAACAAGTAATTTATTATGTAATAAAAGTATAAACTGTTGAGTTTCTCTCGACATTCTTTCTCCAAACAATTAACCTCATTTTAAAACAGTAGCGGATTACGACACAACAAATTAAAAAGAATCAAACGGCGTTAGACAGACGAAATTTCAATTTATTACGACGAAAATAAACAGATTTCATTTCTAATCTCTTGCATTTGTCCATTTAAATTTTTTTGTTATATCTTTAATACAAATATGGTAGTTAGTGTTAAATTTGTCTTTTGTTTTTAAACAGTGAATAAACAATTTTAACTTGGTGTAAAATTTTTGTGTTTTGAAGATTTGTAAATATTATGTTAAAAATAATCTACTTATACCTTGTGATTAAAGAAATGAACAATATTGTAATGTAATTTTTCGTCAACAATCAGCCCACGTTTGACTAAGATTCCAACGATCCTATCGTCCGGGCAAACACGTTAGCATAATATGATTTCCTTCAGTTAACAAATTCTAACATTTTTGCGAAATTGCTATAACCTTACCGATAGGATTAGTACACAAAAAAGCTTCTAAAATTTAAAATTTCTTCTATTGCCTAAATAATTGACTTCGGGGGGTAGAAACGGTAATTCATATTATAGTATATTAGCAATCGGTTGCAGCGCGGGTTCGAATCCCGCACGGATAAAGTATTTATATGGCCTATAAATAATTGTTTCGGGTCTGGATATTTGTCCTTGTGCAATTTATGTTTGTAAATTCCCTCCACGATACAGCAGAAAATGAGGAGTAATGTTTTTTAAAGAAAGAAACTTTCTTTTTTTTCTTTGGTTTTTTCAGTTTACAGATTTTAACATTTTTAAGAAATTGCTGAAAAAAGACGTTACAATTTGGTCTTTTGGCTCGCTTGATAAGTCGACTCATAATAGAGTGGGCAATATGGTTGCTTTCAGCTAATAGATCTCAATATTTTCAGAAAATTACTAAAAAAGGAATTGCATGAGTATTAGTGCACTAAACGTACCAGCTCTATTAGTGAGTTGTAATTTTGTTGGATTATTCCGTTTATCCACCATAAGAAGACCACCCTAGGGTGTATACTCGGAAACGCGTGTTCATTTATCCACCCTAAGACGGGGTGGATAATCGGAATAATTGATATTGTCTTTTATTAGCAATTTCATGAAAATGTTGAAATCTTTTAACTGAAAAATCAAAAAAATAAAAAATAAAGTTTCCTCCTTTTAAAAGCCTTACCCCCATATTTTCTCCTGTATCGTGGAGGTAGTTTACAAACATAAATTATACAAAGACAAACATCCAGACCGAAACATTTATTTGAATGCCATACAAATACTTTGATAAACGGAATAACCCATTTTTATCTAGTTCGCCTGAAAATCCGACTCACTGTGAACACGGTTACTTATGTTACAGTTGACTTTATATAAAAATATGTCATGCGAGGTGTCTAAAAAATACGTTTGTGATATTTTCATTAATGAAATCGATTTTGTAATTTAAAAAAGTATTTGAATTGGTTACGAGATTGTCTGCCATTGCAAATATTAAATTATCTGAAACGGAAATATCGTGAGTGGCGTGAGGTGAGGACGGGCAGCACGTTCGCGCCTGCGGCCTCTTCCGGCGCGGCCTCGTTATGTCGCTTTGGTCCGCAGCCAGGGTCAGAATGAACGATCCATTGTCCACGAATATCACCCCAGCCGATTTGCGAGTACGTAAAATGACATATTGATTCTTGTCTAAATAAAACTAAATAATTGAACTGAAAGAACGTTTCGTTTTTGATGGCGAAACACGGCATTATTATAATGTTTCACCCTGGTATTTTATGAAAGTGTGGTAGGACCATGCTAGTAGTATTTTTAAGACTATTTCTATACCTTTTATGTCTAAGTAGGTGCCACCTTGTTATTTACCGTTGTTTTCCGGTCTGAAGGGTATATAGAGCCAGTATAAGTACAGGCTTTACGACGTTCCATCTTAGCTTTCAGAGGTTACATCGCATCTGTAGCCTCCACTGCTTGAAATTAGCTCTGGGTTACAACAGCCATCTAACATCAGGTAGACTAAAAGTTCAAATCGGACACTGTACGTGAAAATGGATCGACCTCTATCCACCTATCAAACAATAACAACAGTGCCCAATATTTTTCGCCGTCTCGTTACCAATATTTGAATGATCAGAAATCTCCATTATATTTTCGACATTTTTTCCGTTCAAAACCGGTAGACTGCGCCAGTCATTTCGTTAGGCGGTGCACTTTCTACTGTTGCATATTAGTATGTTCATAGCTTCCATATTTTCGGCTTTTATTTTTATATGTCAATATAAATAAAAGAATTATTTCAGCGTTTGTTATATCCCACTAATATGTTGAACTTTTCGAGCATTATAAATGCCACGCCTGTCAATCAGATAGGTACCGAGAGACTACGGACTTCCATTTAACATCATCCTGACACACCTCTCTCGCTTTTTTCACATCCTTATTTACGCAAACATGATCGTCGCTAAAAGGTACAATTTCCTTTCTTGAACATCACAAATTTTCCCATTAGAGTCTTTCATAACACTTTCAATCAACAGCTTAGTAAACAGTTTTCCGATCATGCTAATTAGGACGAGTGTTTTACACTAATTTCTAGGAAATTAATAATTCGACTACTTTTGTATGTTTTTGTATGTTTGTTACACAATATCGTTATCAATAGTCCATACCTTAGGTGATTCCTTATCAATTTAAACGACCCTGATGTGATATTATTTTAAACGTAAAACAACATTGAGATCTTGATATTGTTTGATTCACTCAAAATTGTAAAAAAATAATTTTTAACAATATGTAAGGGCCGACTTTAATTAATTAAAAAGAAAAAAATAATTTCACATTCTGAAGTAAAGGCTTTAATTCCTATTAACATTGTATTAAAAGTAAACTATATATATTTATATATATATATATATATATATATATGTATGTATATATATATGTATGTAGTATATATATAATATTGTATATGTATATATATATATATATATATATATATATATATATATATATATATATATATATATATATATATATATATATATATATATAGTTTAAACAAATGTTGATGATTATTTTAAGTTAAATTTACGTCAAAATGATATAAAACTTCAGAGAAAGTCCTACTGTGGTTCCTTCGCTTTATTGATATACAATACCACTATAACTGACTTACACTAGTCTTGTGATACTCGCTTAATTTCCCAGCTTAAATTAAAAAAATTGTACGGCAGGCCTGTTTTTTCTTTGCTTACCACTCCCTCTCCAAACCATAAAAAGAGAAAAAATAATATTTTCCCCACTCTTTTTTATTATAATCTAAAAATACAGGGAATCTACTCTATAGGATTCATGTAGATATCTAAATTTCAATAAAAGGTGGTCTTCTCGACGTTATTTATAAACGCTTAATATATAACGCTTTAAAAATATTACATTATTTTATTCATAAGTTTTAAAAGTGCTTTGTTAAGTAAGGATGTGTTTGTCACAATTGAACCGTTTGGCAGGCGAGTTGGCATCGGCAGATTTTTTTTAAATTGGTTTTGTTTTTTTAAATTGAGATGTTGTTCTCCATCTTCTGATTTAGTTCCCCTCAGTCATCTCTTACGACTCCCACGGGATGACAATGGGTAGTGGATGTTCTTACGCCTCACTATACAACTACATTATTATATTATATTCAAAATAAATTCATAGCAATTAACAACCTTTTATTTCATTAGAAAAACATATCAATTTTTTCAAATAGTTTAATTAATATAATTTGTAAATATTTTTAATACACAATATATTGTACTCTTCAGTATACTGTACTAAGGAAATGTCATTAATGTGTCACTAAACATTGACATCCACCAGCAATCTATTCACCAATTATATTTTCCGTAGGGTATTATACACAGCTTAATTGAAATTACTAAATTAACCAGCTAATTGACCGCTCGTGATACGTCTCACAAGATTATTATGCAGGACACGTAACGCTAGCTTCAATACTACTGATGAACAGAATTTGAAACTACGGATGGGTCTCATCTGTAGCTACCGATTTGTGAACCGCTTACATATTAGTCCTTTCAAGCCGGGGTCGTCTCTCAAGTGTCGTGACCTTATTCTCGTCAGGAATTAAGTATTATTTTATTTTCCTTATTTGTATTTAGTATTTTAAGATGGTTTTTCTACAGGTCACTGAATTATTAATAATATTGATAAATCAGATTGTTTTTCCTAATATTTTTTTAATCACAATCATCAATTTAACACTCCATTCCTGGCCATTTTACTGTGAGTTTTATTGGTAAAATTAAGTTAATTTCGATTGACGATAACAAAAGATAATGTATAGTGTCATAGATATAACACGCTAAATCGATTCAAGATGTAAACACACAGATCAATGAGTATACACTATACATACAATGCGTTAGTTGAAAAATGTAAACGTTGTCACAGTAAAAAAAACTAACTTTGTCTTCTTAATAAAGCATCACCATCTTTTATACAGAAAATAAACATATATGTACACACAGTACACGGTACATACTACACAGTGACTCTTTTACTCTATCGAATAACAGTTTTAATTCTTTCAAAATTGCAACGATTCGAAAATAATCATTCAATAGCATCGAGTCAGAATATTGAAACATTGATAGTTCGAATTAAAGATAGACGAACAATGGATCGTAACATTGATCGGTTTCATGATTGAACCTGAAGTATTCGAATTGGAATTGAAACGAATATCAAATGAAACAATAATAATGCTTAATTAAAAGTCATCTATGCGAATTTCGTTTCCTATGTTTGTACGTAAATGTTTCAACCGTTTTACTTTTCGACGTAAAGAAACCAAACTTTGTTTGCCACACGTTTTATAAACTACTACCGTTTCAAAACAAAAAGAAACGACGAAAGAAACTTTTTTACCATGTTTTTAAATAATATTTTTAAACAAAGTTGACAATAAATAAACCCATAGGTAATCAAAGAATATTATATAAAAAAATACACAACAAACCAAAGTAAGATATAAAACAATTGAGATCACAAAATTTAATTAAATATAATAATTAAATATCGCTAAATCACTATTATAATAAAACAACGTATGGCGCTATAAAAAGTAAATACTTGACGTGAATTATTTATATAAATCACTGTTATATATTATGCGATTTAATTTCAAAAAGACAGTAAATAATTATTTTAAGCAAGGTGAAAATAAATTGTTGAATTTTAATCAAAAATAACTGTAATTGAGATAATTAAAAATTTTGGTGAATAAACAATTAAAGCAATAGATACAAACTTACAGATCGAGTAATAATATTAATTTAATGTACAATATTTTCAGTATTTATACCTAAATATACAAATCATTTTTCAGTTTGAATAATATAGGAACGAGCTGATGACACTGCGACCACAATGATAATTTTATACATAAAGTAGCAGATCAATTAACAAATGTAGCATTGATACATAACAAGAGACTGATAAAGAAAGTATGAAATGAAATATTAGATGGAGAGCATAAACGGTCTGCTCCATCGAAATTGCAACGTTACAAAAATCTATAAATAGGTCTGAGTGAGATTATGGGAACGTTGATAGATCGAAATAAAGGTAAGGGAACAATGGATGCTATAACATTGGTCGAGTTCTGAATAGAACCCGAAGTATTTTATTGGAATTGAAACGTAGGTATCTACTTATGATGGAATTGGTATGCCGGTTAATAAAAAAAGCGCAATCAGTTCAGAATATCGCCTGTCTACAGATTTTTCAAATTGCTTTTATAAGATGTTTTTCTTTGAACAGTTTCATTACGTAGGAAATTTTCAATATTATCTTAATATTTATAAATTACGTATCACGTTGTTTGCCCGCGATGGACTCCTAAACTACTTAACCGATTTTAATCAAATTTGCACACCGTGTGCAGTTTGGCCCAAATTGAGAGATAGGATAGTTCTTTTGCCCATGGGTGACCTACAATTTTTTTGCGAATTTAAGGATTTTTAATAGGACATGACAAAGGGTCGTCGAAAAGAGCAGAACAACGTCTGCCTGGTAAGCTAGTTTTATTTAATTTATTTAATGTTGAAGTACTTTCTATAATTTATTAATTACTTTATCATGTATATTTCGTCATGAATTTTCGTATCAAATTCGAACTCGTTCATAGATAGATAGAGTGCTCGGAATAAGTCTTTTGAGACCGCCGTGTGGCGACCCTTTTTACTAGTAACAAGTTATTCCAGCTTAGTCCTTAGAGGTAACAGCGAATCTGCATTTTAATTCTGTATCGAGAGTAGACGATAGAAGTATATGAAACTCAGAAATGACCTAAAATTGCGGTAATGCTGGATATTTAGCAATGGAGCAGTGTGAAGAATCCTATTTACAATAGAGGCCCGTGACCAATATGTCTTGTGACCATGTCTTCCACATATAATATCTAGGCTTTTACGTACTTCTGATTGTGGAATGAGAATTGCATAACAGTGTGTGTAAAGGTGATTTTGTGCCCATTGTTCTATTTTAATTGATGCATTCATTAAAGTATATCAAACGTACACTACTAAATTAAAGCCTCCTCCAAAGAATGCATTATCTCGTGGGAATATTTGCCATAGTAGATACGCTTGGCGACCAGATTGGCAATCACAATCTTTATTATTTTGATTTTTTATTAGAAAGTCATCTCTTACATCATCCACAGGATGATAGAAGGTAGTGCAATATCTTAAGCTACTGCATAGTACAAATAATGATGATGGCCAAAACCCCTAGTGCTTACGTAGAATCATTAAAAGTCATTAAAAGTCGATTGCGATAGCTTATATCGCAATCGACTTTTAACCTACATTCACGTCGTGTGCACGGGTATGATGACTGCCGCATATGCTTTCATTGTGTATTCGGTGAAGCTTAAACATTCTGACAGTGACATTCAGACAGAATATTTAATGGAAGGTTTTAATTTCGGTGTTACGGAACGGAAATTAAAGTTGACTTTAATAAAATATATGTTTTCGAAATATTACGTTTAGAATATAGCAATGGATCGATCTTCTTTTTATTTTTGACACTTGCGTTATTGACGCGAATATAAAAAAGTAAAGCCTTTATATTTCTCACTTTATGGCATAAGCCTCCTGTCATTTCTGAGAGGTTATGAAGAAATCGATTTTGTAGTGGCTGCATAAGAGTACCCACAATCCCATATCATCTCTAGGGTTTCATAAATTAATAAACACTAAGAAGGTAAGGTTTAGTTTAGTTTTTCAGTTTTTTTTAGGTTCTATGGTTTCGTAAGAAACAAAAGAGGGAAACTAAACCAGGAGAGAGACTGCAGTATTTTTTTATTTTTATTTAAAATAACTGCGGTTGCCAATCTATGGGAGAGGCCTGTGTGTTCTTGCCTGTGGATTTTTGAAATTAAAAAAAGCAATTAGTCTGCCAAGCTGCTGCAGTGGACGCTGGCTGATATTATCTGTCTTCATCATCATCATCATCATTACAGCCCTTCACAAGTCCACTGCTGAACATAGGCCTCCCCCAAGGTGTGCCACAAAGCACGGTCCTGAGCCACCTGCATCCATCGACTTCCTGCATGTCTTACCAAATCGTCACTCCATCTAGTGGGGGGTTGCCCTAAACTTCGCCTACCGGTACGAGGCTGCCACTCGAGTACCTTTTTTCCCCAACGGTTCTCTTTTTTTTCGAGCTATATGGCCGGCCCATTACCACTTCAGCTTACTAATCCGTTGGGCTATGTCGGTCACTCTGGTTCGGACATCCTCATTTCTAAGTTTATTACGCAGAGAAACTCCGAGCATATCCCTCTCCATAGCTCGCTGAGCGACTTTGAGCGTCCTCATACGGCCTGCAGTGAAGGACCACGTCTCGGTTCCGGTCATCACTGACAACACGCACTGGTTCTACAACTTAGTTGTCAGGTTTTGAGGTATACCTGACGAGAAGATGTATACCTGTCTTCAAAGCATGTTTATTTCCTAGATAAGCTGGTTTTCCGACGATGAATTTCTACACTGCCCAGCACTTGGTAAGTTAGTAATATTTTTTAATGATAAATATATTTTGTAATAGAATTAGTGTGACAAACGAGCACACAGTCCACTTGATGGTAAGTGCGTCCTGTGGCTCATAGACATCTACATTTATTCTCAATTAAGAATCAAAATCTAGATGCGTTGTAACCCCTGAGGATTAAGATTGGATAACTGGTTTTTAATATAAAGCGGCGAATATTTAAAAGAAACATACAATTAGGATTAAAGCCGACGGGAATCTAACCCGGACTGCTCGGGTACTGTGAAATATATGTCAAGCATTTATCCCCTGAGCTACCGTGGCATATTGGTAAGAAAATTATACAATGATATCTAGCGAGCTTTTGTAGAGCTTAAAGTAGCGAATAGCTTCAAACGTCTTAGTGGATACTTGTGTCTAAGAGAAAAATAAAAGCATTTGAAAATACACATATAACAAATACATTGAACTGTGTAGTGGCGATGTAAAAATATGCACAACCCCTTATAGTCCCGTAGGGGTTGTAAAAGGTGACAAAGAGAAACATACCTGAAAATGGCCATTAGAGTGTTTTAAATAAAATAACTATGGTAGGCAACTCGCCTGTCAAACGTGGCAACTGTGCTAAATATCTCCCCTATGAGGCAATCTTTGGGATTGACCTATATTCAGTAGTGGACAACAACAACATAATTAAATATTTACGGATTGGTTTTAAGTAGTGTTTTCGCTAAATAAAGAAAATAAAAAAATAGTTGTAATATAGGAACAAATGAAAATACATACAAATACAAAATAAAACAAACACATAGAAAATCTAGGCTTCGCCTAAAAATGCAAGGTATCACTAGCAACTGCTATCAATTGTAAATATTTTTTTTAAACTTTAGTGTGGAAACACTACGTTTTTCTCCTGTATCATGAAGGCAGTTTCCATACATAAAGTGTATGGAAACTGCCTTCATGATACAATCAGATACGAGACAATAATTTGTCGCCCATAAAAATACTCTTTCCTTCAACTTTATTTTAAGCCACTGCGCCGCGGAATCGTCAGATTTGATTTAATTATGTAGGAATATCTGCGTTTACCAAATCACCAGCCCAACTTGATGAGTATGAAAACTTCTAGGTAATGGTTCCGACCTGGCGTTCTGTGAGTGTAGGGAATCGTAGACCCTTTTTACTGGAAACGAGATATTCCATCTTAGACCTCAGGGGTCCAACAATACATCTATATTTATATTCTTAATCAAAGATACATGTAGGTGTCTATGGGCCACAACATTGACTTACTATCAGGCAGACTGTGTGCTCGCTTGTCACATTTATACTATATATAAAATCTACTTTTAAAAAGCCTATGAAAAGCAATGTGGACTTAAAAAGTAAATTATACTAATATTATATTGCTTACAGATATATTGTGTATATTTTTTATTTTTATTGTATTTTTATCTCATTTGTATTACTTTATTTTTACGCTTACTTCTTTTTAGCTCTGCACCATCTTAAGATTGCCTCACGCATTAAGTCTGCTTGTGTACACTAATCTTTGTATACCAATTTTTTATAGCTGATTAATAAATTAATTAATAAAAATCTTGTTGTATTTGATAGTAAATTGTGACCGGAAAGGCTGCTGCTTTACAGTACCTACATCTTTTTTCCCGACATAAAAAGATGCGCTTTGCCTGAGAAATAATAGGAAAAATGTGACTGCGGACTTGCGAAATCGTTCTTGTAGTCGTGATGATGTAAATAACCTAAATATTTTAGAATTTCAACACAAACAAGCTAAAGTATTTTTATTTAATTTTGTTTTATTAGACATCAAATCTCCAATATCTGTTCTAATAATTTGTTCACCTCTCATGAATAATTTCTCCGATGAACCCGACTGAGACCAGATTAGCTACAACTTTATGAGCCATCAAATGTATTACATTTTTCCTCTTCATCTACCCACGTAATAGTAGTAAAATTTAGTGATCGAAATAGGGATTACACATATAGAAGTTTGAATCTCTTTTACAAATTAACGTGTAAACGTGTCGGTTGTTTCTGAATGACTACAAAGTCATCATTTAGAGATCAGCCTCCGGTGAGGATGTTTAAAGTCTGACAATTTTGCAACAGAAATGTTAATCATCTGCCTTTATCTTTATTTATCACTTTTCTATTATTCTCGGTGAAATTGAATTTTATACTCACCTCGCAAATTCAGAGACAGGTTATGTACCCTACATCGCCAGTCATTGCTTGGCAGCTCTTACCCACGAGAATGCAACTTCTCGTGATCTATTCTAGCAAGTCTAGCCAGTACAAAAGGCATAACATCCTTCCTACATGGTCTTTATATATCGGATAAACAACCTTCTATGGCGAAAAATACTAATGGATATTCTCGGGGCCACGTAAAGGTTATACTGGACTCTTACTGACTAATATCCCACTGTGGTCACAATTGTGCTGATTTTTTATATAGCATAAGGATGACAAATGAGCACACAGTCCACCTGATGGTGAGTGGAAGCTGTGACCCATAGACATCTACATTTATCCTCGATTAAGAATCAAAATGCAAATGCGTGGTCACCCCAAAGGGTTAAAATGGAATGCCTCGTTTCCAGCAAAAAAGGGTCTCTACACTCACCATACGAAACACAACTGCTTTTAGCTGCTATATTACGCTGGTATTCTGTGAGAGCGTAGTTCTACCCCGGTTGAGCCAACCCATTCGTGTTACAACTAATATACCTGCAGCGTGGCTCTACCGCGTAAATAATCCTACGATCCTTGTTCGGAACGCAACTTGAGCCTCTACATTGTTATCTAATTGCCTGTTTCCGGGTTTTAGTCTTTTTGACATTTGTCTTAATCGACTTCTATTTCTACCACACCCGGTAAAAATTACGGGTTATAGAATTTTACAGCGTACACCATACAAACGTGCATGGTCGTGAAACTGTTAAGATCTTGCATGTTTGCATGAAACCTTTACGTTTTAACTCATGGCAAAATAAAAATCCCATAAATAATTTTGCCTACAATCCATCATCTGATTAACTTGTATTGACGAGCCATTAGTTGTATAAAGATTTATTACTATTAGGACCTCTACCTCTCGTACTGAAATAAGTCGACATAAAAATTACACAAACGAACAAAAAATAAGAATTCAATCGAAAATATCTCGAAGCCTTCTAGAACTAAGCTGTTACATTTTTATCGTTCCCTAAGAGTAATATCTCAGTTTTACTCGTTCTCCCTCGTATATTATACCTATAATTTACAAGAACGAGGAAGTAATAAAACTTAATGCAAACGCTTCGGCTACGGCGATGTTTGTCGAAATCTTCGCTGCGGAAACACTATGTGACCAGAATCGGAGGCCCGTGCAGTTTCTTGGCAGCGTACTTAATTTGTCTTGTTGTGTTTAGCGCAACAAGCAGCGGCATGGATCTTGTTGCTTTGGTTTTAAACCTCTCGGTATTAATGGCGTAAATACATTAGGGGAGAGAAAGTGAATATGTACTCTAGCGAGAATCACAACTGGATTTGTATAATAAACATTGTTTTATATGTCTAATATTTTGTTTTTATCATCGGAATTATGTAAGTGATATTATTTTACAGATTAAGGGCAAACGAGCATACATTCCACCTGATTGTAAGTGGATGATGGCGGTCGATTGTTGCTCTATAGACACTATAGATATAGACTCTATAGATTGTGGGTCTATAGACACTATACATCCATCCTAGATTCAAATGTGAATACTTTGTCACCCCTGAGGACCTCCTTTTATAGTCATTTAGTGATGAGAAAGAGATAGGGATCAAGTTCACAAGTTCAAGCATTTCTTATGTTGACGTAAATTTTTATGATTGGAGCCATTAGTCTTTAAAAATAAGAAAACGATAAAATAATTTTAATTAGAAAATCACCCGTAGTTTAATTTTTTGTCTGCACGAAACTATCTATTTTAATTCAATATTGAAATATAAAAATTTATATCGTTACCTAACGATATTTTAGAGATTGGACAAAAGTAGGTATATCAACTCGCAAATGCAAATTAACTGTTCTTCCATTACTTTAATTTATTGACATAAAGGCAATTCTAATTCAAAACGTGGGAGTTGGGAACAATTACAAACACATCCGGGCTCCAAAATCAACTATATACTGTACAAAATGTTGGTTCTGGCAGAGATTTGAGTCTGGGATCTGCTATTGTAGGAGCTGGACACTGTGAATAGTGGCTTACACTTATTTAGTAATTATAATCAGATCACAAAGCAAATAATCATTATATAGTCTAAAGAAAAAAACATTTCATTCAGAAACATAATTTATATCCACCCTCTAAAGCGCCGAGTGAAAATAATTGCTTCCAATGTAACTGGTGTAAATAGAGGTCCTTTTCCGTTGAAAGTACTGATGTGTAGATAAAAATCTATGTACTCTGTACTTCCGTGCCTTATAAAAATAAATGTAATAATATATGGCCTGTGTTTACATTGCCTTAAATTTAAATCAATTACATGAGAGTGCTTTAATTACTTAAAATATTGAGTAAGAAACCCAACCGAAGACAGTATTTGTGTCAAAAAATGTTTATTTAATTCCTGATGTTTCGAGTGCTTTGTAGAACCCATAGCCATCGATAGAAATGTGTTGGATGTCTTGATGTAACCAGATGTCATATTGTACCCGAATATAACATTATACGGTATAACGATATAACATTCGGGAACATGTGAAAGTGTCATTCACATGTTCCCGAATGTTATATGTGGCACTTTAAAATTATCGTTACTAATGTTCCCTTAACCACTCACAGTAAGTTAGAAATGCTTGTGTTAGGAGTGGTTCATGAACTAATTTGGATGACGGATTCAAACCCACCACATTTGAATTCGCGGTCCGCAACCTGCCATTTTTCATTGCCTAATGGCCTAATGGCTACTGTTACTTCAATAATTCCCTCTAACATTATCAAAAATATAAGTTATTCAAGAATTTTAATGAAAAAGGGAGGGCACTATTTTTAGCTGACATCAAAACTGACAAAAAAACATACATTAAGTTTTTTTCCTTTCTTAATGTATGTTTTTATATGTTATGCGATAATTTTGTCAATATTGATGATTTTGCTTTAATTAAATAGGTTCAAGAGTGGTCCCATATAAATGTGGAGACAAAATTACACCTCCATGGGTGGTAAAAATAGGGATGAAATATTTAATGTAACTATTATTAGATGAAATTGTGATTGTGATTTTTCTGAGTCCACACAAAGGGGTTGCCAAAATGACCTTTTAATTAGTAAACGTCAAATTGAAAAACCTAAAAAGAATAAAATAATTTCACTTTCATACGGCGCAGCTTTAATTATTTAGAATGTGAAATTATTTTATACCTTATTTGAAGTCGGCCTTTAATATTTAAAAAATTATTTTTTACGTCTTGCGTACTTCTGCTAATGTTTGCAAATATTTCCACCGTGACCTAATTTAGAATAAATAATTTCCAGAAGCATTCCATCTTAGTCCTCAGGGGTAACAACGCATCTGCATTTTGATTCTTAATCGAGGCTAAATGTAGATGTCTATGGGCCACAGCATCCATTTATCGTCAGGTGCACTGTGTGCTTGTTTATCATCCTTTTTCTATAAAAAATATTTCCTCGGCAGTTAAAGAAAACACTGGTAGGTAATCTATGTACGTTTTTTCGAAAGATACATAAATACCTGGCGGTCCCTTCTCTGTTTTAAATACTCCGTTAGAAAGAACAGCTTTAATTTATTTCCATCTTAATGCGGTTTTATCGTACTGTATAGGTATTAAAACGGATCCTCAATTCTCGCAATTGTTGAACAAAAATTTTTAAAGTGGGGAGACCCTTAGAACAAACAGCGTACCTCCAACCACGAAGATGTCTCGACGGACACTTCTCGGGGCGGATGAACAATGGAACTGTTCGATCTTTTTTTTTCTTAAGATAAAAATGAAAATTATTTTATAAAATGTATGCTCAATATTACCTTGAAAAATAATAATCTTTTTCATGTGATATAACTTTTACGTGGTACGGTTATCTCCGCAAGCCACAACTTTAAATATCAAATGTCATCTTTATGATTTTTTTTACCGAGCTTATTACTATATTTTGTTTTAAATTAATAAATTATTTCGTTTTTGCGTAATAAACACACTTCAATAGATTTACAAAGGTGCAAAAGTTAAACAGTACTGCAATGTTGCAATTGGTTACAAATTTCTCTTATTACACATATCAAACAGCAGTATGATTATAACAAGAAGCGTAATAAGTGCTGCAAGTGAGATACAATGAATACTATGAATTTTCATAAAATTTGCATGTCAATTAAACATCCATTTTACGTACATGCTACCCGAATCACTGTGAAGCAAAGATATGTGTTTGGTTTTGAATTTAATTTTGTCCGTATATTACTCGCATATTGTTGACATTTATACAAGAAACACAATTTAGTTATGGCTCTGTAAGGCAAGCAGGGGAATAATTAAATTCAAAATTGGAATTTAATTCCTGTATTGTACGAAATAAATATTTAAATGTTACAGTAACTGCAACGGTAGGTATCAAAAAGTGATTCGAGAGATAAGATAATATTTCAGAATTTGTGAGGCGCACGCAAAATCTATTCAACACTGGTACAATACTAACATAGTAAGATTATAAAGTAAATTGCTTCAACTGAATACACACACAAGGGTGCATATAAATGCAAAACAGAACGGTTCTCCCCGCTTGATATGATCTGACCCCTACTGACATTTGATAATTTTGAATACACTAAAATAAAATACACTAAAAGCGACTTCATGACACGTGTGCATTACGATGTATAATTGTTAGGCAGGCGCACGCGCGTGTATTTCTAAATATTATGTACATTTTAGCAATATATTTTATTACTGTCAATTTTTACTTTGTCAAAAAGTTACGCGTAAATATTGGTAATAATTTTTGCATAATTTATGGTTTCCCCACCATACGGATTTGGTCGTTATTTACGAGGGTGATGTTCGTTATGCATTTGTCGCTTGGCGGGCTATATTTTTGACATTTGCAGAACTTAAATTCTCTTAATTTACATATTGTAACCGTGTGCACATTTGTAAATTAATGCAATAAAAGCTGGGAAGATTAATAATTTAGATATTTTTTATAATTCCGTATTGATTTAAAATATGCAGCCGATTTATAAAAAAAAATATTGTTTCGAAATTAAATTCAACCAAACTACGATTTATATATGATTAATTATGCGAAGTTTAAACTATTCAACGATTTTAATCTTGAGTCGAGTATCGTTTACAATCTAAAGTATAGATGCACTTGGAATAACTTGGAGTACGCGAGTAGCAGAGTGAACGATGAACGAATATGTAAAACTTGGCATGTAAATATTGTTCTACGATGGGATTTTATAAAACCTTATGTCTAGCCCACTCGATTTTATCGTAGTACAATGTTAGAAATAGCTATTAATAAGCTAGTGTCAATGTCGAGTTTTTGAAAGACATGTACACAAGAAGCTGTAAGAGGATAGATAGGCTAACAGCACAAACATCTAGAAAATAGACACTAGTTACTTACTAAATATGTATTTTTTGTTACTTTGAAAGTCATTATCAATATCAATAACATTGTAGTATTCAAATAATAAGAGCGGGTAGTGCGACCTTGTCAAGTCTGCAGTAAAACCCAAACTCTCTGCTTCACGTTCGAGGTGTGCAATAAATCCCGTCATCTCTTATCCGCCTAGATATAAATTGCTCGTCCTCGTCACTATCACTACCTACAATCGAAATATAACAGTATTGCATTACAGCTTTTGTTAGCTAAAATATTATGTAACTAAATGTATCGAGTGAGTATAAGATTGATAATGTACTTACCAGCCACCAGATAATATATAATACCAGCCAACAAAGAAGGTACGTAGACGCCAATAATAAATTCTTGGTATTGCTTTGATATTTATGTGTTGGAGCCACGTTGCAGAAAAATTATGTTTGCAGCACGAATGGGTCGGCTCGACCGGGGTAGTACCATGCTCTCACAGAATACTAGCGTAAAATAACTACTTAATGCTGCTGTGTTTCGTACGCTCTCAGCAAGTGTAGAGAACCAGAGATCCTTTTTACTGGAAACGAGGCATTCCATCGTAGTCCTCGAGGATAATAATGCATCTGCATTCCTATAGATTATTATTCGAAGATAAATGTAGATGTCTATGGTCCACAGCATCCACTTACCATCAAGTTGTTCGTGTGCTCGTTACTGACCTCCATTCTATTAAAAAAGATATTCCATAAAAACTTTTTAACAAAAAAATTTAACTGCCGAAAAAACTAAAAAGCAAAAAATAATAAACCTTTTCTTTTACCTTAACAACTAAGTTCTTAAACTAATGTAAATGTACCTAAGTGTATATTTTTGTAATTACTTTGAGTTTTTAATTAACCTTAATAATTAAGTTCTTAAACTAATGTAACTTATACCTAAATAATTTTGATTCGTCGAAGACCAGCCATCAGCCTTCTACACAGGATAGGAATATAGTGCCCGAGTGTTTTACTGAAGCACAGGTGCACTTTCTATTCTTTCACTCTCAAAGTCCGATGGGATGGTGATTCGACACGACCGCAGGGAGATTAGGTGCAAGACCTACGGCCTTATGTGCTTTATGAGGAACGGGTGTGAAAACACCGCCAACTCCCTTACTCCGGGATGCTACTGAAAATTTATTGACAGAAAAACCCTAGAACTGATTTTGGCCCAACTCGGGATTCGAATCCACCGCATATAGTGTAACATTAGGTCTTTACGCTTCGCGTTATGAGGCGTGTAATTACTCGAATTTTTAACGTATGATAACAAAAAAGATTCAAATGCGTTAAAAACATAATGCTAATCAATAAAGAAATGACTAGTCTTTAAAAAAAGTCTCCATTTTTTAAAAAATAAAATTAATTAGAAATTATAATTCTTAGGCAAACAAAATTTATTTCGATTTGAAATAGCCAGTACTGCAGGAGAACAATTACATAGGTAAAGTCCTATGATTTATATTATTATTATTGGTGGAACATAAGTGTCGACCTCATGCAGTTGGTAGCTGGAGGGAGGAAGGAGACTCTCAAGGTTGCGACCGAAAGTCGCTCAACGGGGGGGGGGGGGGGTGATGCCTTACACATACATCACTTCCGCAAGAGCGGCGGTCTGGCAGGTGTTGCTACTCAAAGAACTCTTTTTATAGCCAGTGTGCCTATTTCGCCGTGTTCTTAAACCGTGTAATGAACATTCACTGTGGCTGGATTTGATAATATTCTGTATGCCGTTTCACCGCATTCACATTCGCGACTTCGATGTTTTTGTTTACGCACTACCAAGGAGAGTTGTGGTAGCTCAGAAGGTTAGCGATGTGAATTTCACAGTACGCGAGCAAACTGGGTTCGATCCCCGCCGGCACAAATTAAATTGTTAATTGCAATTTTTTTTGTGGATTTACCACTTGATCGGCGGTGAAGGAAAACTTCGTAAGGACACCTATATGACTGAAAAATAAAAAAGCAGTGCAGCGTGGCCGGAATTATTTTTCCCCGAGAAACCTCTTGGGTAATGAGAGGAGGCCTACGTCCAGCAGCGGGACGTATATAGGCTGTATTATACTTTATCTTCAATAACTTTTGACTAGCAAGGGACTGGTTTAACTGTTATTTTGCTGTGTACTACTGTCCAATCTCCAACTTCCCGTTTCTTTTCGGAGAGAGCGCGTTGTTTTATTGGCGCTCACCGCACACGGCGTTGGCCTGTGTACTTGTATCGGTTATTTTATATGAATATTGTAAGCCTTTTAAAAGCACGAAATGATTTATTATAAGGAATTGATTGATGTAAACCAAGTATAGTGAAAAATTTTACCCCAGTATAGTGAAAAATTTTTGTTCTTAACCTTTTTGAGCCCTTTCTTCGTTAATGGGATTCTTTAGCTTAAAATAATTGTAAAGCACTTGCGAACAGCTTTCAATCGTTCTAAAGAGTATTCACTATTCCAAGAGTCACCTAAAATAACTTAGTTACTAAACAAATACAACATAATTAAGGTCCTAACTAAGACGAAACGTCGGGATAATAATAAAAATAAATTAAAGTAATTAAACGCGATAAAATCCGTAAATAATAGTGTTATTCAATAAGACGATCAATACTTTATTAGCAGAGTACTCCGTTTTCTGGTGTTTATGCAAAGCACTTTTTGAATATCAAGAAAATAAAGCCAATTCTTCAACATGTATAAGTAAGAAAGTTGTGGGTAGTAAGGCTATCCAAAATTGTCTTCGCTCAATCCGATGATAATCAGCGGTGGTACAGTACCTACAATAGCATATGCTGCGCCGGAATCCTTTTAATATCAAATCACTCACTGAATGTACAAGATTTTTTATTTATGTTTTCACTATCTTGTCTGTGTGTATATTAATGCCCATAAAACATATTTCTATGTTTGTGTCTATATTTAATATCTATTCTCA
The DNA here is from genome assembly GCA_907164705.1 of Parnassius apollo. NCBI lineage: Eukaryota > Metazoa > Arthropoda > Insecta > Lepidoptera > Papilionidae > Parnassius > Parnassius apollo. The sequence continues at coordinate 2,066,198 of CAJQZP010000795.1, read as the reverse complement.
ATCAACTTTAACACATTCTGAAGTCTCTGTTATGTGCTATTTTAAATAAATATGGGAACGAGCAAACATTTGAAGTGATAGTAAATACATAATGTAGCCGATAAACGTACCAGTCTGTCATCGATTAAGATATAAATTTTAGATGTAAATTTAAGATATAAATTTTACTACGTGGTAGGTCCACGCTGTAGCTATATTATAGTTTTAGCACGAATGAGTCGGCTCGACCGGGGCAGGACCACGCTCTCACAGATTACCAGCATAAAATAGCAGCGTAATGCTACTAATGCTTTTTACTGGAATCGAGAAATACTATCTTAGTCCTCAGGGGTGACAACGTATTTGTATGTTTTCCCACCCTTAGGGTTAATTTTTTTCTCAAATTTATATGGGACCAATTTCGAGGTACAATTTCGAATACCCTATCCAATATAAAAAGAATTATTAAAATCAGACTACTCTTTAATAAATAAACTCTATTTTCCCACCCTTAGGGTAAGAATTTTTTTTAAATTAATATGGGACCAATTTTGAGGTATAACCTATTCAACAAAAAAGAATTATCAAAATCGGACTACTATGTAAAAAGTTATGCGTGGTCATATACATATACATATATACGCGTCGACTTGAGTACCTCCTCCGCTTATTCGTCGGCTGATAAAAAGGTGCTTTAGTAGGTAATACTCTCTCTCCCTCTCTATCTGAGATAGGTTGTCAATTTCTAGTTCATTGACGGGATGATGATGAATCTACACCTTTTATGTGTATTATGTAATATTTGCCATCATTCAGAATATATATATATATATATATATATATATATATATATATATATATATATATATATATATATATATATACATTACTGAAAATTTAGAAAAGTTTGTTAATTTACAATAATTTTAATTTTTTTCTAAGGGGAATATTAGTAATGTTTATAGCATTGTTAATATTCTTTTTTTTTTTTTAATTTAAATTCCACAAAATATTGATCATTAATCGAACTATATTATTAATGTTGCTTTATTATAGTATAAAATAATACGCTTGTTTAGTTTGTAACCTACCCTTTAATGTCTTCGTAAGAGAACATGAAGTAAAAATGTTGTAGAATGAATTCTATTGTAATAAAAGAAAGTAATAAAAAGCGTAATATCAACTAAGTTGTCACTATTTGTTACAATTATATAAATTACATCAATTTGTTTTGTGGCTCAACACAATGAGTTGTATAAGAAAATAAACAAAATACCGAAATTAAATCACTTGTGGCTTTGTGGATGTAAGAATGTAATAACTTTTTCAATTAAAATAACCGAAACGTCATTTACCCAAATAATGAATGAACAAGACTGATAACCAAGAAAAGGCTATATAGAATATATTATTTTCAAAAATTGCGAGTCCAAAGCCAACAGGATAATAATACAGCATTATCAAGGCGACGGCAAAGGCACTGCGGTAAAAATGGCAGTTCATTCATTCTTAAAAAAAAACGTATTGAGCAGTTGATGTATGTATGTCGATGAAAATTAGGCAACATGCAGATCTGAGTTCCTCGATTCGCCAGCCATGCGCTTCAAACACCTATACATTATTATAATAATTGGGATGAGGTATTTATGCACCAAATGATTTTTTTTGTAATTATTCCTACGTGGTAGAGCCATGCTGCAGCTATATTTTTTTTTATATAGAATAGGGTGACAAACGAGCACACAGTCCACCTGATGGTAAGTGGTTGCTGCGGCCCATAGACATCTACATCTATCCTCCATTAAAAATCAAAATGCAGATGCGTTGGCACCCGTGAGGACTGAGATGGAATGCCTCGTTTCCAGTAAAAAGGGTCTCCGGTTCTCTACACTCACCATACGAAATACAGCAGCATTAAGCTACTATTTCACGCTGGTATTCTGTGAGAGCGTGGTCCTTCCCCGGTCGAGCCGACCCATTCGTGCTACAACTATACTACTAATATAACTGCAGCATGGCTCTACCACGTATAATTGTATATTAATTGTATAGTTTAGCACGAATGGGTCGGCTCGACCGGGGAAGGACCACGCTCTCACAGAATACCAGCGTCAAATAGCAGTTTAATGCTGCTGTGTTTCGTGAGTGTAGACAACCGGAGACCCTTTTTACTGGAAAAGAGGCATTCCATCTTAGGCCTCAAGGCTGTCAACGCATCTGCATTTTGACTCGCAAACGAGGATAGACGTAGACGTCTTTGGACCACATCAAAAACTTACCATCAGGTGGACTCTATGCTCGCTTGTCACCCTTTTCCTATAAAAAAAAATTTGAAACAACTGTGCCTAATGGTCACGCATAACAGACGAGTTAACGATAAAAATACAAACTGTATAAAGAAATTAAAGCCTGACTTCAAAACGTGTAATTAATTTATTCTTTTTTGTTCTTAGAATTCCGTTTTTACTTTATAAAGTTATTTTGACGCTGTTAAGTGATCTTAGGAATATCACAATTAAATGTAGTTTCAATAGTTACATTAAACGCTTCTAAAAATATCTCCCCAAGGGACGGAATATTTTCTTAAAAATTTATATGAGGTCATAAAAATAAAAGTATGTAATGAAGTAATAAAAATTGACATCAAAATACGTTCACAATTGATGAATATATGGCGTAACGTGCACACAAATAAAATCCTACAGTCGAATTGCGAACCTCTTTTTTAAGCCGACCAAAAATGACATTATATCTTTCATATTAAGAATGTATTAATTATTGACTGCCTTGTTGGTCTAGTGGTTGTAGTAGTGCGACTTCTGATCATGAGGTCCTGGGTTCGAATCCCGGGTCGGACCAATAAATCAATTATAGAGTTTTCCGTCAAGAAATTGTCAGTAGCTACCCGGAGTAAGGAATTTGGCGGTGTCTCACCCCCGTACCACGAAAAGCACGGAAAGCACGTAAAGCCGTTGGTCCTGTACCTGATCTCTCTCCGGTCGTGTCGGTTTACCGTTTCATCGGACTATGAGAGTGAGGGAATACAGAGTGCACCTATGCTTTTATACACTTGGGCACTATAATCCTGTCTTGCGATGAATTCTATTGAAGCAGAAACTGAAATTCGGTCGTGAGGACATTATTACATTCTTATTAATTATTTTATGTGATAATGGGGCCGTGGCAATATGCAAGGTATTCGCGCTTGTAGTTTCATAGTACGTTAGCATGTTTGCTAGCGTTCTCCTAGCCGGCACCAATGAAATTGTTAATCACAACTTACTAGGTACCTATACTTGGCAGTAAAGGAAACATCTTGAGGAAGACTGTATGCCTGAGAAATTGAAAGTAAAAAAGACGTGTGAACGTCGACGACGTATTTGTTAACGTCTGCATTAGAGGTCTGTGGCTAGACGTGTGCCGAATATAGGCTGTTACTAAACTAACAATTATATTTGTATGAAATATTATGTGATTGTAGCATAATATATAAAATGAAAAATAAGTTAAAAAAAACAGCAATTATCTGCGTATGAATTGAATTTAAAATGTGATGAGACGTAGAGAATTACTTTTGCCATATTTTACCTTTAACCTCTCTGAAATACCGTCGGTATAATACGTAAAGTAAATAAAAATATCCGCAGCAGTTAATGTTGACACTGAGCGAATTTGTAGCGCACCCGTGTGACACTTCCATTTATACATGTCAAAATTGCGCTAGCCACATTGACCTGAATCACCGAAGTGCAAGTGCCACAGTCGCGTGCACCCTTTTGACAATTGCTATAACGAGACACACCGCAGCCATTGTTTAAACTTAAATTGCTTTCGCATCTTGAGCGCCTGCCGTCACAGCTTGTGAGAGCGACTGCGGCATTCATTTCTGGTAAATAGAGTCGGACGATGTAGCACAAGCGGCACAACTTGTTGAGGTACGGCGTCGGTTGCACCTTGGGCTCGATTTAGATCAAACCACGGGAGGTTTACTGCTCTTGAAGTTTCAATCAGGTTAAACAAAAAACTACAATCCGGAAAAATTACTATGTTGAAAAATTTCCATACGTTTCTATGCGAAAGAATTGTATATTTTTTATAGGATAATACGAGTGAGTATACGAGTAGACAACATGTTATTTTTTATATGAGATTTTTTATAGCAAACGAGTATGCGGCTCACCTGATGGGAAGTGACTACCGCCAGCCATGAACAACTACAACACCAGGGGCATTGCAGAGGCGTTGTGGCCTTTTAAGAAAGAGTAGGGAGTAGGGTAAAGGGAATTGCAGCCCTTGGTGTTGCAGCTGTTCATGGGCGATGGTAATCACTTATCTTCAGGTGAGCCGTATGCTCGTTTACTCCCTCTCGTATAAAAAAATAAACTATAGGAAATCTGAAATATAAAAAAGCATAGCAAGAATACCATAAAATTTTCTACTTAATAAAAATACAATGAACTTAATCAGAACCTGCATGAATAAATATATAGCATATATTATCTTTTACTACTTGATTAGTTTGCCATTTTTTCAGTTAGTTAATTATTTGTAATAAAATCCTACTAAGTACTAATAAGACCAGTCCGATTTCGATATATTTCTCTATCAACATACTCCTATAGAACATCTCTGGAGGTGAATGTCAATCACACAAATGTAAATACGTACGTATACATACACAGATATCCCCAAAAAAAAATGGCGCATGGAGAGTGATGATATAAGGCCTATTTATCCAGCAGTGAACTTTTAGGGGATGAAGAATTAGAAGAAGACAAGTAAATGTAACCTCTGTTAGTTAAATGGCATGCTTACGCGATAATAACAGGGTTGACTGACGTGAATTTTGTGTCAAGCGTGGTGATTCAGACTCAAGTTTCAACAAGAGAATTTTGCGGGCTGATGATGATGAAGAAGAAAAGAAGTTGAATGTTTTATATAAAAATAAAGGTACAATTAAGCCCTAACAAAAGTAACATTTTATTTAATCAATTCGCATTTAATAATCCGCTTTGTCTGTGTTTAACTAAACTGTTCACTCTCAGTGTATGAAGCTACTGTGACATTTTAAGTAGTACTTAAATTCCTCACAAGACCAACGAACGTATCGTGCTGTCGGAGAGCTTTCAAGAAAACGTAAGAGCCCATTCATACTAGCAACTTCTTACAGTAACAACGTCGTGAGGCTAAAATAAAAGAACAGACCTTTACCTAACTCGTTTAGATTTTCGTAATTACTAAAAGGTAGTCAATCTAAAGTAGTAATTAAACTGCGTCGTAAAGTTTTTAAAAAAAATTCAATAGTTAAATATTCATAAATGCAACGAGTGTACGCCCTGTGTGAAATTTCCAGAAATTATGCTGCATCTATGTATAATCAAATCGCATCAAAAGCAAAAATTATATTCAAAGCTATGATCTGCGGTTCATGTATATTATGTTTGGATTATACAGTGGGGGCAGAGGATATCCTGACTATGTGAGGATCTTCTGTATAAGAGAAATCCTAGTGACCTCTGTTGAAATATATGAATGCATGTTTTTCATTTATTTACAATTAATATTTGATTTTATATTTATGCGTAGAATATGCCTGATGTATTACCATCCTAACTAGGCCAACGTGTCGTCGAGTTACTTCCCGGAAAGTTTTAAATGGTCACCCTTGTGCCGGTGACGAGGTGTCGTTCGCGTTGACAGCTCTATTACTCGCGCCACGGTTTGATTTAGGTCCGCTTTTGATTTTGCGAGTGAAGTTTGCGGTATTGTTTCTCACTGCCGTCCATTGGCTATCGTATGAATTTTCAAATAAAGGAAATGTTACACAGGGCGTTAAATCAACGCTACGTTATGATGCTTTGAACACTTTTGTAGATTTATGTTAACAGTTTCTACGTTTATAAAACCGAAAAATTTCTATTTACTTATTGATATTAATATATATTTGGTCAATCTTTCTACTAATATTTTAAAATTCTTAAGAGTACCGTAATTTTATCACTCTTTTGTAATTACGACTTAGGGACCTTCAAGAAAAGAGCCTATTCATTTTTGAAAGGCCGGCATCGCATCCGCAATTCCCCTGGTGTTGTAGCTGTTAATGGGGGGCGGTAATCACTTACCATGAGGTGAGCCGTACGCCCGTATGCCCTCTCTCCTATAAAAAAATCACTTAAATGGTAGTACATTTAACAATTTAATGGTAGTACATTTTCACCACATTTTAACGTAATATTAATTTAACGTTTATGTTTAATTTACCTCTCTGGTACTTAAATATTTAAATCAACCCATTAATTAATTTATGTTAAAAATATCGTTGATATAGCGCAAATAGTTAAAAATGTGACCTTACAACAATGCTGCACTAAGCTAAAAGAAGGGAGTCCGATGATTAGCTTCATTTCTTTAAGGCACGTTCATACCAGAGGACATCTTTTCGCCCCAACGCAATTTATTTCGCCTCATCAAAACGTCAACACGTTGACGCGTATTTTAGGGATTTTAATCGCACCTCGCCCCGGGGCGTAGCTCGCCCTCTATGTAAATTACGGGACCCGTTTGTTCCCGTAATTGTTTTCGTTGCGAATCGACACGTACGGTGTTCTAGTTTTGACGCGCTTTGTGAGAGGGAAATTTGTTTACTGTTTTGTTGACAAAATAGAAAATACTTTAATATACATTCGATGAAAAGTATTTCACGTCAGGTTCTACGTTCTAGCACTCGCTGTAAATTTCACAGTACGCGAGCAACCATCCCTGCCGGTACCAATGAAATTGTTAATTGCAATTTTAAGTCAATTGTAAGTTAAAAATCGTGAGGTAAACTACATGTCTGAGAAAAATAAAATAAAAAGTAATCTGAGATTACTTTTATTGAATAAAAAAGGATCATTTTTTAATTATTTTTATTATTATGACGATTATAGTATGTGTAGTGTCGGTAATTAGAAATATTTTTTTTTTTTTTCTTCACCAAGTTATTTAGATCAATGGTAAAACTCCTGAAGTGACAACTGTGTGGTAAAGTTATATGAATATAAACTAACCAATATCATCCCATGGATGTCGCAAGGGGCGGTAGAGGGAAACTGGAAATGGGCAGCAGAATCTTCCTGATAACAACTTAAAAAAAAATGAATTTGATTGTCAAACCCACTACCAAGCGTGGCAAAACGTTACTTTTTAAAAGAAGAATATTAACAATGCTATAAATATTAATAACATTCTCCTTAACCTCTCGCGTTAAGCTTAAATTGCTTGTGTTACGAGTGGTTCACGCCGGTAGTCGAATGGCGGATTCGAACCCACGACCTTTTTGAGTTCGCGGTCTGCGCCCCGCCATCAGGCTAATGTCGCTTCTTTAAGAAACTTTAAAATTGCATGATGATGATAATGATGATGATGATATAGTTATAATATTATTCTATCGGAGGCTACAAGATCTACATATATATAACGTTAGTTGAACATATAATATAATGTTAATAGTTTACTTAATATATTTTATTTTATTCTTTATGTAATATTCAAAAAATGCTTTTAAAGAATCTGGCTATATGTTTGTAAAATTGACTCTGAAGTAGCCTGTTGTAAATTAAATATTAAGCAAGTTTCTTAAAATGTTAGCTCACGAAGTAAAAGCATACGTCTGCTTCGGTCCACCCACTCATAATATATTTATGGTATTATAAACCCTCCCAACTAATTAGTTAATTGCACGCAAAATATAACCTAATAGATTATTAACACGCGCGTCGAATCCCCCAAAACATTTTACAACCAGGCCACTGTTCACTGCAAAAACGGCGTATCATATTATCATCTCGGTCTCTGTTAAATAAGTTTCATAATCGGATAAAATTTACCTTATTCTGTCTTGTTATTTGAGATAATATGAAAAGTGAAACTATAAGATAATGAAAATTAATCTTTGCATTCAAAACTGTACCAAAATATCGGGAGTACAAAGCATCACAACATAAAAAGTTTCTCTTCATCAGCACGAGGTTGTTTCTCATCATATCTATGGAAGCAGCGTTTAGGGTGCAAGACGTCTGGTACAGTGATTGGAAATCCGCTTACTAAGTATATCAACTCAGGCAGACCATCCTACACTTGATAGGCTCATATTGTCCAGCAGTAAAAATTTATATTCTTGAAGAAAACATCAAACGCTTAGACACCCTTATAGTCACGCGTAGACACCCCTATAGTCAGAGGCTAGCATTTTTCACAATGACAACCTTGCGTGACCGACGTCTCATTGCAGATTTAATGTTTCTACAGAAGTTACTGCATAACAAAATCAGAAGTACGCACCTCCTCGATCACATCAAATTAGTTATCCCGTACAGATATCCCCGATATCCAATTCGCAAACTAATTTGCATACCTTGCCACAAAACAAATTTAGGCGCGCATTACCTCCTAGCCAGAATATGTAACACATACTCGTACAATGAAATTGTGACCAAGATACCGGACATTGACATTTTCAACGACTCTGCCCGATGCTTCAAAAGAAATTGACCAATTTCTTTTCAACCTCTCAGTACACACTCATTCCTTAGTTAGTTTTTTCTTAATATAAGTTATTTTGTATTCAGTACCATTATAATATATTAAGCTACACATTACGGTAAATGTTGTGTATACCTGTAATTGGTATACATATTTGACCATATACATTTGTTATTGTGTTGTTGTTAATGTTTCATGTGTTTTGCTGTCGGTATACCTTATAAATAAATAAATAAAAAATAAAAAAAAAATAAAGAAAATAGAGAGATTATATTATCTTCATTGGCGTCAGAAGACGTTTTGTATTAGACCAACAGTTTCGTTATAAATTGTCTGAAGGTGTTCATGGTGGCAGTACTATTATTTATACTTATTTGTTGCCATGCTTTTAAGACAACAAAAAGCACTGAAAAGTTGCTATGAAATATTTGTTGCATACGCTATATATTCAGCCTAGAACAAATGAGTATTCATTGTATGTTTTGTGGTTCAGTGTTTAAACTTAAAACATAAATAACTACTCATTCTTTGTAGTCACTATTTTATAGCTACACTATCTGAAATTAAGACACAATCCTCGCTATATATTAGCAAGGTAATATCATCAAACACGACCGTATGAATAAAACAACACACAAACACGCTACGCGACCGTAAAAACGACCCAATGAGATAATTATCTCGGCCGTTTCGCTTGAACATTAATTATTCATAATATTTAGTGGTCACCGCTGTAACGAGCAACAAATGAATGGACTTGCGGCCTTGTCTCGTCTGGGGATATAAGTTGAGGGTACTGGGGACGCTCCCGGGAGACGCGAACATCGATTTTGGATTACACATAACTGATGAGTGTGGGGAGTGTCACAATATTTTATACTAGGTCCTGGGACACTTTGTCCGCCTGGGAATCTGTCTGGGACCCTCTTACCTATTTTCGTTGCCCAACAACAGTTCTTTTACTGCTGTGTTCAGGTCTGAAGGGCATAGGAAGCTAGTATGATTACCGACTATGAGGCACTTAATTCTTTTTTGTTTGGCTTTAGTTGCAAGTTTTTATAGGCTACAGCGGTCACATATCATCAAGTGGGCTGTAAGTTCATTTGTCACACAGTTTTATATAAATATTTTTTTCCTTTTGTCTAGTAAAGGTTGTAAACTGATATTCCCTATTATGAACTTTTAATTCTTTTTTTGTTTTATTTTAATAGAGAAATAATAAAATCCTTAACAACAAGCTATTGCATGAAGTAAGAATATATATTATATATATTCTGTTCTACAGTACTGGCCATTACAAATCAAAATTATTTTTGTTTAGCTAAGAATTCTAATTTAAATTAGTTTTATAGCAAAAACATGGAATTCTTTTATCAAAATTAGTCATTTGTTCATTGATTAGCGTTTCATTTTTAATCGCATGAGTAATTATGCAAACATAATAATAATAATAATGTCCAGATCGAATTTCGGCCACGGCGGCCTGCCTCAACGAAGGCTAGCCATCGGCGCAGGACAGGATTATAGTGTCCAAGTGTATGCGCGAGCACAGGTGCACTCTCTATTCCTTCACTCCCATAATCCGATGGGATGGTAAACCGACACGACCGGAGAGAGATCAGGCGCAGGACCAACGGCTTTACGTGCTTTCCGAGGCACGGGGGTGAGACACCGCCAACTTCCTGACTCCGGGCAACTACTGAGAATTTCTTGACCTCGACCCGGGATTCGAATCCAGGAACTCATGATCAGCAGTCGCACTACTACAACCACTAGACCAACGAGGCAGTCAATATGAGTACCGTAGTGGCAGCAACGCAATAGGGTATTTTACCCATTTTCAAAAATTGTTTTAAATGAATTCTAGAGTGATAATGAACCACTATAATTTTTATATTTTTTTAAACCGAATAGTGCCATAAAAATTACTTTTAATCTATCGTTTTAAATTTTTGCGTGAAAATGCTAGCCGCAATATTGTTCAACTCGTGACATCACAGTCATCGATTCTGCCGATTTAGCAAAGGAATAATATACTTTTTAATGTTTAATAATGAGTTATCATCTTTACCATTATTATGTTGTGCTTGAATGCAAAAATACGAGCGTAAAAACGCTGGGAAAGCTATGGATTAAAGTGTCAACTGATTTAAATATGAGAAATACTTGGCTAAAACTGGCAAGTAGACACACTAAGGCATTGCCTACAAAATCTTAACTATACTTTTGTGAAGATAATTATGATGTAAGTATGATTTATATTTCATGAGGTGAAAGTTATCGGAAGTCAAATTTTGTAATAAATTACGTTAACTTAGATATTATAAATAACGATTGCTAATTATTGTAATTATAAATAAACTATTGTAGCTACTAAACTATGTTTTATCAAAATACACTCTGACCTGGTATTGAGTTTTTGTGTAAACAAAAGTTGGTAATAGGTACTCACACTGATGTTTTAACATTCCTCAACTTGGCAGAACAAAAATGTGACTGCATGGAAAAAAATTTGCCACCATCAATTTATTTATCGTTGGTAGAGTTAGTACTTTCTGTTTTTACGAATTCGTCTTCCATGATGCCTTTTCAATAAAATTCTGAATAAAACTCAATAATCGTAAATATAACTTAAAAATTTCGAAATAACACAGCAGGCTAGCTAGTTCTCTTAATCAGTGACACAGAACACTAATATCCTTGGCTGGATCGGTGACGTCACGACATATTCTAATATATGGCCGACAGCGTTTTGCAGATTTGAGGAACGGACGAAAAAAAATTTTTTAATATGGAAATTTAAAATTTATAATGCAATTTATAAACAATATTTCTTGTTTACTTTTTCAAAATCTATCATAAATATATATTTTTTGATTTTATTTTAGATGAAAATATCCTGTTACAACATCAACTTTGATTATGTAATTTTATTAATAGAAATAAAAATATAGGAAAAAATACTTTAAATTATGTCATAAGTAAATAATAAATTAATTAACTAAAGCAAACAGCTAATTCGATAGTTAAAGTCCTAATATCTTTAAATATCTTTGTTGCTCCTCATAGCCTATCACAATGGAGTGACGACGTAAAAGACTCAGCTATCCTTTATCGTCCCGTGTGTTTCGTAGGAGGGATTAAAGGGAAATAAAAAATGTGATAAGCAACAGCATCTTCTTGCAAATAGCTCAAAATAATAAAAACTGCAATTGCCAACTCCCCTGACAAGCGTGGCAACGATAACGATGCCAAATATCCCCTCAATTAGGCAATCAACCCTCTCAGTAATGAGGGGAGGCATGTGCCAGCAGTGGGATATACATGGGCTGTAACTTTTAGGCAATCATTGGTATAGGCCTGTGTTCAGCAGTGAATTTCTGATAGGTTGTAATTAGTAGTACGAATAACGTATATGTATATTGTTAGGAAAGCTAGCATTTTTTTACAAAACCTTACCTCTAGGTTATACTAGATTTTTCTCCGTGGTTTACAGATTACATACAAATTTCACAAGGACTAACATTCAGACCCGGAACAATTATTTTTAGGTCAACAAATGCTTGCTTCGTGCGGGATTTCAATCAATATCTTTAGCGCTGCAATTAATAGATAATGCCACACACATACGTGCCACAGTGCCACGAAATCTTTTAAATATAACATAAAATACATATAACAAAAATAATCTTTTAAATATAAATGGAATATGTTGTTTCATGTTTCTTTAAAATTCGCATATTCTATACAACATGATCTAACTATGTGACGTTAGAATGTAATTCAGATATGTCTGCATTCAAGTAACAAAAGGAGCACCTTTCTATAGGAGGGGACTTCAGCGTACTTCGAAAATCTTGAGCGTACGTCTCCTTTTGATGCTTCATGTTATTTGCGTACAGTTCTTCGAGTTTCACTCGTTTTAAAAGGTACCCTCTACGGAGTTCGTCCTTTGATCTCCCTTGAAACGGAATGATGCCGTGAACAGCGAAAATTGACGGCGACCATTTAAAATAATTGAGTGTCTTATTTTTAGTTATAAAATGAGAAAAAATGCCTTAACGCCCTCAGTTTTCATTACAATTTTTATGTAAATTACAAGGTAATAAAACTTACAAAAGAGTACTTCTTACTGATCAAACCACAATAGTTTCTTGAGTTATCTTTATTCCATACAAATATATAAAACAGAAGTGTCAATAAATGCGCATGAAAGTATAGCACTTATAACAAAATACAGTTTTTTTTTTAATCCGTGTGTCTGTTTGTTCCCGCTAATTTTAGAAATGGCTGGATCAATTTTGATAAGACTATAGATTGGCAGAAATCTGATGTTATAAGGAATAGCTTAGGCTTCTTTTGTTTTAGAAAATGAATTAAAGCTCCGCGCATTAAAAAAATCGTGAATTACAAACGTAATAAATTCCACACTGACGAAATTGCTTGGAACAGCTGGTTACATTTATATAACTATTACTTTTTGCAATAGAAAATTCTGCTTAAAAAAAGGCATTCCTTTTGACTTAAAGTCTCTATACATGTTAGCGACGACAAGTGAATTTAATAATTTAATTTCAATATATTCTTATTTGTGATATAAAACTAAGTGTAAAGACTGATAGTGCCTAATAACAAGAAAGTGAATTAACTACTTATATTAGCTTCAATTCTTATTTGAAAATTACGTAAAGAAAGTTAGTAACAAAAGTCTGTAACGAAAATGTGAATCTAATTGCTTATTTAGGTTTAATTAGAATGTTAGAAACGAGATATAAGTCTAGTAACTTATTTGAACTTTCTCTTATTATAATTTAAAGAGCTGTAATAGAAATATTAACATTTAAGTGTAAATTTAATGATTTGTTTAATTCTTTTTCTTTTAAAGTAATTTAAAACGACAATATGTCAATATTTCACTTTTGTAATCTAATTTCTTATTATAAAATAGATTTTAATTTAATAAGAAGTTAAAATGTATTCTGTATAGATTCTTAAACTCCTCGCCGAGGAGCAAACGAGCATGCGGCTCACCTGATGTTAAGTGACTACCGCCGCCCATGATCAACCGCAATACCAGGGGAATTGCAGGTGCGTTGCCGGCCCTTTATAAAGGAGTAAGCTCTTTTCTTGAAGGTCCCCAGGTCGTATCGGTCCGGTCGCCGGTGGTAAACTATTCCACAGAGAGGTTGTACGCGGAAGAAAACTCCTTTTGATACGTACAGTGGTGGACCGCCAAGCATCCAGATGGTGTGGATGGTATCGGGACGTTTGACGTGTAGTGCGTTCACGAAATTTGGCGGCTGGGATTAATCCGAACAATTCCTCAGAGCACTCCCCGTGATAGATGCGATAGAAATACGCAAAGAGATGCAACATCTCTTCGCAGCGCCAGTGAATCGAGTCGATCGGAAAGCACTCGGTCGTCGACGATTCGAGCCGCTCTGCGCTGGATGCGGTCAAGTGGAAGGAGCTGGTACTGGGGAGCCCCAGCCCAGAGATGGGAACATATTATATTGCTTTCCGCAACTAGATAATAATTGTGGCTTGTAAAATAGGTCACCTCAACAGGATAAGAGCCATTTTCTTACAGAACGCTGACGTAAAAATGCATCATTACGTTGCTTTGTTGAATATAGTGAGTAACGGGAACTTCAGTTCCTAGTAGTCATTCTATTCTGCAAGTGTATAATTGAAATTTTCGATCGGAAAAATATCTTTGAATTAGTTGATTTCAGTTTAAATAATACCATACTACGAATAAATACGGACTGATAATAAAAAACGTTGTAAAAGTAAATCTTAATATTTAAGTATCAACAAATCTAGATATTATACCATCGGCAAAGTTAACAGTGGTAGAGCCACGCGGCAGCTTTGCTGTCGCACGTATGGGCCGGCTCAAACCGGGGTGGTACCACGACCTCACAGAATACCGGCGTGAAGTGGAAGCTCTGCTTCCGCGTTTCGTCTGGTGAGTGCAGGTGGCCGGAGGCCCAAATCCCCCCCCCCCCATCAACATGGTAGCGGAATTAAATGATAGACTACCCCAGGAGGGTACCAGCACCCCTGGAGAATCCCTCGCTGAGCATCCACGACCATGTTTCTCCACTTCTGAACGTGGGTGCTCAGGCTGCCCCGCGTATTCTGGGGGGGGCAATATTCCGCTCAAGACTAAAACTGCTCGGGGCAAACGGAGCAGCAAGACCAAGGCGACCCCTGCCACGCTGTCCGTGAATTTCTGCAATATCAGGGGACTTCACTCTAACCTAAACGCCGTCCACTACCATCTCGAGACGGCGAGGCCGGCTCTGCTCTTTCTGACCGAGACGCAGGTGTCCTCTCCGGCTGATGTCTCGTATCTCTCCTGCCCGGGGTACAAACTGGAACACTCCTTTGTGCCTCGGGCTGGAGTTTGCGTTTACGTCAGAGAGGACATCTGTTCTCGACGCCTCGGCAGACTTGAAGGTTCGGACCTGTCCATCCTTTGGCTACGCGTAGACAGCGACGACCATCCGCGCGTCTACGGGTGCCTCTATAGGTCCCATAGCGGTAATGCCGAAACAGACCGACTCTTCGACCACGTCCAAATGGCTGCAGATTCGTTGCTACAGCAGATCCCCTCCGCAGAGATCGTGATCCTCGGCGACTTTAACGCCCATCACGCCGAATGGCTCGGTTCACGTTTAACCGATCATGCGGGGAGATCTGTTCATGATTTTGCCTTGGCATATGGTCTGACACAACTGGTTACTTCGCCTACGCGGATTCCAGATGTGGAGGATCATGCACCTTCCCTGTTGGACCTTCTGCTGACCTCTCACCCGGACGGATATCAGATTTCCGTTGACGCCCCTTTAGGCTCCTCGGACCATTGTCTTGTCCGGAGTGTGGTGCCACTCACGCTGAAATCGCGGTTGCATTCTGCAGGCTGCCGCCGTGTTTGGCACTATAGGTCAGCCGATTGGGATGGGATGCGGTCTTTCTTTGCATCCTACCCTTGGGGGCGGGTTTGCTTCTCGCCGGATGATCCCAACGTTGTTGCGGATTCTGTCGCTGATGTGGTACTTCAGGGTATGGAACTTTTTATTCCTTCCTCTGTGGTGCCCGTTGGAGGCAAATCTCAGCCATGGTTTGGTCGCTCCTGTAAAATAGCATCATGCTATAAGCAGGAGTGCTACCGAGCCTGGGCTGACGCATCAGCGTCCAGGGATGTAAACACCAGCGCTCTAAAAAAGAAGTATAATTCCGCCTCTAGGTCCTTCAAAAGAGTCATTGCCAAGGCAAAGTCAGAGCACATAGGCAGAATTGGCGAGAGACTAGTTCGTCTTCCTTCTGGAACCCGTGCATTCTGGTCTCTCGCCAAGGCTGTCCAAGGGAATTTCTGTCAGCCATCTCTTCCATCTCTGCACAGGGAGGACGACTCACTGGCCCACACCGCAAAGGAGAAAGCCGATCTTCTAGGCTCTTTCTTTGCGTCTAACTCGACTCTCGATGACGGGGGGAGTACGCCGCCGACCATCCCGCGGTGTGAGTGCTCCATGCCGGAAGTGCAGTTCACTCAGCGCTCGGTTCGCAAAGCACTCCTCTCCCTGGACATCCATAAGTCGAGTGGGCCTGATGGAATCCCCCCAATTGTGCTGAGGACGTGTGCTCCAGAGTTGGCACCGGTTTTAACGCGTCTTTTCCGGTACTCCTACTCCCTAGGCGTAGTCCCAAAATCATGGAAGACGGCTTTCGTCCACCCGATCCCTAAAAAAGGCGACCGCTCAGACCCGTCCAACTACCGGCCTATCGCCATCACCTCCTTGTTCTCCAAAACAATGGAGTCCATTGTAAACTGCCAGCTCATGAGGTACCTTGAGGATCACCAGCTGATTAGTGACCGCCAATACGGTTTTCGCCGTGGTAGGTCAGCTGGTGATCTTCTGGTCTACCTAACTCACAGATGGGCGGAGGCAGTAGAGTCCAAGGGGGAGGCATTGGCCGTTAGTTTGGACATTGCGAAGGCCTTCGATCGGGTTTGGCACAAAGCGCTTCTTTCGAAGCTCCCTTCCTATGGGCTTCCCGAGAAATTGTGCGATTGGATCACCAGTTTTCTTGCAGATCGGAGCATCAAGGTCGTTGTAGACGGTGCAAGCTCCGATTGCAAGCTTATTAATGCTGGTGTTCCACAGGGCTGCGTGCTATCGCCAACGCTGTTTCTTCTGCATATCAATGATATGTTGCAAACCCGTAGCATTCATTGCTATGCAGATGACAGCACTGGTGATGCTCTTTACACCGGCCGAGCCAATATTTCTCGGGAAAACGTCTCTGAGTGCCGGGACAAACTTGTGTCTGAAGTCGAGTCTCTGCTGGACAGAGTCTCGGATTGGGGGCGACTAAATCTAGTCCAGTTTAACCCCCAGAAGACACAAGTTTGCGCGTTAACCGCTAAAAAGAACCCCTTTGTCGTATCCCCTCAGTTTCAAGGCACTCCCCTTGTTGCCTCAGCCAGTATCGGAATCCTCGGCGTCGACATATCGAGTGACGTGCAGTTTCGTGGTCACTTGGAAGGGAAGGCCAAATTGGCCTCTAAAAAGCTTGGCGTGCTCAGCAGAGCGGGACAGTATTTCATGCCGGCACACCGCCTGCAACTTTACAAGGCGCAGGTTCGGCCGCTCATGGAATACTGTTCCCATCTCTGGGCTGGGGCTCCCCAGTACCAGCTCCTTCCACTTGACCGCATCCAGCGCAGAGCGGCTCGAATCGTTGACGACCGAGTGCTTTCCGATCGGCTCGATTCACTGGCGCTGCGAAGAGATGTTGCATCTCTTTGCGTATTTTATCGCATCTATCACGGGGAGTGCTCTGAGGAATTGTTCGGATTAATCCCAGCCGCCAAATTTCGTGAACGCACTACACGGCAAACGTCCCGATACCATCCACACCATCTGGATGCTTGGCGGTCCACCACTGTACGTTTCAAAAGGAGTTTTCTTCCGCGTACAACCTCTCTGTGGAATAATTTACCACCGGTGATTTTTCCGGACCGATACGACCTGGGGACCTTCAAGAAAAGAGCTTACTCCTTTCTAAAGGGCCGGCAACGCACCTGCAATTCCCCTGGTGTTGCGGTTGATCATGGGCGGCGGTAGTCACTTAACATCAGGTGAGCCACATGCTCGTTTGCCCCCTCTTCTATAAAAAAAAAAAAAAAAGTCTACAAAAGCGCTACAGAAATATTTTCTGTATTTATAGAAGATTATATCTGATAGACTGTAATAGACTTTCTCAAGTCATCAGCTGAACCTAGGCCTCCCCCAAGGAAAGTGCTATGCACCTTCTTTACCTTCAACGAATTCCTTCATATCTTCTTTTGACCTCCAACAACTTTTATTTTTAAATATACAACTTCTAAATTGAAAAATGAGCGATAAATAGATTTTGAGTTAAACGATTCCATATATACAAACATCCTTGTTTATATATATGAAACATATATATATATATATATATATATATATATATATATATATATATATATATATATTTATAGATTGATACTAGTTTCAAGCACACTTAGCAGAACTAGAAATATATTTTATTATAAAGTTCTCTAAATGCAACAGCTAGCGAAGGGTACACGTTCCGGCCATCCATCGTTAACACCGACGTGGAGTTTCTTTATCCCTATCACGTTCCTTGGAAGTTACGTTGGACACAAACAAAAAGCGTGAATGCAGCTTTCAGCTTGTGAGTAAAAACTTACTGTAAACTTCCTTAAACATATTTCTATTTGTATTATTATATAATTTGTATATTTATTTGAAAGGCAAATTAATAATTACATTTTAAATGTTATGTTTCCTTGAAAACTGCATAAATTGCAATGGATTTTTTAAAGATGTGTATATAAAAATAGTATATATTTTTATATTTTGTGTCAGTTTGTACTGCTTTCCGCAACTAGATAATAATTGTGGCTTGTAAAATAGGTCACCTCAACAGGATAAGAGCCATTTTCTTACAGAACGCTGACGTAAAAATGCATCATTACGTTGCTTTGTTTAATATGGTGAGCAACGAGAACTTCAGTTCCTAGTAGTCATTGTATTCCTGCAAGTGTATTATGCGTGAAATTTTTGATCAGGAATAATATCTTTGAAATAGTTGATTTCATTTTAAGTAATACCATACTCCGAATAAATACGGACTGATAATAAAAAACATCGGAGTAAATCTTTATATTTTAATATCAATAAATCTAGATATACCATCGGCAAAGTCTACAAAAGCACTACAGAAATATTTTCTATATTTATAAAAGATTATATTTGATAGGCTGTAATAGCCTTTCTCAAGTCATCAGCTGAGCATAGGCCTCCCCCAAAACGCGGTGCTATGCACCTACTTTACCTTCAACGACTTCCTTCATACCTTCCTTTGACTTCCAACAACTTTAAGGTGAAGTGGGCATCAAACGCAGATTTTTCACGCTTTACGAGTATATGAACTTTTTGATCGCCCCGTGCGCTATTTAATCGCGCAATATTTATTTGATATTTCTTTTTAAAATGATATACTGTTTTATTGAAAAATATACCCATAATTCACTCACGTATTTACTGGTGAACACATAGCCTGAATTTAGTTAAAATTGATTTCATTATATTCGAATTAAACTGCTTTTTCACTTAGTTTGCACTAAAATTGTAGATTTTGAAGAAATTTTGCGATCTTTTTCTATCGAGTCAAAATGTATCAATCGTGTTTTGGCTACCATAATTCACTAAGAAAAATCTTTAACTTTCATAATGAATTAAAAAAATGTGAATTCGTAGTTTTTAATGACAAAAAATTGCACTTTTAAAGCGTGAAAAATCTGCTTTTGGCACCCACATCACCTTAATGTTCAACGATTTTACATATCTTGCCAGGTCTTCTTTACTTCACCTAGTGGGAGGAGGCCCTACACTTTTCTTAAAAACACGAGGCTGCAACTCGCGAACCTTTTTTCCCCATTGGTTGTTTTTTTTTGAGCTAAAATCCCGGTCTTTTGCCACATTAGTTTTGTAATCCTTGGTCGGTTACTATGGTTCTGCTGCGGATATCGTCATTACGAATTCCTATTAGGGATTCTATACTTTTCTCTACTTTTCCCGTCATTAGGGATTCTATACTTTTGACAATTTAGAGCATAGCCCTCTCCATAGCTTGCTAGGCGACTTTCTCTCTTGTACTATCACCAGTAAAGGACTAGGTTCCATATCCGTATGTCCTAACCGACAACACGCACTTCGAGTTATTCGTAACGAGAAAATTACGTAAGTGTAGTCTCTCGAAAAGTGCCTAGCCGAGTTGGAAACTTTGTAGTAAGCTATTTCATTTTCTAACTTTCCTTTTTTCATTCCATTGATAATGCTTCATAATTATGATAGGCCTATGTATGTACGTTCAGCAGACGACAATTCACAAGTTTAATCCCGAGTAATAATCACGTAACTAAATTGTAGCCAAATCCTTCAATCCGTTATACGCGTTACAAAACTTTTTTTTTACGTGGTAGAGCCATGCTGCAGCTATATTACGGTTGTAGCACGAATGGATCGGCTCGACCGGGGAAGGACCACGCTCTCAAAAAATACCAGCATCAAATAGCAGCTTAACGCAACTGTGTTTCGTTTGGTGAGTGTAGAGAACCGGAGACCCTTTTTACCGGAAACGAGGCCATCTTAGTCCTCACGGGAGACAACGCATCTGCATTTTGATTCGTTATCGACGATAGATTTAGATATCTATGGGGCACAGCAACCACTTACCATCAGATGGACTGTGTGCTCGTTTGTCACTATGAAAAAACCGTAACCGTAGTCTATATTACGAGTAGTGTGTAGATAGTATGAGTTCCATACGCACTTTACACACTGTCCATATTTCTCTTTAGTACTTACGTATGTTTTATTTCATTCAGTGTTAATAATTAATACGTGCATTAAATAAAAATATGTATACCAATTTTTCTTTTAGACTACAGCAACAATCTCAAACAACGATAAATAGACGAACAAGACTGTGAAATGAAAACAAACGAGAGAACGCCAATTGAAATCGAACTGAACGAACACGTCATTAATCAGAGTCTCGCTGATGCCGGGCGAAAATACGAAACGGTTTTTTCCCTTTTATTCTATTGTTTTCAAGTCAAAACCTGTTGTTTGAAATGCTAGAGCTAAGAGTGCCTCGCTATACCAGAGAGAAGTATCAACTATCAATTATTGTATACTCTGAAAGTCCGCCATGGGGAGTTATTTTATTGAAATTAGTACGATATTCTTTAAAAGTCTACATGTAGTTTAAGCCTTCATTATATGATACAATAACAAAATTAAATGACTGAATCTAAGCCTTATACTATTTCAATCATTATAGTCATACAAATATAATTTTATTATGAATATTTAAAGCGGGAATTTCATTTTTAAAATAACGTTTTCTTTTGGAACCGACATCGTTAAAATACTTATGTATTTCTTATACATCTTATCCATATATACGTAAAAATATAATGGACATGTCTGTCGGCATTATGTCCGAAATAATTGTCTTGTAATGAGATGAGGCGGTTTTTTACATACCTATAAGACGTGAATAACTACGAAAATGTTTAAAATGTTTGTATGTTTGTCGGTCTATCTGTTTGCCTCTCCGGGTTAATCTTCAAAATGGTTGAGTCGATAGTAATGGAACATGACGTACGGATAGAAAGCAATGCCAGGAGTGATATAGGCTATATTTTATCAGAAAATCTTATGATCAAAAAATAAATAAAATTAATGGTTATCTTGAATCTTAAAATATGTGACGTACATTAATATATCTCAACCAACCGAAGCCGGGGCATGTCGCTAGTTATAATACAAATAGAAAAACAAAAACTACATTAGTCAGAGAGGGTTCGTCTGAATTCTAAACGGAACCCCTTTTATTCTTCAGTTGTTAAAAAGAAAGGTCCTCTGTATAGGTATAATGAGAGCGAAGCAATCATCACAATGAATGGTGAGTCGGAGAGACGAGGAGTGCTTTCGTCTGAATGTCGGATTCCGAGCCGCCTCGGTGGGCCGCCGGCGGGCGAGCGTGTAGAGGCGGTGTGAGACCACGCGACCCGCAGCGACGCCAACGCGGCCCTATTCTTATTTTGTGCACGGTGTGTGTACACTTTGGATACATTTTTTCCTTGCTCGTAAAAACTTTTAATTATTTTAATCCTCTAGTAATTGCTTTAGATTTTAATGGTATTTTAAATGGATATTATAATACCTTTAGAGCTATAAACTCGTTAATTCTATAATTGAGCCGTGGTAGCTCAGATAGTTAACGCTTGCTGTTATAACAGAACACGAGTAACCCGGGTTCGATCCCCGCCGGCACCAATGAAATTGTTAATTGCAATTTTAAGTGCTGATTTACCACATGTTCGGCGGTGAAGAAAAACATCGTGAGGAAACCTGTATGTCTGAGGAATAAGAAATAATAATATTTCGAAGACATGTGAAGTTCGCCAACACGCATTAGGGCAGCGCGGTGGACACTTCCTTGCCCTAAAACCCTCTCAGAAATGAGGGGAGACCTGTGCCCAGCAGCGGGACGTATATAGGCTGTAACTTTACTTTTACTTTTTATGCTGAAATTCCGCGAGAGCTTGGTCCTTCCCTAGTTAAGCCGATCTATTCATGCTGCAGCTATAAAATGGCTCTACCAATTGGAACCTCCGTACAGAATAAGACGTTCGACAAGCAGTAGCCTAAGGCTAATTAGCAGCAGCTAAGTACTACCGCCCTAATGGTTCGCCTACTATTACAAGCATCTGAAACTGACTTTAATTATAAATATAATAAGTAATATATAAACAATATCTTTGTTTATGAAGCCATTACAAAAACAAAACTATTTCAATGAGTGTTTGTCACTACAAAAAACAAGAAGTGGCATTGTCAAGGAATCACTGCCTTGTTGAATTCGTAGAGTCTTATTTTTCCATTTTGTTAAATTTTAATATTCTTCGCAATCCAAAAGGCGCTACTCAACAATAGTCCTTACAAAAGCAGCGGTTAGAGTGGCGCAAGATGCCTCTGGAGGAATGTAAATAATTTAGAAGACTGTCCTTTGAGTCATACCGGCGCCATTAAATTTGGTCTGTTTGCTAGGCTAATTTTGCAGATTGCCCTCGGGAAATCTCGAAGTGAAAAATTCGTAATTAAAATGTTGGTTCGTGTTGAATACCGATATGAAATTTTTGTGAATTGTATTTGCATAATATTTTCCCTCTTATCACGTTTATAATTTCTAAAACCTATGTTTGTTTTTCAATGTTATTAGAAATATTTACCTACTTATTAAAAAAACAATAAATAATATTCCCAACCATTGCCATATAAGACTACAAAATATTTTCGGAAGGGATAAAAATGTCAAGACGGTTTAGTATTCATCTACAGTGCGGTCAGTCAAATGCTTGATGCTTTTAAATACGTCTCCTACAAGCTTGCCGTCTCATAAATACGAAATAAATTGTGTGGACAGTGGCGTTATGTAACCTCTTTCAATTTTGTTTAGGGATGCTCTACATGTCACCATTAGAATTACCTCTGCTCTTTAATACTAATTGTGAGTTAGTATGTAACGTCGCATCGACTTATTTTATTACTGTAATACTAACAGGAACGAATTAACAACTGGACCTGATATAAAACACAAATGTATGAAAACTCGTTCAACCAAGTGGAGAATAACTCGCACGGAGATCTTATTACGTTAATGTAAACACAGATACGAAATTCGTAGAAGTTTACTCTATTTCTAGTGCTTGATCCTAGTCGATAAAATATATCGATGAACGATTGAGAAAGAAAAGGCGTATCGTAAATAAGCTGTAAAACAAAGGAAATAAAGGGCTAATGAAGGTGAGGTAAGCTTCCGGTATTTAAATTTTAATTAAAATAAAATAAGCAGGACATTTTTATAGACTTTATACAATTATAGTTATGATAAACGTCAAATGTTTTGTTAAGTTTAAATTATTTTAGTAGGTTTACAGACTTATTATGTGTATCATCTTTCTTAAATGTTTCTTAGAATTTGTTGTGTTCGCTTGTTTTCTTATATAAGCAATTCTAATGTTTAAATACTTTTCAGCAACGGATTTCGTTAATCCTTCAACGTGATTCACGTCGTCGTTTTCAAATTTATGGAAATGAATATCTTCGTACAACGGAAGTTGCAGCAATGTTTCTGTTACTTTCGGCAGAAAAAAGTCTGTTATGTAATCTTTTTTTAGCCTTTTATTCTGAACACCCTTCATAAGTTCGAGTTCGCAGTGCTAACAAATAGCTATGGTATCACTTGAGGGAAGTATCAGTTTTCCCTTGTCTTTATGGGCAATGAGACTGCCTTCATTGGTGTCATTTTCTGTTTCTTTGCATTAGTATTAAAACAGGCAGTATCGAAATATACACTGCATATTATGGCGCTGTGTTTCGTTTGGATCCAGGTTTCATCTTTACGAACTGCTTCTACCCACTTTCTCTTCCGAGAAGGGTCACTGGGAAATCTGAAAATTCGTGTAATTTATGTGTTAAAATATTTTAAGTACAGATACTAATTATAATTTTTGCATTTATAATATTTTTATTTAATTATAAAAATTATTATTATAAATGTAATGACATCAGATTGTAGGATACTGTTATATGTATAAGTATTTTTAAGAGTTATTGTATTGTACAAATAACATCATCGTTCGTTCGGTCATATCGTCAAATATCGATATATTTTTCGACATGGTCAAGCAATAGTCGATGTCAAATTGACTCATTCCACAATTTTAGTCACTGTTCTGAATAGTATAATCCAAACAAAAACAAAGACCAAGTCTAAAATTGCTTGGTTACTGACAAGACCGATATAGGTACGTCTGCTCATATGTCGGGTCCAGTGGTTAATTCGTTCAAGTCCTAACATTATAGTAGGTAATTTAACAATGGTATCTAATTTAATATATTGCTTCGTTATAAAATAGGTCGTGTCATGACTGACTGACATAAAGTTTTATATTGCAGCTATAATGATGTCACTGTGCTACAGATTACTTATGCTTTAACAAATTAAAAATATATTTTTTTATGATTCGATGTTTAAATGAATTTACTGTTTATATTATAATAAAGGTTGTTCTTTTGATTTTTATTCCACGGCAATGCTGCAAATGGTTTTAACGAATCTATCATACTATTGAAATACTGTCACATAACTTTTTAGTTTTGGTATATAAGTAATGATTATATTCGAATATGAAAATTTCAAAGAACATTTCTTTTGTACATTTTATAATACTTATATGAAAATTTTGAAAAAACGGCGAGGTATGTCTTGTATTTTCAAAACTACTTTAAAATTTTATAAAATTTAAGATATATTCTTGTTTCGATGTCCGAATAGATAATCTAACGAGATTGATAATTTTCGAACTCTTGTTAGTATTTGCTTTTATTGTTTGAAATGCAACATTCTTTACGAAAGTAATTGTTGACTTTAGCTTTTACATTTCAAACATAAACATAATATATATAGGTATAGGTATAGGGAAGCAACATGCCAATAAACATGTTCCAAAAATCATGCCTCCGTGAAATTCGATAATGTAATTGATAGTAGTTTTTGCATGTATATTACTAACTTTTGCCCGCGTCATCATCCGCGAGGAGTTCGTTAAACGACATCATTTCGAAAATGACAGCTCATTTTCACCTTTTCTATTTATTTGCTTTTATCAGTTACTTCGTCCGCGATGTAATCGGTAATAATATTTTTGTATCCACAATTCAATACTGAATGTCATCATACTAAGGAGTTTCTCTCTAAAACTTCTTCTGGGTAGAGCTCAAATTATATGGAACTTACAGCACACTGTATATAAATACCTAAAGTAGATAATTTGTTTATATTTTACTCATCAACAAAACGCTTTAACCTTAGAAGAATAAAATGACTGGACCAAAAACTGTATGATTTAAGGACGCAAATTTTAGTTGGGCATATTGCACTAAAAGGGAAAATTTAAAATATAATTGTTAATTTCTGCCAGCACGTGCAAGTTCTGGGCATCGACATTCATTTATAGCCAACATACGGCTTATCATGGGAAGAACATGGAGTGCCCAAATAAACGCCAACCACTTTTAAAATCCAGAGTCAGACTATGAAAGGATTGACTCATTAATGGTCATAATATTTGCTAACCTTAGGAGGAATCATAGCCTTTTAATTTGAAATTATAAATTATTTGAAACATCGATACACATTCTCCTTTAGCCGTGGTAGCTCAGGTGGTTAGCGCTCGCTGTAAACTTGCACCAGCACCAATGAAATTTTTAATTGCAATTTTAAGTTCTGATTTAGAAAAAAAATTATTTCAAAGACATGTGAAGTTCACCAACAAGCATTTGTGCAGTGCAGCGGACACTTCCTTACCCTAAAACCCTCACAGAAAAGAGGGGGGGGGGGGGGCTGTGCCCAGCAGTGGAGCGTATATAAGTTGTAACGTAGTGTAGTGGCTTTTATAATTTCTGGACGTTGGGTTGTGTATCAATCCTTTTTTCCAAGGAGTTGAGAAGCACAACTGGCAGTACTGTCGTCTGTAATGCTTTGACTCACCAGCCACCATGTCTAATATGTTTTTATTCATTTTATAAACAAATATCATTTTTTGGCGACAGAAATGAATTTCTCATTATAAATCTTCATTATGAATACCGTTACAGCGTATTAAAGTCCACTGGTGAATATAGGACTCCCCCATAGCATGCCTCATAGGGATATTCGCCATAGTTGCCATGCTTAGCAAGCGGGTTGGCGACAATAGTTTTATTTTTATTTTAGTCATTATTAGGGAACAGGCTTCTGTCCATCTCCTTATGTGTTTCCCTCTACCGCCTTATACGACTCCCACGGGATGATATGGGTTTCTTGACATGTCACCACTGCATGGAAAAATTTATGCGAAAATTGAATTTGATTATCTTTGTCCGTTTACAGTCAATTCTCTCCTAATTGTAGCAGCTTACTTACATACGCACCTGATACTTGGTCATTATAGTTTCACAAAGGGGGACGCCCATTTTCGGCCATGGAACGCCCAACAATGTGCATTTGTTAAAAAATTATATCTTTATTTATGGTTATTAATCGCGGTATTCATTTATCCTCAAACAATGGGAATATTTTTGCACAAATTAAAAGTACCGAAAAGATAATAATAAAAGTTAGGTAGACCATTATGTCATTAGTTTGTGAATAAAAGAAAAGTGTTGCCAATCAAAAAACACATTTAAAAAATCGATTCTCTTTTTCGGTCGATTGTTTACGGTATCATCATTACAGTACTAATATAATTTTTAAATAATTATTATGTTATGATAATTAAACAAGCGAATTACTAGTTGATTTCCAATGAATTCTTTAGAGAGTAACAAAACGCTACGGCACAATTTTACTGTTAATCTTAACCGATCTTCTTTGAAAACAGATAAGAACTGTTATTCTTATCTGTTTTCAAAGAAGATCTGTTAAGTTATCCTTATCTGTTTATAACAATACATTTAAAATAGAATCATGTTATGATAACGAAACAAGTTACTTTCCAGCTGATTTACCATGAATCCTTTAACCTTTTGAGCGCCAAAGTCGCCTATACTTGACCAACACCTGCGGGCTCTGAGCGCCAACGACGTCTATAGTTGACAAAAAACCCGGCTCTCAAAAAATGAAATATAGATATTGGAAAATTATTACAGGTATTTTAATTCTACACTCCTCAAAATAGGAATAACCCAGCAACATGTGAGTATAAAAAACAAGTCTTCTAGAGCCACAAGTACTAAGAAACATTGAACTAATAAAAATTGATTTTTATCTGAGTCCAGCACGCCAAAGTCGTCTATGGTTGACCGCTAATGTCAAACGCGGGAAGCATAGATTTCTTGAAAACTATCCAAAATTCAGCTCAATGGTGTTTTTTTTCTATTATTATTATTGATATTTGAATAAAATTAAAGGTTAGAAACATAAAACTATAATTAGCTACATGAATAAAAAAATGTTATCAGATCATCTTCGCATAATAAATCTAATATCTCAACTCTAGCGCATCTTTAGCGCGTTATCGAAAATCAGTTCACTGGGCACCGTGATCAAGGATAAACGACACCCTGATGATGTCATAAGTGATTACCGAGAAAAGTAGAGCAATGCAACATGAACGATTCCTCAGAACTCATTCGGATTTTGGAAAGCGTCGATGATGATGAATTTTGATTTTTGATTGATGAATTGAATTTTTGATTGATTGGTGAAATTATGTTTATTTATTCCATGACCAAGATTTTAATATTATAAGGCTGATTTACCTAGTGCGAATAATTATATATAACTGTTGATTAATGAATAATTATGTACCTTTTTTAATAATAATGCAAAATTACAATTAATGTTTTTTTTTACTTGAGGTGTGAAGAGCAATTTTTCATTTTGTGTTGTGCCATTTTCTTTCTCAGTCTCAAAATCATCTAGCAGCATCAGCATCATATCAAATCCCCATTGTCATAAGAGTGTAAGACTTTTCTTCTGTGCTTCACTTGGTCTACGCCTTCCCCGACACATAAAATATTATGAATCGATGTCTGTATATTTCGGTTAGATCGATTTTGAAATCGATACACAACATTCTAAGAATGTTTAAAAAAGGAAGGTCAGCTACGCCGTTGTCGTCCAGTCGTGACAGTGTCGTCATTAGGATGGAGAGTAGTGCTGTGGTTTACTACTATTTTATTGTTATTGTTTGTTTTTTATTTATGTTTATATGTACAAAGTACATATATAAAAAGAATGGATGACAGCACAAGATTAAATAAAACATACAGTTTATAAAGAGTCATTTATAGCATAAAAAACCAACAAAAACAAGTTATTTTACGTTATCGATATATCAACTCTTGGCAACACTATTTTGTTTTGGCGCTTTGGCGTACAGGACACGGTAATGTGTTTTTGGCGTGGCGTTCAAAAGGTTAAAGCTTAACAAAACGCTACTGCACAATTTAACTGTTCTTAAAAATACATTTCAAATAGCATTTAAATAAATAAAGGAAAATATATTTTAAAAAGTGTGCAGAACTTAAAGCACCTCAAAGATTGTTTTTTTAACGATATTATTAATCGAATAAAAATCGATATCTTTTCATCGATTTTATGTCAGTTAAGTGGCAACATCGAGTCTGACAGCTAGGCCCTGTCATGGAATGAAATCACAATTCAGTTCACATTTCACAACCATATCTATACCTATATAAATAGTCACATGTAGAATTCATTTGCGTGTTACTTTGTTTTTATTTTTGTGAATTTGTTATCAAAGTAACGAACTAGCCTTATAAATGGACTTTGACATTTTTCCCATCATATAGCGAAAACACGAAGGCATTTATTGGAAATTCCAGAACTGCGAAATCTTATACAATAATAGGTTCGACCACAGCAGGTAAATAGTTACAATCATGTGTCATGTCTTTCTTTTCGTCATTCTACAATTGCAGCAATGCTTATTAACTGAGTTGTCTTATAATTATATCAATTGATATAATAATTATGGCTTCTTTATTAGGTACAAGTTTCGAGTGATAGTGTAGTATGCCACGCATATTAAGACTGCAGCCTGGAATCAAATACGACATCCAACTAGCGAACAGGAAAATTCACCAATTAATAGTCATGGACATGTATGTATCAGCTGTCGCAAGTCACTTTTGAGAATAAGATCACACACATTGTTTGGGTCTGATTCTCCACGTGAGGAACTCATAAGGAATCAAATTGGCCATCAAATTGCACCACGTGAGGTACGTGTTCAACATTTTTTAATTTATTAAGTGTATCTGATAGTGATACATGTTTTTACTCTGATTACATCCACACAAACTATATCTGACAAACATACAAGCTTATTTATAACATGGCGATAAGATTAGCTTGTCACACCAGATAGACTGCTACCGTTTTTACCAACTACCAAGTAATGAGACAATTGATTTTTCATTGTTTTTGGACTACTGGTAGTTTTTAAGTGCTTAATTATTAAATAATATAGGCCATTAAGTCTGCTTTTGTGCAGTAACAATTAACTTGATAAATATTTTATATTTATTTGAGTTTAAAGGATACAAACCTATTTTATTTTTATTTAGTTTACTTTTTCACTTTTTTATTTAATATTATTTCGGTTGCCATCGTCATCTCGTGTGTGTCATAATTGTTGGCGAAGGTTTGATAGAGCAGCATCACATTCAACTGCAGAATGGGAACCATCTGAATCATCTAGTTCATCCTCCTTGCAATCTGAAGTCGGTAATGTATTGCACCCAGATTCAAACATTCTAATTTCAATAGAGAATGAAGCTGGGTATTCCCACCTGCTTGGGACACTGTATTTAATAAAATTAAAACTAAACCCAAGCATACCACGCAAGACTTCAAGAAAGTAAGTTCATTCTGCGTAAATCGGACCATAAATAGTTATTAAAAAGCTGAAGTTACTCCAAGTTAACATTGATTTCGGTACACCAGTCACCTCAATCCCCCATGACCATGGGTGCTGGAAAGCACCCGAAAGTCGGGAATTAAAAATCAAAGAAATTAAATGCAATAACATCGCTAAAATTAGTTGTTAAAAAACTGTATTTGTGAAAATAAAAACTTTTATATCTTAAAATTCCCGACTTTTTTTAAACCAATTTCTTAACCATTTCATTCCTTTAATTGTATATTATCATATCTATATGCTTTTATATGTCCGAAACCGCACCCATGGCCGAAATGTCTATGAAGAGTGGGCAACGCCCTTTGTTGTTTTCAGTGTTTAGTTGCGACATCTTGAGACATACTTTCATATTATCATCCGCCGGTGGACCCTTCTCAATAACTTGCAGTGTCCATCTAATGTCGCATGCGAATAAAGCAAAAGCACCGCTCATTAGAGCCTGATTACTATGGATGTCCTGCAAGCTGTGGCTTGAAGATTCTACCGTACGCTTATGCGACATAGCGCACTCATTCCACACGATCAACTTGCAACATCTGCGTCTGCGTGCGTGCGTGTGTGCTTACCAAAAAAAATAATATAATTTAAAAAAAGTAGATTAACAGGCCTTATTCATCTATTGAATTTTAAGGCAAAACTGTCCTCCGATATGTTTGGACAGGCTTTGGTATCACTTGGATATTATTTATTTCTCAAACATGCAAGAATCCTTACCATGTTTTCCTTCATTATCGAGTACGCGATAAATGAGCAATTAAAACTATAATAATTAAAAGCAATTAAAAAGTGAAGTGATGCCTGCATGCTTCCGTTGAATTGACATTAATGATGATTTAAATTAAATTCACTAATGTTAATGTGTCAAAATTTAACTGTTGTGTATACAAATTTTGCATACACGTAACAGTGAAATAGTATTGGAAATAATTAATGTAGAGTACTACATTAGACAGTTAATGCAATGGTTGATTTATAATCGACACAAAAAAATATAATTGATGTGATATAGTGAAGATATTTCCTCTTGATACTTAATTTTAAAGAACTGCTTTGAAATATAATAAAAGTGATAAGGCTACCGGGTGTCCCTCAAAGAAATCTTTTGTATTTTTCTAATATAGAAGTTTTCCTTTGTGTCTCTTTTCTTATGTTGTCTTTTGTTTAATTAATAAAAAAGTCATATATGTAAATATATAACATTAATACAGTTAATAGAGATCTCTATTTAAATAACATACTAATGGAATTTCTGAGAGAGAATATTCCGTTAACGTTTCCGTTACAGCCTATTAAAAGTCCACAGCTGAACTTAGCCCCCCACCCTATTGATTTCTTCATAAGGGGGATATTTTCCATAGATGCTACGGTTAGCGGGTTTTTTCCTTCTTTCGCTTCTTAAGATATCCACGGGATGATATGGAGTGGTAGATATTCTTACACCGCCACATAGGGTCGAAGAATATTCAAAAATTAATAATACTGTGCCGGACGGGCGAGACTCTCCGGAGTAAATGTTGTCGAAGATACTTCGCGAGTCGCTCACGTCCTACACCTATAGGTTCCGGTGGGTACTCTCACCGCCGTCTTTGTTGGTGCCGCTGAAATATTGTGGACTGTAGTTAAAATCAAAATGCACGATTAACAAATACAAATAGCAAGGTAGTGGCCAGCGGTTCGACTGATTGATTAGTCGCGAAATTTTATAACTATTTATCACGGTTGTTTAACTACGGTTGTTCACTGTATATTTCAAAAGATTTCTTTAAATTGTACGGTGGTATCAAATATCTATTGGTAGTAGCTGGTTTTCTAACACTACTGACTAGCAGCTATTATCAACTAAACTAGCTGATTTTATCACTTGTGTAACTGCGGATATCAGTTACCACTTTCACTATATGTAACTGCGAATATCAGTTACGACCTTTTTAGGCTAGCTAACACTTTCATTATGTAACTGCGAATGTCAGTTACGACCTTTTTAGGCTAGGTAACACTTTCACTATGTGTAACTGCGAATGTCAGTTACGACCTTTTTCGGCTAGCTAACACTTTCACTATGTGTAACTGCGAATGTCAGTTACGACCTTTTTCGGCTAGCTAACACTTTCACTATTCACTATATACTGCTACTAGTCACTTCAGCTACCACCGGATACCACTTCACTTCACTTCACTTGTCACTGGTAGTTCTTCACACTACTACGGGTACTGGGTCCCGAACCCCTAAGGTAGACTTTAGCAATACTTTGCAGTGAGCCGCTTGCCATTTTCCGTTTTGCCTCTTTATTGCATAAACTTAACTAACTATACAGATGGCATAAATTGCAATATTTTCTATACAAAACTAATTGCTACACTAACATGCTATACATCATTAAATCGGTAGTCTGATACTTTATTAATATATCATAAAGGTTACTAAAAACATTAACATTGTAAAAAGTTATTAAACGAAATGTCCCAAATTTTCATAATATTTGGGCATTTTAATTCTTTAATTTTTCTATAACTACGAAATGCGTTTAATTATAAAAAAATATTCCTATACTTCTTTAATCTATAAGCCATATGCTAATTAAATGTCATATTTATAACTCTTTTAGGACATAAAATTATTTTCATTATTTTTAGTATGAACTATTACGCAGTTAATTAAAAACTTCTAGAGTTCCACGATAAGACGCGCTGTGATTGGTCGATTTTTTGGTATATAATAAAAGTTGTTTATATTACTTGTTATCAAAACGACATTCTATACAAACATATTGAGAGTTATAAATATGCTAAATAACTATATTAATACACGTTTTCACTCAGTTTTCTTGGTAATTTCACTATTAATACATAAAACAATATTCTTTATCATTTTGTTTCTTAAGGTTGTTAGGCCGTCGCGAACATTTCTCCCGCCGTGCAGCGTCGCGACGATTTTCTCACAGCGGCGCTGCATCCATTTCGGTGAGCGACGTTGCTTCTACTTCGGCAGCGGCACGAGTTTCCTGGTTGGCCTCTTGATTAGGCCGTTTGCTGTGCGTACTTCCACAGTGCGGATCTGTCCGTCCGCACCGGGGTAAACAGCTTCCACCCTCCCTCGTGGCCAGGTGTTACGAGGTAACTGGCCGTCAGCTATGAGGACTGGATCGCCCACCTGGAGATTGGGACCTCGCCCATGGGCCTCCCGCCGGTTTTGAAGTTCCGGTAAATACTCTCGGACCCAACGCTGCCAGAACATGTCAGCGAGTATCTGGGAGCGTCGCCAGTGTCTTTTGCTATTCATATCTTTTTCATTAAATACTCCAGGTGTCGGTAGTCTCGCAGATCCTCCTAAAAGGAAGTGATTTGGAGTGATGGATTCGTCGTCGTCGCTGTCTACAGAGATGTGAGTCAATGGTCTGCTATTTACTGTGTACTCCACCTCGCAGAGCAGCGTGGCTAATACTTCCTCATGCGGATGTCTCTCATGAAGGACGGTGTATAGTGCCGTCTTCACGCACCGTATGAGACGTTCCCTCTTGGTTGGTGTTTTATGCAGCAAATTGATTGGAAGTCGAGCGACCTTTAGGTTGAAGCACAGCTGATCGGTACCCGGTTTCCAGATTAATCCGAGTATCTTTTCCTCGGTTCCTTTGTTTCCCAGATCGACTGACTCAGATGCTTCATGGTCAGGTTCTAATTCTTTTACAACTTCTGGTGCGTTGGAAACCCATTTTCTTAAGGTGAAGTGCGCGTTTTTGTGTATGTCGCGTACTTCCTTCGATATTCGCATTGCCTCTTCCAGAGACTGGAAACTGTCGAGATAGTCATCCATATAGTAGTTTTGAATGATAGCTTCTACGGCTTCTGAATACTTGTCTATGTGTTTTTTAGCGTTCCAGTTCTTCGCGAATATGGCTGTGCAGGGTGAACTGGCTGCACCGAAAATGATCGACGTCATTCTATATTCCTGTGGAGCTTCATTACGTCGATCCCCTCTCCAGAGATATCTTAAGGCATCTCTGTCTTAAGGTCTGACTTTAACCTGCATGAACATTTCGGCTATGTCCGCGGAGACAGCGATTTTATGGCGGCGAAAACGCATCATGACCCCTGGTAATGATTGCAGTAGGTCTGGACCCGTGAGCAGGAAGTCGTTCAATGACACCCCCCTTTGTTTTGGCTGCGGCATCGTGTACTATTCGAAACTTCTCTGGCTTCATTGGGTTATGGACGTCGAAATGGGGTAGGTACCATGTTCTTCCCGGTGTGCTGGTTTTCGGTGCTATCTCAGCGTATCCTTTTTGTACTAGGGAATTCATTTGTTCATCATACTTTCTTTTTAGATCTTCGTCTCGATCTAATTTTCTTTCAATGGAAACGAGCCGTTTTATTGCTGTTTCATAATTGCCAGGCATCTCGATATCCTTTTTCTTCCAGAGAAGCGCTGTTTCTATGTGCCCGTCTTGTAACTGACGGGTGCTGGTATTTAGTATATCTTCAGCTTTCTTCTCCGGGTCGGAGTCTGGTCTTCTCGGATTGATAATGAGAGATTCCAGCGCGAAATATTCGCGGAGTTGGTCATCTATAGTTTTCTCGCTCTTGTGCAGCTCATTGGCCGCGTGGACGCGCTGATACGGGGCTTTAGTGTGTGCCCCGTGTAGCACCCATCCTAATTCTGTGAGCGAGGCAATTGGCTGGTGCGGCGGACCTCTTCGGATTTTAGTGGCTATCAGAAGTCTCCAATTGTCCTGTCCTATTA
The DNA here is from genome assembly GCA_907164705.1 of Parnassius apollo. Taxonomy (NCBI): domain Eukaryota; kingdom Metazoa; phylum Arthropoda; class Insecta; order Lepidoptera; family Papilionidae; genus Parnassius; species Parnassius apollo. Next base: position 2,031,330 of record CAJQZP010000795.1, on the reverse strand, counting down.
GGATCCTTGGGTTGCCGGAGTCATATGTTAGCTGCTCCTTCAGGTCTTTCAAGTGCTTGCACTTGGCTATGTCTACTGCACGCACAGGCTGTGGCCCCAAGTTTAGGCTTGCAACCGTGCGTGCTCTGAATGGCACCCTTTTTCTGTGGAGACTCTTCAGCGATACTTTGATTCTTCGGGATTCCGGTGAATCGAGGGTAGTGTTCCCGATAGCGGTGATCTTAAACGGGTCCAACCGCCCTGTAGCTCCAATTTGTTTGGCGATCTCTTCATCCAGTAGTGAAACTGTTGACCCATCATCCAGCAGGGCGTGTGTATTTACAGCTCCCGCCGGTCCAATTACTCGCACTGGAATTATTTTTAAATAGGCTTGATGCTTTGATACAGCGAATGAGTTAGCAACAGTTTCTTGAGATTCTTTTTGTTTGACCTCAGTCTTCTCCTTTGTATTATTATGGAGAAGTCGATTGTGTGTCGCGGTGCATCCTTTTATTCCACACTTATTGGTTTTGCATTTGTGTGTCTGATTTCGATAACGTAAACAGCGGAAACATAAATTATTTTGCTTTGCGAGTTCCCATCTTTTGTTGATATCTGCTTCTTTAAATTTTTTACATTCGGATCCGTAGTGACCCTCCTTTTCGCACACTCTGCATTTCGGAGACGGCTTAGTAGTAGCCGCGTGTGCTCTATGTACTGAACGATTGATTTGTGCTTCGTTTATAATTTCTGGAGGCGCAAATGCACTGCAGAAGCGAGCTTGCTCGGTAATAAATTCGCTGAAGCAGCCGAGGTCTGGTCTAGAGTCATATTTTTTCGGTGTAAATTCTATACCACTGGGCACGTATAGAGTTTGGCAGTTTGTCGGTGAGGTGTCGTAGCAGCTCTGCGTTAACGAGGTAATGATCTCGCTTTAGGGCTCTAAGAGTGATGACGCTTCCCCTCACTTTGCTCGCGAATGTGCAGATGTCTCTGGGCGCTTCTGTACAGCGTGCTAATCCTCGTAATTTCTCGGTTTCTGCTTGCGCGATTGAATCTGGACGCCCAAATTGTAGCTCCAGTTCTCGCTTAATCTCATCTGGCTTAGCATGCCCGATGAGTTCTGAACTGACTGTTTTCAAGGCTCTTCCTTGTAGACTTCGTCTTAGTCTAGCAGTGTTTTCAATGTCATTGAAGTAGCCTCGGGTTGTTTCGTAAATGGCACGGAATGAAAGCCACTCGGTATGTGCTCCGCTAAAGCTTGGCAGTGTCATTATAGCTTTCGACGCTGCGAAAGTATGCGACGATAGTGGCGCACTCTCTAACTTTGGTTTGTCAGCGAGCGCGGCTATAGCGGATGTGAGCTCCGATATAAATGGACGGAGCCCCCTGTCTTCACTTATGACAGGTTCCTGGCTAGGTTTCTTAGGCATGAGATCCTTGGGTACATCTGCTGGATAGGAATCCTTGTATGTGAGCTCTGATACATTCGGTAGGAGCCCCCTGTCTTCATCAACGGTGGGTTCCTGGCTGAGCTTCTGTGGCATGGGATTCTTTTGTACATCTTCTGGATAGGAATCCTGGTTCGGGAGCTCCTTTTGGGGCTCACTGAGGTCGACAACGTCCGGGGTCGGCTTTGTGACGGTTTTATTGAATGGTGCCATCCCTCCGGTGATTGCGCCTTGATTTGAATTTTGTTTGGCTACAGAGTTTTCGAGCCAAGATCGAACGTACTCACTTTTGGAGTGACCATCTTCATCATAGTCGTCTGATTCGTCTTCTTCCACAGCCATCTGCAAGGAGATCTGCGCAAGTTCTAGTTTGATCTTCAATACTTCTTCACGAGCCTTCAAAATTCTTCTATTGGGCCGAACAGTCTTCTTAGACTTCGTACTGCAAACGGTGTGGCCCCTCGGTGGCTCTTCGGTGTGGGTGTCTTCCCGGGCTGGTGGCGATGATGCACGGCTAAAGTCATCGTTGCCTTCTATCTGTTCCCTCTGCTTCGTTGTGCGGGCCGTAGTGGCCGGCGCGGGCAGGGGTATCCCCCCCTCGGGGGGGCAGCATGGCGCCTCAGCGCCCTCTACCGTTGACGGTGAGCGTGGTGGCATCTGGTGGTGGACGGCGGCGTTACTGGCCGACGAACCTCCTTCCAGACCGACGGTCCACGCCTTGGCTGCCCTTCCTTGCGAACGGGTGATCGGCATCTTGAATCTGAAAATTCTGCGGTTTTAATACGGTGGTGACTATTTACCCGGTTCCGAAATACAAACGGATAAATCCTGCTCGAAGGACCAACGAATGTGCCGGACGGGCGAAACTCTCCGGAGTAAATGTTGTCGAAGATACTTCGCGAGTCGCTCACGTCCTACACCTATAGGTTCCGGTGGGTACTCTCACCGCCGTCTTTGTTGGTGCCGCTGAAATATTGTGGACTGTAGTTAAAATCAAAATGCACGATTAACAAATACAAATAGCAAGGTAGTGGCCAGCGGTTCGACTGATTGATTAGTCGCGAAATTTTATAACTATTTATCACGGTTGTTAAACTACGGTTGTTCACTGTATATTTCAAAAGATTTCTTTAAATTGTACGGTGGTATCAAATATCTATTGGTAGTAGCTGGTTTTCTAACACTACTGACTAGCAGCTATTATCAACTAAACTAGCTGATTTTATCACTTGTGTAACTGCGGATATCAGTTACCACTTTCACTATATGTAACTGCGAATATCAGTTACGACCTTTTTTAGGCTAGCTAACACTTTCATTATGTAACTGCGAATGTCAGTTACGACCTTTTTTAGGCTAGGTAACACTTTCACTATGTGTAACTGCGAATGTCAGTTACGACCTTTTTCAGCTAGCTAACACTTTCACTATGTGTAACTGCGAATGTCAGTTACGACCTTTTTCGGCTAGCTAACACTTTCACTATGTGTAACTGCGAATGTCAGTTACGACCTTTTTCGGCTAGCTAACACTTTCACTATTCACTATATACTGCTACTAGTCACTTCAGCTACCACCGGATACCACTTCACTTCACTTCACTTGTCACTGGTAGTTCTTCACACTACTACGGGTACTGGGTCCCGAGCCCCTAAGGTAGACTTTAGCAATACTTTGCAGTGAGCCGCTTGCCATTTTCCGTTTTGCCTCTTTATTGCATAAACTTATCACTATACAGATGGCATAAATTGCAATATTTTCTATACAAAACTAATTGCTACACTAACATGCTATACATCATTAAATCGGTAGTCTGATACTTTATTAATATATCATAAAGGTTACTAAAAACATTAACAATGTAAAAAGTTATTAAACGAAATGTCCCAAATTTTCATAATATTTGGGCATTTTAATTCTTTAATTTTTCTATAACTACGAAATGCGTTTAATTATAAAAAAAATATTCCTATACTTCTTTAATCTATAAGCCATATGCTAATTAAATGTCATATTTATAACTCTTTTAGGACATAAAATTATTTTCATTATTTTTAGTATGAACTATTACGCAGTTAATTAAAAACTTCTAGAGTTCCACGATAAGACGCGCTGTGATTGGTCGATTTTTTGGTATATAATAAAAGTTGTTTATATTACTTGTTATCAAAACGACATTCTATACAAACATATTGAGAGTTATAAATATGCTAAATAACTATATTAATACACGTTTTCACTCAGTTTTCTTGGTAATTTCACTATTAATACATAAAACAATATTCTTTATCATTTTGTTTCTTAAGGTTGTTAGGCCGTCGCGAACAAATACTTAATTGTAATATTAAACTTATATTATATGTAATTCAAATATTCTAACCGCAATAGCTATTAAGATAACATTATTCCAATATTCTTTATTAAAATTGTTTTAAACAATAAGACAAACAAAGAAAGAATTCCTAATGAGCCGAATGTTTGCATACATTTGCGCTGTTTAGACGTAATCGTGCCTCCAAGCAGAGACATTCCCGAACGTGTTTTCACATCGTGAGTTTCTTTGTTTACAACCTTATGGCTTCTAAGCATGATCTTGCATTTTAAACCTTCATTGAACTTGTCTTGCTGAAATGTGTCTGCCTTTTCGTCCGATTACAATCTGGGTGTCTTCGAGGCAATAATGAATAGGCTTTTGTTAAGCTAAGATAGTGTGATTTACCATCTAGGGCTTATTTACCACTTACCATCTGGTTGTGTGAAGCTCGCTAACTATTAAACCAGAGCTTTACTTATAAAAACTGAAAAGGGCAGTACTTGACTCGAATAAGATGGTGTTTACAATTGAATAACGTGGTTAAATATATCATTTATATTGTATCACACTCCTTACTCAACCTAGTTGGATGGGGGAGCTCCTTATACTATAGGAAACTATCAACTACGCAGACTATATTAAGTATAGATCCAGACCAGAGGGGGATGGTTTGCAATCAGATTTTTCTTTAGTTTTTATCATTTCAGGAAATTTACTTTTGTTGTTATGAAAAAACCAACAAGAAAATCTGGTTTCTAGATTCGATGGTATCGCTGGCTAGTAAAGCATCTATTATTAATTTCATAAAGAGCCAAGTTATTTTATAAAATTTGTGTAAAATTTAACGTTCAACTAAAAATCATGTAAATTATTTGAATGAGAAATTTAACAAAGAAATTATAATTCAATTTCTGTAACGAATTCATAACTAAATTTCTCTCTTTGCCGGAACTGGAAACAATAACTAAGTAACGAACGATCTAGTTCATTTGAGTCGTAGAGGCTTTTGGAAATTCACAAGTCATTTTAAAACTTTTTAACATTCAATTACGTAAAAGGGTTCTAATCGTCAGCAAATATTTTGTAAATTTGGTTGAAATTCACTAATTATATTTCTATTGACGGGCAACTGTATCTATGGTTGTGGGGCGAGTAAGTATAATTGCATTTAATATGAATATAAAATAAGGAATTATCGACTTCTGTATTATAGGTAGGTAGATTATGCTTTTCACTGTATAGTAACACTGACAGTTTTATGCGATAACAGAGGATATTAAAAGTTCAAATACTCTTCCTAACATTGTTTAGCGGCGGAAGCTGTAGACCGCGGCGATATTGTAAGCGCGTGGTCAACTCGTGGATAATAAATGAACCCTAAGCAATATATATATATATATATATATATATATATATATATATATATATATATATACTTGGTATAAAACAAGCGTAATCTATATAATAACTACTTTTATTTACTTTATGAAAATGACGTGTACGTGTTATAGTAAAAAGATAATAAAAATAGCTAATGATATAAGAGTTTAATAAATTTAAACAACACGCATTGATCGTGAGCTGTGATTGATGATCCTAATAATTATTTTATTGTATCCTGGTGATCCTGATCAGCATACTAGGATAATGTTATTAAATTATTGTTTTGTCATAGGTCTTTGATACGAGTGCGAAATTTTAAGTCAATCGGCCATCCATAAGTTGATAAAAATTACATTAAAATATTCCGTTACATATATAGAAATATCGGTAGATACACGCGAAGCTTATAAAACCGTATTAAATAAATACATTATCGCAGTGTGCGAGGACCATTAGTTTCAGATATTGTGTTATTGATGTACGACTCCCAAAACTGATTTAACTCCAATAAATGAACAGACGCGCCAAAGTTACTAAGTAACTAAAACCGCTACAACACACACAAGTGAACCTTATTGTCTTTAGAAGCATAGGGTCTTGTCTAAATACACGTTTCAATATTTTGGCGCGTGATTTAATTTAAATGATCCAAACAATATCTGTCACTTTATAAGTTTATTGCAATTATAACGTAAGTTTTTTTTTACTTAACTCTTAAATAGAGCAGAATCAAAAAAACTAAAGTAAAGTTACAGCCTATATACGTCCCACTGCTGGGCATAGGCCTTCGCTCGTTTCTGAGAAGGTTTTAGGGCAAGGAATCGTCCGCCGCGCTGCCCTAATGCGTGTTGGCGAACTTCAAACGTCTTTCAAAATATTTTTTTTTTATGCCTCAGACATGCAGGTTTCCTCACGATGTTTTCCTTCACCGCCGAGTACGTGGTAAATCAGCACTTAAAATTGCCTTTAACAATTTCATTGGTGCCGGCGGGGATCGAACCCGGTTTGCTCCTGTACTGTGAAATTTTCAGCGAGCGCTAACCATCTGAGCTACCACGGCTATAGAATCAAAAAAGCCTTCACACAATATTAAATTTATTTTAAATTTTAATATCGTTAATAACCATTTAATTTGTAACTGACTTTTGTTATTCATATTTTTAAGTGCTAATTCATTTCTTCTTGTTTGGATTTTGACGTGACAACGTCTAATAAATCGATCAACGCCGCGCCAGCTGCACGCACGAAAAAGGATGACTCGTTGTAACGTTACGCTCATTGTAACGGATCGGAGCGAGAGCACTACACGAGCGAGCGAAAGGCACGATTGGCTTGAGCGTTCGGCTTGCGCCGCATCTATCTCTCTCACTCTCTTATCCCTCATCTTCCACAAAGTATGCAATCATTTCATCAATGTTTTGTTATGACGTTGTCACGTTAAACTATAGTCCGTAAACCGACTTTACAGACAACCAATTTTTTGTAACAGTTCACTCATATAGTAAATTCATTTATCACACAAACAAAATATATTCTCAAATTAATATGCGAGGTTTGGGTACTGACTTGTGTATTCTTTGCAAACAATAATTTTTTTTAAATATGTAAAAAATCCGTAAAATTTACTACTTTTAAAAGAAAGAAAAAAATTTTTAGGCCCCTATTTCCCCTTAAATTACTAAAAAAACTGCAGCTGCTAACCCGTAACTGCTGCTGCCGAGCGACGCAACTATGGCAAAATGCCCTCATGAGACAATCTATGAGCGGGGCTTATGTCCAGCAGTAGACTTTAATTATTTAGGCTGTAATTGATGAACTGGATGGATGCTATACGACATGCTAGTCGTAGGCAAGAACAATATCAGACGAAATAGAGTAACTTGCTACTTCAGATTGGCCATATTGCTCAAATAAATTACAACGGATTAGTAAGAAAGGTACTCTGTCAAAAACTCCGCGTTAGAAAGCAAATTTTTTGTGATCTTCCAGTAAATAAAATGACTACCTGATGAAACATGTAGGCAGCCGTTAAATGGAGTTGGTCCGTTAGTACGTTGTACGTTAGTAAAACTAATGGTTTGTAACGGAAACAGAAACTTTTTTATTCAATATGGATTACAAGTAATACTTATTGGAAATCTTATTTTTTTCATTACTAATGGTTCGCAAAAAACACATCTGTCCTGGAAAGAACCAGAAAGAAACCCAGCACGATTTATAAAAAAATAGAAGCTTACTTTACATGTATGTTACTACTGTACCATACATGATTGTATGTTACAATTAACAACACAAAACAAGTTAGAAATAGCTTGGTAGCGATCACCCTTCCCGGGGGTTATTATCGTCTATAAATTCCTTAATATTGTAATTACCCTTTTTATACAAAGTTTAATAAAGTTTTGAACTTTGTGTATGTCAAATTTTGTACATATAATTTAAGGAATTTTTGTTGCAAAAGCGTATATATTTCATAAGGAATTTAAAACAGTTACAGTTTATTTGAAAACCTTTGGAAATGCCTGCCTTTGAATGGCTAAATTCGTCATCCCAACAAACTTTGAAAGCATCAGGAAGTTGTTATAGTGGTCAAAATTGGCGAAAAGCTTTTTTTTATATTTCGATATTACACATATTGAGTTTTAAGATGGAAACTGAGTACCAGGAATGCTAGTAGAATTAATACCGTGCAAAATAAAACCTTAAGCTGATTTTGTTTTATCTCGCCTCTCTCTTAATTTTTATTTCGTAGCGAGCTAATAGCTAAGTTGAGCTTAAAACACCTCGTTGGTGGTGTATTTGTGAATATTCGAACTCGAATGAGATAAAGATGCTGGACCCGGTTTTTTCCGAGAAGTTGAAAAAATCGTTTTCCCCGACCTCCCCGTTATCGTGTTGAGCGGATGCTATGTAGAGGAGTATGTTTAAACAATTTAAGTTACGCCGATGATATGGTGCTGCTCGCCCCGTCTGTTAGTGCTCTTAGAAAATAATTACGCGTTTGTGAGGATTATGCTGTTAGACACGATTTAGTATACAATGCTAAGAAAAGCCAGTTTATGGTATTTAGAGCTGGAAAAAAGTGTCCAAAGAATGTGCCTCCTATTTTGCTTAATGGCACTGCCCTAGGAAGAGTAAAAGAGTAAAGTTTAAATACCTGAGGCCATTACATAACTGAAAATTGTAAAGATGATATGGACATCGAGAGGGAGCGAAGGGCACTGTCGATCCGTGGAAATATGTTGATTCGTAGATTTGCACGGTGCAGCAAAGAAGTTAAGATTACACTCTTTAAAACCTACTGTCAATCTTTTTACGCATGCAGCTTATGGACAACGTATACAAACAGTGACCTTCGTGTTTTATATAATAACAATTTCAGGGCCCTGTTGGGGCTGCATCGATTTTGTAGCGCATCAGGGATGTTTGCAGAAACACGAACAGATGACTTCTTCGCAATAATGTGTAAAAGAGTGTACATGCTGTTGAGCAGAATACGTAGCAGCCGTAACAGTATAATGAACGTGTTCGCCGAAAGATGTGATGGGCATAATGATTTCTTATATTTAAGCGAACACTACACATTGAAATAATACTAGTTTTTACGGAATTTATCGCACATATTTAACTTTTTAAATACCCGACGTTTCGAGAGCTTTACAGCAGCACCCATGGTCACGGGAAGGACTGAGATGTTGAACGTCCAGATGTCATAGTTAACCGCGGTTACCATAGATTAAAATTTAACTTTTGTTCCGATCTACACAGTATGAACTTATGGTATCATGAAGTCTTGCAGTTGTATGCTTGGGTTGGGATTTAATTTTATTTATTATAGGATCCCAAGCAGATGGTAGCACCCAGCCATCTTCTCTATTGAAATTAGGGTGTTTTTTGATTTCAATAATAAAATAAATAAATAAAATAATATCTTTATTACAGGCAACAGAAAACCCATATAACATGTTAGTAAAATTGAAGTGAAATGAAATATAACTATTATGAATTTTAGTGTTAGTAATCAATTTAATTCATATAAATATAATAAAAACAAATATAAATTAAGATTTTGAGATCTTGCGCGCTTAGTCTTTAGATCTTCTAATCGGCGTATTTTATTTGCAATTACCAGTCCGTACTGGTTTACATAATGATTTCTTATATTTACGCGAACACTACACATTGAAATAATACTAGTTTTTACGGAATTTATCGCATATATTTAACTTTTTAAATACCCGACGTTTCGAGAGCTTTACAGCACCCATGGTCACGGGAAGGAATGAGATGTTCAACGTCGAGATGTCATAGTTAACCGCGGTTACCATAGATTAAAATTTAACTTTTGTTCCGATCTACACCGTATGAACTTATGGTATCATGAAGTCTTGCAGTTGTATGCTTGGGTTGGGATTTAATTTTATTTATTATAGGATCCCAAGCAGATGGTAGCACCCAGCCATCTTCTCTATTGAAATTAGGATGTATTTTGATTTCAATAATTAAATAAATAAATAAAATAAAATATCTTTATTACAGGCAACAGAAAACCCATATAATATGTTAGTAAAATTGAAGTGAAATGAAATATAACTATTATGAATTTTAGTGTTAGTAATAAATTTAATTTAAATAAATATAATAAAAACAAATATAAATTAAGATTTTGAGATCTTGCGCGCTTAGTCTTTAGATCTTCTAATCGGCGTATTTGATTTGCAATTACCAGTCCGTACTGGTTTACATAATGATTTCTTATATTTACGCGAACACTACACATTGAAATAATATTAGTTTTTACGGAATTCATCGCATATATTTAACTTTTTAAATACCCGACGTTTCGAGAGCTTTACAGCACCCATGGTCACGGGAAGGACTGAGATGTTCAACGTCCAGATGTCATAGTTAACCGTGGTTGCCGCCTCCACATGTCGGGCACCTCGTGAGCCAGGTCCAGATATTTTGTTCGTTTATCTGTTTCGGCTTTCACGAGGTTCTCGTCATACGGAATGGTAATGTCGACCAAAAATATCCTTGACTGTACCCGGTCCATCAGCACAATATCAGGCTTATTCGCAAGAATAGTCCTATCCGTGATGATGGCCCGATCCCAGTAGAGCCTGGCGCGGTCATTTTCGAGCACGGCTTCCGGCAAGTACTTGTAATACGGCAATCCAGACTTTTGGGCCCCGGTGTGCTTTGTGCCTGTGCGCTCGGGTTGAGGCGCGCACGGTAGCGTCCTTCGGGTGGCGCAAGTCGACAAACGTCGGAATGATCCTGTATTGTTTTTTGCACAGACAAAACCCTCGGTTTCCCCGAAGAGGTCACCGAAACGTAGCCAGTTGAGGGAGGCGACTGTATCTACGAGGGGCTCATGTAGAGCCCTGTAGTACCTCCCGTGGAGCTCCTTCCCTTTCCATACGGTCTCCCGGTCGGAAATGCTAAGCTATACTGCTGGGTCCTGCCGTTGCTCGTTGGCCAAGGATAGAGGGGTAAGCCCTTTATCACTAGAAATGACGTTATTATAGAATGGATCATCCGATCTCGCCAGGAAGTAATGACGGAGGCTGCACACTTCGCGATTATGTATAGTGAGCGCGCTCAGAAAGCCACGCCCACCATGCTTTCGCGGCAAGTACAGCCTCATTACCGACGATCTCGGATGATGCATCCTATGGGACGTCATGGTGGTGCGGACTTTTCTATCCAGGGGTTCAGTCTGACTCCACCTGAGTATGCCAAAGGTATACATGAGGACAGGCATGACCCAACTGTTATATGCGTGTGTCTTATTCACACCGGACAAAAGGCTGTTAAGTACTTTGGTCAAGCGTGCATAAAACACGTCGCAAACTGACTGTTTCATACCAGCCTCATCGATACCGTTGTTCTGTGACATACCCAGGTATTGGTATGTTTCAGCCGCGGAAAGGGTCCTTAAGTTGACGGGCATAGATAAGTCTATGCCCTCAGAGTTAGCAACCCTTCCCCTTTCAACATGGATGACCGCACACTTATCCGTCCCCAGCTCCATTCCAATGGAATTGCTAAATTCACAAGTGATGTTTAGCAATTCCACAAGATGGGAGCGACTGGAGGCGAATAACTTAAGGTCATCCATATAGAAAAGGTGGGTCACTTTTGTCCCTCCTTTCCGAAGCTGAAATCCCCTCCCGGATCCCTCCAGTAAGGTACTGAGAGGGTTCAGGGAGAGGCAGAACCAGATTGGACTCAGAAAGTCGCCCTGGAAGATACCCCTTCTTATCTATGTGGTTCTCCGCAGCCGTCATCCGCTCGCCCAGATGACAGTGGATCGTACTCCACTGCCCCATACACTGCTCGAGGAAGTTTCTCGACTGTACAGTTTATCTTGTACAGCTCGAGGACCCTCTTTAGCCGTGTATGGGGCACCGAGTCAAATGCCTTTCTGTAGTCTATCCAGGCGGCGGAGAAGTTTCGACGGTTGCGTTTCACCACTTTGCCAATGACCGCGTCAATGAGGAGTGGTTCCTTAGTTCCACGATCACCGCCCCGACATCCATTTTGAGCGCGTGACATCACCCGATTTAGCTCCAGGTGACGAGTGATTCTCGCGCTCGAAATGGATGTCAGTGTCTTGTATATGGTCGGTAGACACGTAATGGGGCGGTATTTGCTCGGGTCTGTGGTAACCTGGTCTTTAGGAACCAAATGAGTGATCCCAGTAGTGAAGAGGCTAGGGAGCGACTTCTAGTTGAGAGCCTCTTGAAACTGACGGGCGAGCACAGCGTGACACACCATGAACCCCTTCAGCCAGTAGTGATGCAGCCCGTCGAGTCCCGGACTTTTCCAGTTCGGGGCCCTACGGACTGCCTCAGCTACGTCATCAGGCGTTATGATGACGGGGTCCATGGGCGTAATACTTGCACACTGACTCGCCACAGCTTCCGTTCAAGGGCCCTCGCTGTGGTTTACAGGCTCTGACTACAGGCTGCACGCCAAAATGCGACAGTGTTAGCCTGATCCGGTCCTGGGCCCGCTGCACATACCACTGGTCGCTCCAATGATTTGTAGAGCCTCTTCTGATCACTCTGGAAGAGACAATTCTGGTTGAACCGCGTTAACCTCTCGGTAAATCGGCGAATCCGCTTCCCCCAAGCAGCGATCTTCTGCTTCAGGTCGTCTATGCGCTCCGTAGTTTTTGAATTATATCCGGCTGGGACAAACTGATATTTGTCCCAGCAAACGCCATTCTAACGGTGCGCACAATCCACGGTCTATTATTACCCGACCTGAAGCTTATCAGTCTGCCGATAAGGGCCCTTGCCTTTGCGATACGGTCTTCAATTCTTTTTCTCCAGGCTGGGATAGCGCTACTTTGTCTAGTAGCGCGTCCAGCCATGGGAAGTTTGGCGTCTATAATACGGCAAGCTGCCATTGTGGTGCCAAAAAGAACTGAATCCGTCTCGAAAAGGTCTCGGCTGGCTTCCAAATAGGTCACCAGCATTGGGTTAAGAGCCCTCACGATAGCCCAATTCTGCTTGCTTAGGGGTATGCGGGGAGTTAGTCGGGGTCGATTTTCGAGAGGCATGCTGCGCGTTTCCAAAATCGCTTCTTCCAATATACTCCTCATTTGCTCTAGTTCGTGGGAGACCATTTCATCATCGTTTGAATCACCCACAACTGGAAGATCCATGGCGGCTTTTACGCGTGGCAGCTGGTCTGTCGCTTGAGGAGCCTCATCCACAGCCGTAGCCAATTCATTCGATGAGGGAATGGCCTCACGTCGTAGTCGTTCGAGCTCGGCATCATCGAATATTTTCGAGCGCATGATGTACCGAACTCGGTCTGCCAGATTTTGTTCCGTGACGCGAATAGACGGCTCCAGCTCTGCAAAAAAGCAATGCATCCGAGCCCGATACGCTATCCCCGCAGTTTCTTCCCCTTTCGCCCTATAGTACCCCCGCAATGCGTTTGCGTTCATATCCCTTGTCCAACGCATGCGGCGCACTTCACCAGCGGCGGATGCCGCTTGCCGAGTCCGAGAGGACCCTGCCGACATCAAGCCGTCTGGTGGGGATGATGGATGCGGGGGGCTGTTAGGTGATCTTGCAGCTCCTCGCGCTCGGCTGGCGGCCCGCATGCTGCCGCGTCCAGCGCCAGCTCCAGACGCACCCCGGCGACTCCCAGGCAGCGGCCCTATACGTTTTCCAATCTTATCCATCATCCATTTTTGGGCACCAATTAGCGGGAGACGCCCAGGCCCGGCACCGTTTCATTGTATCATTGTACGGCCGTAAGCACAAACGGGCCTTTGCACCCTGAGTACTGCCGAGGCACGGCACTCACACCTCTTGGCAAGGCGCTGACTGACTGCACCGACATAGCAGTTTTGTCACGTAACTGTTTCGTCAGCGGGCGATGGGGTCGTCACTTCCCTACGCCTTTTATGTGGGGTATCTATATAGTTTTCTCATCTGGTTGGGATGTATAAATATATAATTATAAACGAAAATGAAAAGATAAATATACATAAATATCAATAAAATAAAATAAATACAAAAATACATAAATAAATAAAAGCCCAACCAGATGGAAGCCCTCGGCAGGGGAGACCAAACGGCCAAGGGTTAGGGGGAAAGGGAAAGAAACCGGCGGACGATGCGGGCAGTATCAAGGAGCACCGCCTTCTGCATTTGATTATTATTATTATAATCGATAGTAATACTGACACTAAAATGGTACTGAAATAAATGTAAATATTTGTAATAAAGCAATAATGATACAAATCGTTGAAATAAGTGTTAGATTACTCATATTCGTTTATATTAGTAAATAAAAATAAGCGATTAACAAATAATCAGATTATACAAAAAATTATACTGTAAATTGTGTTACACCGGAAAAGGTCCGCGCTCTATGATGGGTTAGACTATGTTTAGTATATAAGTATGAGGAGCTTTAAAAGCACTAGTTGACAAAAAGTCTTAATTTATTTAAAGCTATCAACAATAATTATCTGCGAGTAAAACTTTAAGCAAATGTTATAGTACCAAAAATTTAGTAGCGATAGTAGCCATAAGGGTTCGAATCCGCCATTCGACTACTGGCGTGAACCACTCGTAACACAAGCAATTTAGGCTTACCACGAATGGTTAAGGGAAATATTAGTAATGTTTATAACATTGTTAATATTCTTTTTTAATAAAAAATACCAAAAATTATAATACCATACATCTTATAATATTATATAAAAAGCTATCAAAACCAATTTTTATTTGCACTTTTAAGTGTGATATGTAGTTATAATATTATTATGGTGTCACAGTTTACATTATAGAGCTATGGTGCAAGCTAAGTTGAAAATTATTTGGCTCGAATAGGAAAGAGTAAAGCACTCAAAGAACCACCTAAAATAGGAGCATTATAGTACAGTGTTTCATACGTCGAGTGTTTTTGTTTGTGACAACAAAAACACTCAACTTTTTGTTATATACGAAGCATTCAATCTTACTCACTCCCTAGCGCCGAAAAAGCAACTATCTGCATTTTCATTCTTATTCTATCATGGATGTAGCTGTTTTTCACTACAGATATGACTATACATGGACAAGGACTATCTGCCCACTTGTCAAAAAATAATATCAATATTTTTTACATTTGTATAATATAAGGGTGAAATTAAATAAATAAATGTATCAACCTAAACAGTTGAAAAAATTGCATTATCAACAATTACTGCATGTTTTACTTTGTCTTTAATTCTTTGTATGGAGTTTTATTTTAACGATTGATACAAATACCTAGAAAAATATTTGTAACAATCGCTTATATTTCAAATATACAATAAATTAATAATATTATGAATGTATTTGCGTAAATATTTTTTAATTGTATTATTTAAGATGATATTGAAAATGTTTCATTGTTAGTAGAATAACATTAAATACCTTAGAATTATTAGATAATATTATAAATGTATTTGCATAAATATTTTTTAATTGTATTAATTCAAGATGATATTGAAAATGTTTCATTGTTAGTAGAATAACATAAAATACCTTAAAATTATTAGATAATTAATATGTACTATTAATTAAAGAAAATATTATTCGATTCATATTTATAATTGAGCTGCGAAAATGAAAACAATAACGAAGTTTTGACACCGGTCTTTATTAAAACCGTAGTGGTAACTGCAAATTAACAAGTGACTTAAAAAGTTTCCGTTTAGCGCTCAATTAAAGATGAGAATTCCAATCAGTCGTAGATATTCTGAGTGAAAGCGATTGTAATTGACGCAGCATAGCAAATTAGAGAAGAAAACTGTGCTAGTCTAATCAATATGCTAATTGGCAGAAAATTCAATTATATTAATGCGATATCGATTGCTGCTTAGTACGTAATTTGGTAAAATGCTATTACTAATTAATCACATAAATACATAAAACTGTTGATTTAGTTGTAATTGAATCGGTAGTGTGTATATTCACAAGAACCATTTCGATTCACTTTCGACCCCTTTCTTTATAATTTAAAAACTATTAAACAACAAACGTATTTTTTTAACATATATAAGTGATTTCCCTTTGAATACGTAGAATTCCAAATTTTACAAATAAGCCTATTATAGTTTTTGAGTTGATAAGGTCTAAAAAATCCATTTTTATCACTCATTGATTCTCTAACTCACTTATCGAAAACTTAGGCCACTTCTGGAGACTCAGACTGTGTGAACTAACCACACCAATAAATTTAACTATATACTATTTGTTAAAAATATTAAACAGCGAAGCGTTAATCCAAAAAAGTAGAAGGTAATGTATTTACTTAGATTTATTAAAAGAATAAATTATTTCCCGGGAAAACAACGTTAACTACGTTAAAAGATTATTTTTTTGGAGCATGGTCCTTCCCCGGTAGAGCCGATCCTTTCGTTTCCGTAAACGAACTTAAAAAACTTGTATTTGCTTCCTAATGGCTGACGTTTTTATTTGTCTTTTCATTTTATCATTATTTGCGAAATATCTCTATCACGTTTTTACTTAATATTTAAAGTTGTTAAAATATTTCTGTTTAAAATGTTTCGATCGCAATCAAAAAGCGTTCATAATTAACGTCAAAACTTCAAGTATCAATTAAATAAATTCAACAGATTTCTTAGGGGTTGGTTCACACCGAGACGTGGCGCACTTTTTTAAATTAGTGATACAAAATATAACTTTATTTACTATACAAAACGATACACATTATATTGAGATAATTCGATAATTGAAGATGCCGCGCGGCGTAGCACGAAGTCGCTGACTCGACGAGACGCCGCGCGGCGCAGCTTGCCATTGTGACAACTTGTCTCTACTATTATTACTATTAGGAATTGCATTGCCAGCGACTTCACGTTGCGTCTCGCGACGTCGCGATGCATCTTGCGGTGGCACGCTGCGCGGTGTAAACCACTGGCCTCTTCAAGCATAGCCGCGTCGCGTCGCGTTTCTGTGTGGACTAACCCTTATTCTTTTTTCTATTTTTGACCCTTTTCCATGTTTTTCTTTTTCTCTCTTCCTACCTCTGCCTGTAATCTATACATATAATAAAACAGTAATGAAATAAAAACTGTACATTGAATATTTTCGAGAAAAATAAGTGGCTTTTGTTAGAAAAACGTACCTGATGATAAAAAGTGACTTTTTAGAATTTTCGTCTGTTTGTCTGTGTGTATGGTACGGCTTCACGCCAAAACTACTGGATAGATTGAATTTAAATTCAGCAAAAATGTTCTTTGTAAACCAAGGAAGGCTTTAGGCTACATATTATCACGCCGTATGTTATAGGAGGTAAGCAGTATTGAGTATAAAAGATTTTTCTTCGTAATTGAATTCATAAAATAATTGAATGCACAAATTGACACGTTATTAGTTAAAATAAAAATAAAAATTTTACTCTGGGAACATAATAATCACTCAATTTTTATAAAGAAGCGGGGCAGTGATGTTATAAATTGCAAGGGAACAGCTGTTTAACAATATGTCAACGGGGAATTTAGCGGTAAGGTCAGGCGACCGTTTACCGCATTAAATGGTGCAAGTTTAAATCTCATAATATTGTTTTGAAAAATCGTAATTTTTGTTTAATTTTTGCACTTTTTATGTGCATTAGGAAATCTGAGAACTTTACATGTCCTATCTAATTGTATGGAGTTATCACACCAATATTACTAAACAGATTGTTTGGTGGTACAACAAGTTACACTATCATGAAGTCAAGTCAAACTTTTGGTTCTAAGTTATATCTTACCAAGCACATTTGTTGCAGGTAATTGATTTAAGTATGTAATTCTTAGTTTTGTTCCTTGCTGCTGTTACCATATTTTTTTATTGTAAAAATAATGTAATTGTCTATTAAATTAACGACAATTTAGTTTTAATTCATAATTTAATTAATTCATTTGGGTAAATAATTTGTAGTTTCCGTTTACTAACTAGATGGCGTTGGCGTCGAGTTAGATCGCGCTATGGTTTCGTTCCCAAAAAGTGATGTTATAGATGCCGATGGGTCGCTCTCATCCTATAGAAACGGGGGTTACCTTTGTTGTCTGTGTTGGATGATGTGTTTAATTTTCCTGCGAATAATAATTATTTTTCTACTTACTAGCAATTCTTATGTACTTATTCGATTACTTTTCATTGTTTTGAATATCGTTAGTATCGGATTAAGAAGGAATTTTAGCTATGCCTTTTAGAAAAAGATCAAATCTGTCTCGAAACTCAAGGGTTTCTAAGATGCGCAGGTTAGTTAGTAGTAGCAGTAGTTTCTCTCGAACCCACGCAGAGCGTGAACAACGGCTAGGTGCTAACCGTGAGCGTAATGCACTAAGTTTGTCCGCAGAAACTAGCATGCAGCGCCAATTACGACTAGAATTTTAAACGAGTCCGCACTACTTCTTCTCAATCTCAGGAAAGTGTGGAACAACGAGAAATGCGTTTAGGTGTCGACCGGGATCGTCATTCTTTGTCTCGCGCATCCGAAACGGTTACACAGAGGGATCAGAGGTTGAGTTTTCAGAATATCTGCTCTGAGACTGCTCGATCACTTGAAAGCAGTCAGGAGCGTGAGATACGACTTGCGCGTGACCGAGAACGTGGGCAAAGCCAGGGGTACAGCTATAGTTTATAAAGAATTTTTTTAAAGTGATTTGCAATATTATTGTTAATTCGGTGAAATATACGGGATGAAAAGTTTTTTGTTGTATAGGTGTGAAGTCTAGGTAACATATAGGCTATAATTTATTTTGGAAAATGGAACACCTGATGCAGAACCGCAACAGACCAGCCAAAGTATAAGAGATATAAAAATAGTGTCATACCAAAAAATATTCCACGTGAAGAGTTTTTTCTGTTGTGAGAATAAATTTGAAGATCTGGAACACCTATTGTGGAACTCCAAAGCCCAGCGACATTATAACATATATAGGAATGATGTCTTAGCAAAAGTTGTTTAGTCTGATGGGCATTTCAAGTTGACTTACAAAAATAAAAGATCTGGAACGTCTTGAACTCACCTTGTTTTCCCGTCCCCGGGATCTTCGATTTTGACGACCCCGTTGTCGCTGGCTTAAGCAACATCATCCGCGTCGCGGGCAGCAGCTAGTATAATATATAATTGGTGCCTCGTTGGTCCATTATTCGTAAACGCAGTTTGTGATCATGAGGTTTCGGGTTCTAATCCCAGTTCGGTCCAAAGTCAATTAAGTTTCCAGTTATAAATTTCTCGATAGCACCACAGAGTCAAGAAATTGGCAGGGTTTCGACTTCGTGATCAGACTATGAGAGTGAGGGTGTAGAGAGTGCATGTGTGCTTGCGTGTAACACTTGGGCACAATAATCCTGTCCTGGCCTGGCCAGTCTCCATCGAGGCTGGCCGAATTCGGTATGGGGCACATTATTAATTGTTGGTAAAACTGTTAGTGATCATGGAACTTTTGAACGACCTGACAGATTGAAGTCATGTTACTGACACAAATATTTATTTGTCCACCCGATAATTCATAGCTATTTATTTTTATACAAGTAGATACTGAGATCGTTCTTAAATACTATTATGATATTTAACAAGAAAAGTGTTAATTTATTGTATTATTAACGCTGTTAGTCAAATAGACTAGAAGTTTTAACTATACAGTGTAAATAAAAGTTTAAATTCGCTAGTAATTAGCTACATTCGTAAACCGCTTCGAGCACAAACATATTCTCATTAGTGAAAGTTTACCAGGAGTACAAATAAGGTGATACTAGCAAGTATCTTTTAGTTTTCAATATTGAGTTGTAGACATATGAGAACTATTGATTAGTAACTAAGTGTATTAATAAACAGGTTCTTTTATAGAATTATGGTGACGAACGAGCACACAGTCCACCTGGTGGTAAGTGAATGCTATGGCCTATATACATCTACATTTAACCTCGATTAAGAATCAAAATGCAGATGCGTTGTAACTCCTGAGGACTACGATAGAATGCCTTGATTTCAGTAAAATGGGTCTCCGGTTCTCTACACTCACTATACGAAACACAGCAGCATCAAGCTGCTATTTTACTCTGGTATTTTGTGAGAGCGTGGTCCTTCCCCGGTCGAGCCGACACTTTGGCGCTACAACCAAAATATAGCTGCACCGTGACTCTACCACGTATAAATGCAAAATATGCAGCGCAGTTACTGAGCCCTTTGCAGCTACAGCAGCGAACACTCGTTATATTGTGTTTGTAAACAAGGTTTTCTTGTTTAAACTATACGTTCCGATATTTTCGGTACGTGATACCTAACATACCGTTTCAAACACACTTATTTTCATACAGTACAAGTACTATACGATATGTACGATCTACAAAAAATCAACTACATGCATACATATATGCAATTTATTTACATTTGCAACAATTCACCACGACACAAAAGAAAAGTCCTAAAACTCTATCGTTACTTAGATTACCTCATATGGGGTATATTTGCCATATTTATATTTGCCATATTATAAACACGCTTGGCAAGCGGGTTGGCAACCGCAGTTTTTTTTATTTTTAGTCGTTATCAGGAAGACGCTGCTGCCCATCTCCTGATTTGATTCCCTCTGTCACCTCTTGCGAAACCTACGGGATGATTTGTAGTAATGTACATTCTTACACCGCCACTACGTGGTATAACTAAAATCCTAGCGTTTATTCAATATAAATAAAAAAATATTGCTATTTACCTTTTTTAGTTTAGGCTAGAATGTTCGTATCCAAGATCCATAACAGCAGACATATGTACACACCACTTAACTAAATATACGTCGTAAACATATAATAACTTAACATCAATAAACGTCCTCACATCCGCCAGATGGGA
The DNA here is from genome assembly GCA_907164705.1 of Parnassius apollo. Classification (NCBI taxonomy): domain Eukaryota; kingdom Metazoa; phylum Arthropoda; class Insecta; order Lepidoptera; family Papilionidae; genus Parnassius; species Parnassius apollo. The sequence continues at coordinate 2,010,837 of CAJQZP010000795.1, read as the reverse complement.
CAACAACGTTATGAGTATTGCGGGTTCAAAGCAAGCGTACTGTCTATTGGCAAAATGCCTAGAAAGTACGGTAAGTGGGGATTTGTCATGTTGCGGTCATGTCTCTCAAGTGTAGGTACACTTTGTGTGATGAAAAATATGGAAGAATTTCTAGGAGTATAGAATTTGTTACAGTTTTCTGAATATTTGGAACAGGTTCCAGAATAAAATAATAAATACCTGGCTGACGAATGAATGGAGTGCTTACGAGTAACTGTACACGATGCACCCTGTTGATTGACGGACAAGGTTCTAGCGACAAGCTGATCATGGTAAAACTGCACAGAAGCGTATAATCCAAATTTTACGGTCTATTACAGCAATATTCGAAATGTAGTCATTCATGAATATAGACAAATACTAGCAACGCTTACCAGGTGGCGTATTCTTGGAAAGGCTTGTGTACCTTTACTCAGTAAGGCTGCGAGTTTTTATTGTATTTAGTTGTTTTCTTGGAATAAGTATGACAAACGAGCACACAATTGATTGTGTGCTCGTTTAATGGTAAGTGAATGATGTGGCTCATAGACATCTACATTTATTCTATCCAGTCACATAGTCAAGCTATTAAGCTCGAAGTATGGCCAAAACTGCGTCAAGTTGTATGGCGCTTCTGTATATATAGTACTATAATCCTGTCCTTAGTTGGATATCCTCTAATGAAACTGGCCGTTGCGCCCGAAAATCTGTCTGAAGGATATTAAAATTCGCCATACACCCAGTAACCAGCAAACTTATTTGTTAATAATGACTATTTTAAAATTAAATTCAAAAGTAACTTTTAAATATTTTAAATAATGAAATCATTTTATTTTTAAAATATGATTTATATTTCAAACAGTATGACTGATAAAATTCTCTGAAGTTTACCTGTATTATTTTTATTGCATTAGATATAATAATTAATATTTTGAATAATTTGACAAAATTATTTAACTTAACTTATGTATCAGATGTTGGCAGTAGTTAAAAAAAAAGAAAATAAGTCCAATTTTAAAAATAATTAAGAAGAACTAGCGGTTACAATTATTTTATGGATAAATTATATTGAAATTTATAGTAAGTTCTGTGCATATCTGTTTTCCTAGACATACCTAGATGTTTTCGAGAAACATCACATAAAACCAAGAGACATTTCCAAAAGTGTTTTCTTACTCCAAACAAATTTTCATATTTCATAGTTACCTATGCGCTTCAATTTGGAATCCTTAAATGCGTACTGAATTTCTTTGGGTAAAGAATTGGCTAGTATAAGTGTTACTTTAGATGTATAATTCAAATGTATCATAATCTCATAATGTATTTTATTGAACTAAAATACAGTTAATAGTCAAAAAAAGTTAATTTGAAATTTTGTTTCAACACAATAAATACCCCACTCGTACGATAAATCCACCGCAGTTTTTGTTAAATCAACACCTTGTATTTTGCAAGTATCTCAATTAATATATTTAAACTTCAAGTTTTTATTCCAAAGGCAACGATCTAAAAATAACTTTTTAATATTAATTTTATTCACTTTCATTTAAATTAAATAATTTAACTTTAATTTAATTAAAATAATAAATTGGCAAAATTTTCTAGAAAAATGAATACCAAAAGTTACGATCACGACCTCAAGCGACGACGAACAAAGAATTGATTATTCAATTTCGATAATGAATTCATAATAAAATTTCTCCTTTACGCCGGAATTGGAAACAATAGCCGGAGTTTTAAACTCAAATCTTCTAGTTTATAGGAACTGTTGGAGCGTCTTCGAATTGACAAGTGGCTTAAAAAGTTCCCGTTTAGCGCTCAATTAGAGCCGAGTATTTCAATCACCTCCGATATTCCGTGAGAAATTGATTGTAATTGACGCTTAGCAAATTGGATGAGCCGGGAAAAAGTGCCGGTTTTATGAACATGCTAATGCATCAAGAAATTGGAATATTGATTATAACCCAATTCCTAGCTCAAACTTTAAACCTACTATCCAGATGGCGTCGTTTGATATATAAATAAATAAATAAAAATAAAAAGCCTTTTTATTTCTTACAAACAAATGAAAGAGTAAGTAACAGTGTTATCTTATTACTAAACCTAATATTTTTTATATAACCTGTGATTATATCTATTTTTGTGTATTTATTTATTTATAATTGTAGTAATTATTTTTTCAAGCTAATTTGGTTTGCAAGAACCCCTCCTCGGGTGAAGGCCGCCTCCAAAGAATCCCAATGGTCTCTGTCTTTGGCTATTTGTAACCAATTTGGGCCCGCTATCTTTGTGATGTCGTCTTGCCATCTCGCATTGGGTCTTCCTCTGTAGCGTTTCCCTGTTGGCCCTTCCATGAAGTAATTTTTTTGGTCCATCTCTCATCTTGTACTGCCCACTTCCATTTTAGTCTTTGAGCGTGAAATAGAGCATCTGTAGCTTTTGAAATATTTCTTATTTTAGTGTGTCTTATTTTTTGTCTTTTTTGGATATTCAATATACTACGTTCCATACTGCGTTGGCAGCTGATTATTTTATTCTTTACTTTGCTAGAATATCTCCAAGTCTGACAGGCATAGGTTAAGCATGGTAGGAGACATGTGTTCATGACTTTAGTTTTTATCTTTACTGGCATATCACCCTTAAATATTTCCTTTAAGCTCCAGTATTTATTCCAGGATCTTTGTATTCTTCGTTCTTATTCTAACGCGTTTGTTTTCCTGTCAAAAGATATTTGTTTACCTAGCTAGATGTAGTTTTCTGTATAGGTAAGTATCTCGTTGTCGACTGATATTCTTGATTTTGTACTGTTCGTCATTAGCATTGTTTTTGACAGGTTCATTTCTAAACCTACTTTTTTGCTGGCTTCGTTCAGTGAATGAATCATGATTGGTAGTTGTGTACCCGTTTCTGACAACAGAACCAGATCGTCGGCGAAGCGGAGGTGGCTACGGTATTTGCCGTCGATATTTATACCATACTTATTCCAATCCAGTTTCCTCATTGTATATTCTAGGATGGAAATAAATAATTGCGGAGCGAGAGGGTCGGCCTTTCTTACCCATTTGGCAATGGGAAAGCTTGGTCCGGTTTTTTCCAGTTTTACTCTACTTTTATTGTTCAAATATATATTTTTAATTACTTTTATGTCTACATTTTCTACTCCCTGCTCTTCCAGCGTTTCCCGGATCTTGAGTGAAACACTGTGTCGAATGCTTTTTTGTAATCTATAGCGATATAGAGAGCTCTCCTTCGTTCTTGATATTTTTCGATTAGTAGTTCCAAGGTGTGGATGTGGTCTATAGTAGAGAAGCCCTTTCTAAATCACGCTTGTTCAATGGGCTGTTCCGAATCTTATGTATTGCTTATTCTTTGATTTATTAGCGAAGAGAAGAGTTTGTACAAGCATGGTAATAAGCTTATTGGCCTGTAGTTACCTATATCGCGTGGATCTCCTTTTTTATAAATTAATATTACTCGTATATTTGACTCTGACCATTGAGTAGGTCTGACAGGAGAGTCAGTGGTAGAGCAAGCTGAGTGCAGGCTGTTTTAGCTTCGTTAGTTACGTTGGGCTGGGCTTTTTTCTGATTTCATACGTTTAATTGCTTCCGCTATTTCTTTTACGTCGAACTGTGCTCTAGCTTCTTTGCTATAAGGGTTTAAAATATTCGTTTTTTCTGTCCTGTCAAGTTTTGTTCATTGCCTTTATATAAGGTTTTATATAAAATTCAGTTGCAACGTTTATAGTCAACGTCATTCCGATTATTAAATGTTTTATTTGCCCGATTTAGTCCGTCGATCCATGTTTTACATGTTTGCAACTTCTTAAATGCTCTTTTTGAGCTGCTTGCCTGTACCAGGTGTCTTTCGATGGCGTTAAATCTATATTTTGTATAATCTTGTTTTATAAGTTTGCTTATTAGCTTATATTTTTAGTTCTTAGTTTTATTTAGTTTTATTTTTAGTTCTTTGAAACTCATGTCTTCTTTTCATGAGTGTTAAGGTACGCTCTTATAGTACTCCTTTACTTTTGTTTTCGTTTTTATTTACTGAATGCGCACTCTGAAGACTTTGGCAGATAGCTTTTATTATTTTATCATAATAGGTTTGTACAGAAGTGATGAAGCAGTCTTGTAAGTCTAGTATATAGGATGTAATACTCTCTTTGTATCTTAATATTTGTTCTTCTTTCCTTAATGAAGAATTTTGGCAGCTGCTAAAATTTGACCTATTTTTTTGTGTTTTGTTATTATTATTGTCGCTCTTACTGGTCTGTGGTCTGAAGAAAAGTTGACATTTAATACTTCAATGTTTTGAAACAGTTTTGGTTGATTTGACATGATGAAATCGATTTCATTTTTGTATGTTCCATTTGGTGAGCGCCATTTCCATTGTTGGTTCGGCTTTTTTTTTTGAAAAAGTTTTTTAGGATTGCTATTTGATTTGCAAGCCGAAGTTTATCAATCCCTCACCTCTCTGGTTTCTTTCACCGTATCCGTTTGATTTTGTAACTAAATATTCATCCTGTCTGGGTTGTCCTAATTTAGTATTTAAGTCGCCCATTATTATAAAAGTTATATCTGTATGGTGAATAGCTTTATTTACATTTGTATAAAAAAATATCAATTTCTTCTTCTTTCGCTAATTCTGTGGGTGCATATACTTGTATAAGAGATAATTAAAGATAATTAAAAATAAAATTTTTCCTGAATAAAGAAATTATTATTAAAAAAAGTTCGTTTCCTTGTATTTTTAAATTCAAAAGTACTACTCTATCTGTTATACCTATGACGTTTTCTATGTTATTTTTATGTTTTTATGTAGTAAAAATCCGACGCCATACTTTCCAGGTGTAAGTCCTATGTGGCGTAAAATAAAATTGTCATATTCCTCTATTTTTGTTCCTTGACGTCTCACTTCCGATAGTCCGATTATGTCGAATTTTATATCTTTCAATGCCTCTACCAATTCTATTAAACGTTCGTACGATGACAGTGTTCTTATATTGTAGGTTAATATGTAAAGCTTGGTTGGTAAGATAGTTATAGGGTTTGTTAACATGGTTGTATTTTTCTTTGGAGGGTTGTGGTCGTGATCTCCCTCGGTGACCAGCCGTATCGGAAGATAATTTTTATTTTTTATTATATGTTCGTGTATGAGATCTTCGTGGGAGGGGTGAGTTGGTTGTTATATATTCTTTTTTTTTTCAAATCAAATCAAATCAAATCAAATCAAATTCATTTATTTGCATAATACAGGTATAAGAGTTGTTACAAAAAAATTAGAATATGTACACTGTATTATTACCTTATGAGGTGTGCAAATACTTTACAATATAGTCTACGCATTACTAATTCAATAATGGTGCTTTGAAATAAAATTAAGAATAAGAAAAAAAAATATTGTCAATAGTTGAGTCTATAGTGCTAATTGTTGTCATACTAAATACCTTGATATTATATAAACTCGAAATTAAATATTTTTGATAATAAGAATAATCAAATTGTCTTGTTTTTGGTATATTGGTTGTTTGTTACAATATTTGTATTTTTGTTGACTAAGAAGTAAAGCATACTCGGTTTTAGGACACCATCTGATAAGCTATTTGATCTTTGAATCGATGTCTGTAATTGAAGTGTTTTGTTCTTTTTGGTGGCACGAGTGTTTCTATCGTCCTGTAGTAGGGAACTTTTTTCGGGTGATGTAGGGAGTTTTCTTTTATTGTTGGGTATTATTACGATCAGTTTATCATTTTATTCTTACTATATTGCCTTTTTCTTTCTCTAGGATCATTTGCTGTTGTAGTTCCTTTCTTTTTTCTAAAATGTATTTTGGATAGTCCTCTTTCATATAATATTCAGAGTCTTTCAGTGCTCCCTTTTGTTTAAATATGTTTATTTTGAGACCGAGATTAGTGAAGGTTACTATTATTGGCCGAGGCCTTTTACTTTTTTTTCCAATTCTCTTTACCTTCTGAATGTCATTATGGTCTAACCTAATAGAAAGACGTTCTCCTATCCACTTGACGATGTTGTTTTCCAGTTCTCCGTACGAAGATTCTCTTTCCTCGATGCCAAAGAACACTATATTTCTCTGTCTTGACTGTTCGTCTAAAAAGTATATTAATTTCTCTTGATTTTCTACCTTTTCTTTTAATTTTTCAAGCTTTTCTTCATGTACAGACATTTTTTTTGTTTTATATTTACTTTTGATATATACGTTTTCATAACTTGACCCTACCGTGCGCTTGTTTGCAGCTTGTATATTTTTTCTTCTTCATTTTTTAAAAGCAAAAGTCTACAACTCCCGTTGAAAGAGTAAGACTTTAGCTTTGCTACCAGGCTTCCTAGGTGTATTCGACATCGCAGTACAAGACATCTCATTACTTTGTTATTGCTACCCGTCACTGATCTGGGTATATTATCGCTACCGTTACCGTTACCCCATAGATTACCTCGTAGGGAGAATATTTGCCATAGTTTCCACGCTTGGCAAGCGGGTTGGCAACCGCGGTTTTTTTTAAGTCGTTATTAGGAAGACGCTGCTGCCTGTCTCCTCATTTGTTTCTCTTTGTCACCGCTTACGACACCCACGGGATGATATGCGGTAGTGGATATTCTTACATCGCCACTACACGATACTGGTTATTTTACGTGTGGCGTAAACAAGGTGGCTATACCGCAATCTATCGAAACATCAAAAGATGTTTCACCCATGGTATGAAATGAGGAAAGGTTCGCTCACACATTACCGTTTACTATCGAGATCTTGTAACATTTTACGTAATAAATGTAAATTTACGGTCCGTACGGTCCCTACGTAATAAATGTATATCATATGGTATCAATTTCCGATTATAATGAGCCAGTACTCACAACGATATCCCTGGAAACAAAAGGAGGCCTAGAGACTTTGTCGAGTAGAGGTTAGCTAAGAATGTATTTTACGAAATTCCACCCACAAGGAAGGTTGCGGGGCTGTTAACTAAAAAAATCACATTTTAAAATTATAGCTCTTATAGGTATAAAACTTGACCAAAATATTCTCTTTGGCATGTTAAAATTACCAAGAACGGATTTTATGAAATTCCACCAAGGCATTAAAAAAATTTTACTTTTAATCTGTAGCTCCTACAGGTTTGAAATTAGGCGAAATTATTATTTTTATCATCTTGAGTTTAACTGAGAACGAAATTACACTCACGAAGAGAGTTGCGCGGGCGTTATAATGAAAGTAAAAATATATTAAGTATAGTTCGGGCTATAATTAATAATAAAATTAATCTGTAGAATTTTTTGTGTGTATGATTCCTTGTGTTTAAAAACTCAATCGGACCCGGTAGGTGCCACTGTTTTCGAGATCCAGAAATCACCCGTGCGAAACATAAATATCTAATAAATTAAGTCGATCAAATCCGTAAAATTAGATTTATTCACCGAATGTGTGGTTAAGTTTACCTGAAAGTTTGACTAAAGTGACGGATGGGTAAATAAAAATAAAACGTGATAAAACTATACAAATATGTTTATTTTTTAAATTGTAATATCTACCACACAACTATTTTATTATAAGCCTCCAAATTAGAATTGTTATTGTGATTTTTTATTTTTTTTGCTCTTATATTTTTATTGATAAAAGTAGATGGCGCTATTACAAGTTTATTTAAAGAAAATTTTCTTTTGATTTATTGCACTAAAATTTATTTGAGGTATATTATGCCTCGTAGTTCAGGAGCTAAGCGGCTCTTAAATTTACTGCGAATAAATTCCACAGTACACGAGAAACCTGGATACGATCCTCAACGGTAGCAATAACAAAGGAAAAAATATTTTTTAGTGGAGAGATATTATTCATTTAGAAGAGGAGACCTGTGGGGAGAGATTTGAACGTAAATATTTTGTGACTAAATATTATTTTTTATATATTTATTAGAAATAAATTAAGATTAAGTTTGATACAGTTAAAGTTTAATTTAACTAAAATCTCCATCTTTTGTAAATAATGACAGTCCCGAAACAGATTGTTCGTATTTAATGTTCGAAGTTGCTATGGAAAAGTGACCCGATCCATCTGAAGCCGTTTGAAATAAGGGCCATTTCTCAGGAGCGACACAAACTAACAACAACAAAGTTTACTATTAATAATAATCCGACAGCAAACTCGATCCATTATCTCTTTATTAATGTAAAATGAACCGCGATCCGTCTTCCAACTGCTGGTTCTACTGTGTTATGCGAAGTTAAAGGCGCAATTTGCATAGAAATTATATCGCGTCCGCTTGTTCATAGGAAATTTTCCTAATTAAAACGCCTTCGGAGCGGGGATTTTGTTCCAATTAAAAGTTTCGCAGAGTGTGGCTGCCTCGAGGAGCTATTGTGTTGCAATTGATAATTTAGCAAGCTCCGCGATATACACTTCGGCGTTATTAGGACAAAATTCTACTTGCATACGCTTTTGCATTAACCTGGATAGCAAATTAGTTCCATGTAGTTAATGATTTCGTTTAGGTCTGTGTTTGACATACTTTCATACACTATACATATGAATATATTATGTAAAAAGAAAACCTCGTAGTAGAATGTACGTGGTAAGTCATGCTGCAGCTATATTATGGTTGTAGTTTGAAAAGGTCGGCTCGACAGCGGAAGGACCACGCTCTCACAGAATAACCATAAAATAGCAGCATAATGCTGCTGTGTTTTGTATGATGAGTGTAGAGAACCGGAGATCCGTTTTACTGGAATCGAGGCATTCAATCTTAGTCCTCTTAGGGGAAACAACACATCTGCATTTTGATTCTTAATCGAAGTTCAATGTAGATGTCTATAGGCCACAGTATCCACTTCCATCAGGTGGACTGTGTGCTCGTTTGTCACCTTTATTCTATAAAAAAATGTGCCGTGAGGTAGCGGCGTAAAAGAATTAATTACTTCCACTCTTTCTGAAAACTCTCAGAATATGGGACGTATATAGGCTGTAAATTTAACTTTTTTAACTGTTTCTGTGGGTGTCATAAGAGGCTAAATATGGGTCACATCTGAGGAACATGATGACTTCCGATCAACTCGACTTCCTTGTAGGTCTAGTGGTCGCAATCGTGACTACTGATCATGAGGTTCCAGATTGGGCCAACCTGGAGTCAGGAAGATGGCGGTGTTTCACCCTCGTACCTCGGAACGCACGCAGAACCGTTAGTCCTAGATATGTTTTCGGTCATGTCGCATTACTGACCCATCGGAATACGATGATGAAGAAATAGAGAGTGCATCTGTGCTTGCCCATACACGGGCACTATTATTCTATACTGTGCACATCATACTCTGTTGAGACGGGTTGCCGTGATCAATATTCGATCTGGTGGACATTATCATAATTTTTCTTAGGCGAATAGTATATTTCCCTTTTGAAGCACTCATGTAAGGTGTAAGGACCTTAAAAGCAATATTATAATTTTAATAAAATTAAGCTTTTCCCAGAAGCTATCACATGATACAGTGCTATCTGTTTTCTGGATATATCAACTTCCTACTTTCCTAGTATTCCATATTATGCCGAAAAGGAAGTCCATGAGGCGAGTGACGTACACTTGCAACTGAATTACACAGTACACTTAAACATTTCTTACTCCACAAAATGGGGTGATGGCGCGAGTAATGTAAGGAAGAGAAGCGATGCAAAAAGAGATTGAAATGAAACGGGAGCCTTGTGAATTGCCAGATAGAATCAAAATCAAATGATATCCTATTACTTTTATAGTTTATCGCATTTTGAATTCGTTTATTTCATAACTTTTTTTAAGTTAGCTTGCCAGTCACATAATTTATTATTATGTGTTTTTATCTAAGTAGTCTAGGTAGGTATATTCTTACCGACCTATTTCTGCAGCCAAATTGTGATGCTGAGTTCCCGTCTAGAGGATGTAGACAGAAAGTGTAATCACAGGCTTCAAGACATTCCATTGTAATCCTCAGAAGTTAAACGCTACTGCATCCTTCTTTGTTTTAAGATGTTTGCAGGTGTCCATGTTCTACAGTAGCTACTTACCATCAAGTCTGTACTCTCTGCCTGTATTGGTATATTCTTCTGTAATTTTAAAATAATAATAAAAAATTTTTGAAAAATCTATCAAATAGTTATCAATGACGTTTTAATTTCAAACAGACCTAACTACATTGTTTGAAATGTTTGTTTTTCTATCCAAATATCGACTGGCCAAGAGATATTGTACTATGAGCTTGCAACACTTAACCTACTAATATTAACGTGTCATAACCAATTAATGCCAAAAATAACATTAACTTGTTTAATTATATCAGATGCCGCTTAAAATTTAAGGAGGGTAATAGGCATGCGGAAGCCCCTACTCAGCATTATATGAATTACATGAGGTTAAGATTCATAAATCTTATTAACTATATATTTGCTGTGTAGAAAGAAACATTTTTTTATTATTGTTTAAGGACTTTGTTTGGTGTGCAACAATGCTGCGGCTATATTACAGTTGTAGCTTGAATGCAACTTAAATCAACTGAAAGCAAAATCAACTGGGGCAGGATCACGCTCCCACAGAATATCAGCGTAAAATAGCAGCATAATGCTGCTGTGTTTTGTATGGTGAGTATAGAGAACCGGAAATCCTTTTTACTGGAATCGAGACATTCATGGTATGTTCAATTTGCTAAAGTATGTTATTTAAAAATAATGTGAACAGTCTCTATAAGCCTTGATTGAAGAACGTTTCTATATTAAACATATTTAAGTTTTGGCTTTTTAACATAACTGGTAACGTTACTCGATCATAAGTATTAAAAAGCACTTAATAAATGTTGGGGTACTTAAAATAACTCGTCATAAATACCGTAAAATAAGTTTTATTCAAGATATGAGATAAGAAGCTTTACACGAATCAAAAACAAAAGCAGGAGGTGATAAATTAGAGACAGCCACAGTAACATGCCTATATCTAAAAATACGCTATGCAGGACTCGAGCAAATGAAAATTTACATCTGTTCCTTAGCCTCTTTAACTAAAATTATATCGCAGGGATGATGATATCCATAATAAAGATTACCGTTGCGCATTAAGGATTTCTGTTGACAAAGCAATTGCTAATTTATTTATTTTTTTACTTCGCATGCGGTGAAAATATAAATGAACTTTTATAGTTATATTGCTACGTTGGAACTCATACACTTGATGCTCGCACGCGATCACTTTAATTTGATTTATTCATCGATACTGTAGATTGTTTAGTAATATGCACCTTTTGTTTTTATTTTAATAACAGTGACGACTTAGTAATGATGTCACTAAGTGTTAGAAGACCGTGCGGGCTGCGGTTTCGATTGCCGCTCGGGACATTATATTATTTCTCCAGTTTCGTATTGTATATCTTTGAATCAAATTTATTTTTTCTTTCGAAGTGTTTTCATGGCCTTCTATTTCTAACGATTGTTTCTGGTCTAAGTGATGAAAATTTATACAAATTTATACAAGAGTAATCCCTTATGGAACTTATATGCATCACGTTTTCTTGTTACTGCAATATAGAAACCATCTTTACTCTTTCTCAATACATCGTTTATCTTAGACTATAATAAATAAAGCTGCAAACTTCATGCTGCTAAGTACAGTGTATTAAAATTATATTATAATATTGAAACCTCATATATTTTTAATAAAATTTATGAGAAAACACTACAGCCTCTATTTGTCTACTTTTAAAATATATTCTCAAAACTTTCAGTTATATAAGGAAGGATTGGTATTTATCACTGCTTCCACAATCGATGGACTTCCTTTCTAAAAGTGCGTTAGTTTCAATTTGAAGGATTTACTAATAGAATCATCATGCTGTGCGGATTAATTACTGCATTGGACAATCCCCGTTTCCAAACTATTACCTCGTTGGTCTAGTGGTTGTAGTAGTGCGACTGCCGATTATGAGGTGCCGGGTTCGAATCCCGGGTCGGTCCAAAAAATTATCAGTTATTAAGTTTTTCTATCAAGAAATTCTCAGTAGCTGCCCGGAGTCTGGAAGTTGGTGGTGTTTTCACCCCCGTGCCTGGGAAAGCACGTAAAGCCGTTGATCCTGCGCCTGATCTCTCTCTGGTTGTGTCGGTTTACCGTCCCATCGGACCATGAGAGTAAGGGAATAGGGAGTGCACCTGTGTTTGCGCATACGCATGGACACTATAATCTTGGAGGGTACTAATTTGTGAAATATTGGATTGAATTTTTGAAATTTTTTGCCACCAGTTGACCTATTTATTTATTTATTTATTCGAGTGACAAATACTCGACGTGAAACGTGAGACGTGAAACTAGCATTAGCATTTTTTTAATTGATATTATCAATCGCTCTTCGCATTTTTGCAATGGATTTTGCCAATAGATCTTCAGAAGCTTGTCCAGCAATCAACATTTTATACCGCGTGTATATGAGAGATGTCTCTCGAAAAAAGTTGGCATATTTCGGCTACACCCTTCCTTCCCTATAAAACGAATAATTCTTTATAATTTACTGATTTAAAACTTCTAATTACACATCACATGAAAGCATTTTCTACCATCGTTATATCGAGTAAAATAAAATTGTAAGGAACGTAAACTGAAACTTACTTTTCAATAGCCGTCTAACTCATCAAACTTGTTAGCTTGAGCGCTTGTAAGGATATTCATAGACTGGGAATCCTTTTAAAGGTAAAGACTAAGTAGGGTGCTGTGAAGATCGAATCGATTCTATAACGATATCAGGAATTAATTGAATAAAATTCAGTATTGAGTGGGAGGGTATCTGGTAAGGCCAGGGAGACGCCTCATGAATATGGATACCCGGTAAAGTGTTCTCGACTTTGTAAAAAGGAGGTATAAATGAGTGGTTATTAAAGCGGTGGGTGATGCAAAATGATTTACTTGGAAAAAATTACGTTTTTAATAGTCATATTTTACACATAGTTTTGATCGTAAAGTATCTCCGAACTATTAAGTTTTAATTCAATTTAATTTAGTTTAAACTCAAAGCCCGTTTTGCTTTGTCTATTTAGAACGATTTCATTGCCTCTCTAATCGTATCGGACTCTTGATATTATTGAATTTAATTTTAAATTACTTAAATGGTTGTAAAATAAGCATCAAAAGCTTAATAATCGTTTCGATGTTGCATTAAAGATAGTGTAAAGGTTTTAACAATCTACTTGATAACTAAAGTTTATTAACATTTTTTGAAGCATGATTAATCTGAATTTCATATTTTAGAAATAACATTTAAATTGAATTTTTGCGGCAACGAGATTTTTGGTTTTTTTACTCGGAACTTTTTATTGATTTGGTTCCACCAAACGCTTACTACTGAGACCTTATCCTTATGTAAAGGTCTAGTGGTGGTAAGAATTACTGCTGATTGTGAGGTCTCTGATCTGAATCCCGAGTCAGCGCTTAAATCAGCTATAAATTAAACCTGTCAAAAAATTCTTAGGAGCAACCTGGAGTTAGGAAGTTAGCGGTGTTTCACCCCCGTGCATCGGAGAGCAGGTAAATATGTTGGTTCTGCCCAATATTTATTTCCAGTCGTACAGGTTTGCCATCTTATCTGACTGTGTGAGTGAGGGAATAAAATGTGCACCTGGGTTTACGCTCACGTTCGTGCACTATAATACTGTCCTGGGCAGATTAGCCATCTGTTTATTACTGATTATGTTGAGATTAGAGCCGTGACCAAGCTAAAATATATAAACAATCATGTTCAGTCTTGACCTGAAAATTTTCTGAGATGTAATATTAAATTATGACTAGATACGATTTTTAATGGTTATAGACTATGGTGTGGTAAAAAATAAGTGTACAGACCTATTTTGCCAGCTTTTATAACCTCAAAATTTTATTTACTTAATAGCATTTTTCCATGGCCTCTAAATAAAAAGGTGATAAGTTATTATGTTATTATAAACAATAATTGTTTTATTACAACAGTAGTTGTAGGTAGACGCAACTTGTTAAAAGAATCAAGCGACAGGTCAATCAATTTATGGAAAGTGGGCATGATACTTTGTATTATTATTATATAAAAATAAGATTACGAATGAACTTACAGTCTACTAAGTGGTTACTTCAGCATATGGACTCCTGCAACCAACTTTATATAAAGAAGGGAACAGATATATTCTCACTTGTGTGTTTGAAATCCGTAAAAGTAGTTTTAATCAATGTGTAGTGTTCGCGTAAATATAAGAAATCATTTACTGGTGTTTTTACTAGTGTGTGTTAGTACTAGTGAGACACTCGCCATACGAAACACAGTAGTGTTAAACTATTATTTTACGCTGGTATTCTTTGAGAGCGTGATACTTACCCGGTCGAGCCGACCCATCCGTGCTACAACTATACTACTAATATGACTGCAGTATGACTCTAGCACATAAAGTAAGCGGCTGTGCGTGAACTTTTATTTGACTAAATTTTGAATTACAGAGTATGAGACGTTTCAAATTACTATTATCAATAAAATTAAAACTAAACCCAAACATACCACTGCAAGACCTCAAGACATAGTCAGTTCATTTTGTATAGATCGGACCGTAAACAAAAATTAAAAAAGCTGAAGGTACTCCGAGCTTAACAATGACATCGGGACGTCAGTCATCTCAGTCGTGACCATGGGTGCTGGAAAGCGCCCGAAACGTCGGGAATTAAAAATAAGAGTAATTAAAAGTAAAATAAACGCGATAAAATCCGTAAAATTTGTTTTAATCAACACCGGTAAAATCTCCGGTTCTTTAACCACAGACCATTTTTACTGGAAACGAGGCATTCCACTTTAGTCCTCACGGGTGACAACGCATCTGCATTTTGATTCGTAATTGAGGATAAATGTAGATGTCTATGGGCCACAGCAACCACTTACCGTCAAGTGGACTGTGTGCTCGTTTTTTAACCTTATCCTATAAAAAAGGGAAGGCACCAATCCGGACGGACCTACCATACTACTATCATTTTTCGTAGCTCCACATGAAGTAACATCCGATGACTAGCCTGTTCTCATGTCCAGTAAGTATTTACAAATATGAGTTTTTTATAACCGTAGTATATCGTGTCATAAATTTATTAAGCTTTTCCAAAATTGTTTCTTTAAAGTACATAATTTATTTATAAACTTATTTAGGTATGAGTTGAATTTTAATAATGATTTTAACAACATAATTTAGTATCCATGTTATACTATTTTATACTAGCAAACCACCCATACTTCGCCTAGATATATTGGTGTGGAGCTAATTAGATAATCAATAAATTAGATAACCATTTTATTTTATGAACATTTCAATTTATTAAAATCTGCTAGCTTTCGGTAAAAAATAGTCTAAATCACTTCTGGTATTGCTTTTTATACGTTCGTCAAGTTTTATTACAATCGGTTCCGTAATTACAAAAATTTGCCCAGACAGATAGACAAACAAAATTTAAAAAAATTATTAGTTATTTATATCTTTATAGATTGCAAATAACCACCTCAGCTCGATAAAAGGAAGTTATTTCGTTATTACAGACGCACACTTCAATTTTTATTCTATAAATAGTCCGTACGGATAAATAATGGGATTAGGAATGGCCTCATCGAGCCCGTACCGTCAACATGCACACTACTAATAGCGAAAACCCGCTAATAACGGTATATCGTTATAACATTATATCATTCGGTTAATTTGAAATTTTTAATCATGGAAATTCAAATATTTGAAAAGAATTGTATATCCAAGTAGGTATATTAATTATAAAATAACATTTATAAAGAGAGACCGACGGAGATGGCTTCTCATGGGTCTCGCTCTATTAATATGGGTTCCCACATATAAATGTATAATTATTTAAACTTAACATAATCATTAAAGACCTTCTATTTTATCTTATCAATATTTCTATTTGAATTAAATCTCTAAGTTTTTCTGATAAACATTTGTCTAAATCGCTCCTGTTATTATTCTTTGTTTGTTTGGGAAGTTTTATTAAAATCAGTTCAGCTATGCTGAAGGTTAGCTAGGACAGACAGACAAACGAAAATTTTAAATATGGTTACTCATGTCTCAATGGCATATTATAAATATTTCGTAAATACAAAAATATTAACAAACAAAATCAACAATAATTATGAAGAAAACTCTCAGAACGCGTCATAGTTCACAAATTACAAAAACATAACTGATTTTTTTGTAGTTTATAGGAGTTTGTTTTCATTGATTTCAATGAAAATTTGGGCTGAGGTTATAGAACGTATAGCAAAACGCATATATATGGTAACGTATTTTTTGCAGTCTTTACCGGCGGGTAAAGTAAAGTAAAGTTGTGGTGGACACTTCCTTGCCCTAAAACCCTCTCACTAATCAGAAGGTTTTAGGGCGCTGCCTCAATGCGTGTTGACGAACTCCACATGTCTTCGAAATATTTTTTCTTATTTCTCCGACAAGCAGGTTTCCTCGCGATGTATACCTTCACCGCCGAGCACGTGGTTAATCAGCACTTAAAATTGAAATTAACAATATCATTGGAGCCGGCGGGGATCGAACCCGGGTTACTCGCGTTCTGTTATATTTACAGTGAACGTTAACCATCTAAGCTACCGGCGGTTGTGAGTAAAGATAGCAACAGTGTACGAGCGAGAGGTTAATAGAATCATAATATAATTATAAAATATAAATAGAATCGTTGCCATTTTCAATCCCATTCTTTAACTGCCAGGGTAGTATATTATGACATGTTAAAACTTATTCCCAATAGCTCATTAAATATTTGGGTTTATAAAAATTTTAAAAATTAACATTCTCTTTATTTTATAAATAATTTCACAACTTGATATTATGGTCTCTTGCGGATTTTATGAAGAAATTTCGTCAAAGCGTCCTTATTTTGACTTGGCATTTCACGTTGAAATGATTTTTATGATGCTCGCAAGATAGAATGTGCTATTAATATTATGTCGTTTTTCGGCGTTAGAAAATTTGATTTTTGTTAAATATTTTGATTTCAAAGCGTTTTTTACTCTAAATGTACACGATTAGCAACGTCTACACTTGTGCGCTCAATTTTGCTTTCATGTTCATTGTGCGTTTCAACTTTCAGTTCGTCTTTCGTCAAGCGCTGTGCCGTCTAGACCTGTACGCTTATTCCCTGCCTCAAAGCTCTCTTTGAAGCGATTATAGGACTGTGTCCAGGGGCCGAATGTGGGTTACTTTACTTTTATATTACGCAAAATAGTTATTGAGCCTTAACAATACGTAAATTCAATGTAACTAATATACGAATAAACACAGCACTTGGATTGGATAAAAGTGAAGATATAAATTTATTATATATATATATATATATATGTGTGTGTGTGTGTGTCTTTAGTGTCCCTCCGGGGTAACATAGTCTCAAAGTGAAATAGAAACCTGAAAATATTAAATGATAAAAATTTACACTTGAAAAATAGGAGCTTTATAATAAATATTATCTTGGATAGGGAAATTGATATACTTATCAATACTACTTTACTCTGTTCAGGGTTTCAAAAGAAATAACGAAACATTTATTTCAAAGAATATTGGAATTTTTTTTCGTTGGCGAATATAAAATCATTCTACTTGTATAAAAACTCATCTTTAAAACTGACCTAATGATCTTGATGACGTATGGCGCTTTTGGCGGTTAATAAAACGAAAGTTATTATTGTTTATATTTGATTATGGCAAAATAAGTATATTAACCGGTTTTATTGATCATCAACGATGCCTTTTAATGATTTTTAATGGAATAAGGTTGACAAATGAGCACGCAGTCCATCAGATGCTAAATGAGTGCTGTGGCCCATAGACATCTACAACTATACTAGATTAAGAATCAAAACGCAGATGCGTTGTAACCCCCGAGGACTAATCGGATTTCTCGTTTCCAGTAGGTAGTAAAAAGGATTTTTCGATAATTACACTCACCATACGAAACATAGCAGCATTATGCTTCTATTTTACGCTGGTATTCATGTTCCGTCCCGTAGTCTGGTCGCGTTGACCATAATATATCTGGAGCATGATTCCACTATGTATAAATTTAGGATGTGTAGTATGATAGGTAGGATGGCAACCTCAGATATTTATTTTCATGTTTTTATTAGGAAGAGCCTGCTGTCCATATTTTGATTTATATCCGTCTGTCGACTCTTACGTCACCTACGTGATTATATGGGTTTAGTGGATATTCTTACGTCACCACTACACGATCAATAAATGTTCCCTATTTTAACAGCCAACTTTCATTAAAACCAAATCTTTTACAGCTAAGAACACTTAGACATGTACACATTTATGACAAAGATGTCTAGCAGTCTCAACAGTGTAGGTGCGCTCGGGTTGACAACATTGATTTTTATTTCTCTTTCTTTAAAAACATTTGATTCATATTTTCCTTGTTTATGAATATTATAAAATAGATATTTTTTACATAAAAAGAACACTGGCAATGCTGTTAACACTACTTGCAATTCTCGAAGGGCGGATTTGAACCCACGCCAGACTTTAACTTTTATGATACTGTCGCTTTAAAAAATTGTTTAACCCTGATGGCCATCCCTGTAACTTCCTGGTAATTTTAATATCAAATCCCTCCAAATTCCACTTATTAAACAGGTCATAATTTTGGAAAACCTTCTTTTTTAATTAATTTTTTTTCAAAATTAAATATTTTATGAACTAGTCAACCAATTTTGATGTGATTTACGGCAATCAACGCAATTTTTTCAACTAAATAAAAAACTTATAATAAAAATTGATTTTACGGAAAATTTTCTAGTTATATTGAAAAAACACATTTTCAAAATTCCCTGCGTCAACGATATCCCTCGAACGCATCAACCGATCTTGATGCGGTTTACGGCGATCGACGTCTTTTTTTAGAGTAAAAGATCTTATAAGATTATAGAATTGATCAAAACAAGGTTGTCTAAATAATTCCAAGAAAATTACTTTTTGATAAATACGTGAATAAGCTTCCTAGGACTTCTAACCGTCAAGATCTGATAAGAACTTGATTTTCAAAATTCAGGATGAAAACAACATTCTCATCATCACCTCATAGCGGGAAGTTAAGAACCTTGCGTTCCTGCTAATTTTTCGAAAAATTTTACATGATTCGAAATTTCAGTGAATATTCTGATGAACCTAATAGATTAACAACACCAGATAGATTGATTGATGAGGGCAAAACTATTGTAGTTCTGTTTGAAATTTAGATTGAAACACGTTATGAGGAATTGATTTCAGCATAATAGGCAGATGAGTTCTCCTCTATCACTAATTGATCGCCAGAGCATCGTTTCTTAATCGGGAGCATCTATAACATAATAAACGAAACTCCTTTTTCAGCCCTGGACCTGAAACGATCATTCCACTTTCTAACAAAGATCATGAGATTTATTAAAAGTTACAATATACTACAGGGCAAAAATATAGTTAGTATTCTTGGACTACAGTAGCCAATTGCCATCGGGTGGAGGGTAAGTTCAAAAATCACTACAGTTATATATAAGAGTACCAGCAATATAATGCAACTTCTAAAATGATTTTGCAATAGTTACATCGTAGCATGGTTTTATAATGACAAATTAAAGCATTCCAATACCATTCACAAAAATCTTCGCTCCTGGCTGCTAAGGGGATTTCAAAGTAACTCAGCGAGTTTATCTGTATAACTGACATCGTAATGAAGTTATCCGCTGTAAAATCAGAGCAACTAACTTAACCTAACAGATAATGAAATTGAAATGGGAGGGCAACACAGCTCGAAAAACCGACAACTGATGGGAAAGACAATTAAATTAATAGTGAAACCTCGTACCGGACCGAAGTGGATTGTAGGATGGTCCGCTTCACGAGCAGATGAAAACCTGGTAAGGCATCCAGGAAGGTGATTGATGCAGGTAGCTCAGGAACGTATTTTTGTACAGTTTCCGGAGAAGCCTCATCTACAGTAATGGACTTCTGTAATGATAAGACTATTTGTTTTTTTTTCCTTCAAAATATTACTTATTTGGAATACCAAGCTAAAACTAAATTTCCGTTACTCCATTGCATTTCACTCGAAAGCTGAACAATTTATTGGACTGTCTGTTGCAATGACATGTCGAGGTTGCCAGTGTGAAATATCTCGGTAGAAAAGAGTAACGCAAATAATACTTCTGCAAAACTGTAAAATGGTGACAGTTTGAAAACTTAATACTACTCATACCATAGATGTACGTACGTGGTAGAGCCATGCTGCAGTTATATTAGTAGTATAGTTGTAGCACGAATGGGTCGGCTCGACCGGGAAGGACCACGCTCTCACAGAATACCAGCGTGAAATGGTAGCTTGATGCTGTTTTGTTTCGTATGGTGAGTGTAGAGAACCGGAGACCCTTTTTACTGGAAATGAGGCATTCCATCTTAGTCCTCACGGGTGACAACGCATCTGCATTTTGATTCGTATTCGAAGATAAATGTAGATGTTTATGGGCCACAGCAACCACTTACCATCAGGTGGACTGTGTGCTCGTTTGTCACCTATCCTATAAAAAAATGTAATACCACTTTAAAGTATTAGGTAGTTTTGTGATCACTTGAGAAAATCCGTCATTTTGTTGAGCACTATTTTGTCATAAATTATGTAATGATCGAAATTATATGAGTAAAATGTTGTAGTATTCGATAAAATTTCAAATAACTTTAAAAATTTGACCGAAGAGAAAATTCAGTGTCTAAGGTGAAGGGATAAGGGCCGATAATACATGTTATTGAAACATATGCAGGGTTATTTTTTCAAAGAGTTGCCAAATTTTAAAGTTAAGTCC
This sequence comes from Parnassius apollo, assembly GCA_907164705.1. NCBI lineage: Eukaryota > Metazoa > Arthropoda > Insecta > Lepidoptera > Papilionidae > Parnassius > Parnassius apollo. The sequence continues at coordinate 1,989,967 of CAJQZP010000795.1, read as the reverse complement.
AAATATATAAATAACGATATACCGTAATTGCAGTTTTTGAAATTACGAGTAAATAAGGCTTCTACTTTTATTTGAAATTATAATGAATGAATGTGATTTATGGGCAACAACGTTTTTGCCCACCGGTCGACCAAAACCAGTTAAAAAAAATGCATTGCCACAAATTTTGAATTTAAAAGAAAAAGGGACGAAATGTTTGAGTTTTTTTCAATAAACTTTTCTTTAACATTTGACTATATTACTTGTTCAAAACATTCTCTGCAGATTTGGTCGGTTATTCCAAAATAACGCTTTACTTGTACTTGAGGGAGACACCAACACAGCTGTAATCTGTTTACAAGATCATTTTACATATGGGGTAAACGAGTTTTTTACTCGCAAGCATAGTAGGAGAATTGGCAATCGCTATACCAGACTTCTTGTACCTGTGAAGCTACATTCCGTAGCTGGTCAGGATATTTTTCACTGGGAGTAAACGAGGAGGCTTAACCGGCATCTATCGGAAGGTATGCAATCTTCCTGTTCTTATGACACCCACAATAAGAGAAGGTGGATTCTCTTAAGTAATCACCACACAATAAATCAAAGTTTTTTTTTATAGAAGAGGGGGCAAACGAGCATGCGGCTCACCTGATGTTAAGTGACTACCGCCGCCCATGACCAATCGCAACACCAGGGGAATTGCAGGTGCGTTGCCGGCCCTTTAGAAAGGAGTAAGCTCTTTTCTTGAAGGTCCCCAAGTCGTATCGGTCCGGAAAAATCGCTGGTGGTAAACTATTCCACAGAGAGGTTGTTCGCGGAAGAAAACTCCCCTTGAAACGTACAGTGGTGGACCGTCAAGCATCCAGATGGTGTGGATGGTATCGGGACGTTTGCCGCGTAGTGCTTTCACGAAATTTGGCAGCTGGGATTAATCTGAACAATTCCTCAGAGCACTCTCCATGGTATATGCGAAAGAAAATGCAAAGAGATGCAACATCTCTTCGCAGTGCCAGTGAATCGAGCCGATCGGAAAGCACTCGGTCGTCGACGATTCGAGCCGCTCTGCGCTGGATGCGGTCAAGTGGATGGAGCTGGTACTGGGGAGCCCCAGCCCAGAGATGGGGAACAGTATTCCATGTGCGGCCGAACCTGCGCCTTGTAAAGTTGCAGGCGGTGTGCCGGCATGAAATACTGTCCCGCTCTGCTGAGCACGCCAAGCTTTTTTAGAGGGCCCAATTTGGCCTTCTCTTCCAAGTGACCACGAAACTGCACGTCACTCGATATGTCGACGCCGAGGATTCCGATACTGGCAGAGGCAACAAGGGGAGTGCCTTGAAACTAAGGAGATACGACAAAGGGTTTTTTTTTAGCGGTTAACGCGCAAACTTGTGTCTTCTGGGGGTTAAACTGGACTAGATTTAGTCGGCCCCAATTCGAGACTCTGTTCAGCAAAAGACTCGACTTCAGACACATGTTTGTCCCGGCACTCGGAGACGTTTTCCCGAGAAATATTGGCTCGGCCGGTGTAGAGAGCATCACCAGTTCTGTCATCCGCATAGCAATGAATGTTACGGGTTTGCAACATATCATTGATATGCAGAAGAAACAGCGTTGGCGATAGCACGCAGCCTTGTGGAACACCAGCGTTAATAGGCTTGCAATCGGAGCTTGCACCGTCTACAACGACCTTGATGCCCCGATCTGCAAGAAAGCTGGTGATCCAATCGCACAATTTCTCGGGAAGCCCATAGGAAGGGAGCTTCGAAAGAAGCGCTTTGTGCCAAACCCGATCGAAGGCCTTCGCAATATCCAAACTAACGGCCAATACCTCCCCTTGGACTCTACTGCCTCCGCCCATCTGTGAGTAGGTAGACCAGAAGATCACCAGCGGACCGACCACGGCGAAAACCGTATTGGCGGTCACTAATCAGCTGGTGATCCAAGGTACCTCATGAGCTGGCAGTTTACAATGGACTCCATTGTTTTGGAGAACAAGGAAGTGATGGCGATAGGCCGGTAGATGGACGGGTCTGAGCGGTTGCCTTTTTTAGGGATCGGGTGGACGAAAGCCAACTTCCATGATTTTTGGACTACGCCTAGGGAGTCCTACTCCGGAAAATACGCGTTAAAACCGGCGGCAACTCTGGAGCACACGTCCTCAGCACAATTAGGGGGATTCCGTCAGGCCCACTCGACTTGTGGATGTCCAGGGTATAGAAAAGACATGAACAATACACTGCTCAGCCAGAATTTTGTGATTTTCTTATGTTAAATGTTGGCTCTGGTGGGGATCGAATCTAGGATGCTCTCTTCCATAGTACATTCATACTAACCTTTACCACAGAATAAATTAGAGTACAAGCTTTTACACAAATTACTCATTTATATATTAAATGACTTATTTATACAGACATTTAGTTTCTAATCATTTTTATGAGACATATAATCACAATGATAATAAGTTTAGATATTCGTTGCTCGAAGAGCAGTTTTTATGTTTATCAAACTTATAAGTCGGCAAGTTTAAAGATGAGTCGCCCTAGGTCCTTATCTTGTCTTTCCATAATGATGTTATGTAAGCCATGCTGTGTAGAGAGATTTTCTGATATAATGTCAAAAGATTTTACTTTTAATGGTGGCTAAGTTACTAACTAGTTATTAACACTAACTAGTTTTTAGTATCGCATTTCCGTGGTGGAGAATGTCTCTGCGAGTTTAGTCCGCCCTTTGCATTATTTTGTGTTAAAAATGCAATAAAGAATAAATAAATAAATAAACTTAAATACATTTCAGACATAGACTTACACCCAATGAAAATACAGGTGATTTAGAATCTTCAGTTTATTTCTCAATTTTTAAGAAAGTAAAGTATAATACTAATTTTATTTAAAACTATTATTTAAACGAGCTCTGATTTTCTTTTGATTTATATTTATGTCTTGGAGTTAAGTATATACTCGTACTCTAAGATAAATATATTATGATCTCACAGTAAATAAGCTGCATGCAAAAATATATGTACTTACCACGAATGGTACCACGCACAAAACGAATATTTGTTGTGGACGTCTGTGCCGTAAAAACTTCTGCAAAAGATTTATGTTATATCAGATTAACACGCTCATTAGACTCGTCGGCATCGATTAAATGTGCCAATTTAGTAGTATTATTTATTATGTACAAATTAAATTAGACACTCATTAGTTTCGTCGGCATCGATTAAATGTGCCAATTTAGTACTTTTATAATATATTATGTGCATATTGGTGAGTAAACAACAGAAAAATATCTTGTGCTCTTATAAAAATTATTCTTAATAAATATAATACGTCTCTTCTGTGTTATTATATTACTTATGTGTTTTATACCTTTATTAATCGCTTAATTGACGAGGCCAACGAATTTTGTTGTGTTTATTACAAAACTAATGAAAATTCCAAGAATTTTTTCTTAAAAATGACTGGGATAATGAAGATTAAAGTGGGCTTTTCCGCGCTATCTTATCCTCAATATTCGGCCGCCAGAACAAGGCGCGGTGACGTCATCACTCGCGTCTCGCCGCTCACTGTAAGCGTCAGTTCACACCGAGACGAGCGCACTTTTTAAGATAGTCATACAAATATAAGTTTATTTTCTACACAAAAAGATACACGTTTTAATAAGATAATTCTCGGTACTACACTCGGCGTCACAAAAATCGCAATCTTTAATTTTCTACTTCAAACTACTTTTTAATCCATTTAATCAATGGTAAGTCTATGAGTATATTATATCATTGGAAAGCTAATTAAATTTACTCATTAGAAAAAATAATTAATGGCTATCATGTGTTTTACCGGGAAATAAAAAAGTTAATGTCAACAAGAAGAAAATTACGATTTATTGCAACTTACAAAATTAAATAAAAACATGTTTTAAAACCTAGCGCTACCACCCCTTGCTTTAGTTACTGATTCCATACGGTCTTTCATTGATCTAATCAACGTAACAATCTTCAGGAATGTTGTCCCATTCCTGAATGATAGCCTCCTCGAGTTCTTGCAGTGTGGTTGGGACAGGATCACAAGTCCCTACTCGCTGCTTTACATCATTCCAGAAGTGCTCTATCGAGTTTATGTCTGGACTTTGCGCCAGCCACCGCATACCAGAGATCCCGACCTCTTGAAGGTAATCATGTACAATTAATGCATTGTGGCATCGGGCGTTGTCATGAATTAATGTAAATCCATCGCCAACAAAACTCGCGTATGGGACCACATGCTTTTCTAGGTTTTCCATTACGTATCTTTGAGCAGTCAGCGACCCTTGACCACGAGCACCTCCACTCCGGGAAACGCAGACAAGGCTGGTTTTGGCGTCGACTGACATGCCATCCCAGAACATACATGAGCCACTCTTGAATCCAACTGTATCTTCAATACAGGCTTGTGCAAATCGTTCCCTTTGCCTTCTGTATACTCTTCTGCGTTTATCTTTGCAGAAAAGACGTACTCTCGTCTTATCCGAAAAAAGTACCGTCTTCCATTGTTCGATCATCCAATCAATATGATACTCCTGGGTACTGGTCTGGTAATAGAGCTGATTGTCCGCCGTGCTACTTCAGTACGTTTGCAGACTTTCAAGTCATATTCTCGAAGTTTCGAAGTCATCTATATAGCCACGCATGTTCCTCGCGATTCTTTCCTTACATGCATGTGATAAATCAGCACTTAAATTTACAACAAAAATTACAATGGTCTACAAAAATTTGCGACCAGTGCTTAGCTCCTGAACCACTACGTTTCTTAAACTTTTAAGATAATTAAACAATGTACTTAACAAGTTGACGTATAGAAAATTATAATATGACTCATTTTTCCAAAGGTAATTTTTGTTAAGTTTTGGAAGTATAAAATTAGACATACCACCTTTATGAACATTCTTGCCGATATATTCCTAGTAATATTTAATTACCAGGTAATTTAGTTATCATATTACAATCTCTGGTAGAAAAAGAAAAGCTAGTGGTTGGGGGCAATTACTTTCTTAATGTAAAAGACAATATTATTTGAATAGCGTAGGACTAAGTCATTGAAGATCACCCAGTCTACAACAAAGAAAAAGAAATTTATAACGAGATAACGAAATCTCTAAAATAGTCGTAAATCTTAATATATATAAATTACGTGTCACGTTGTTTGTCCATGATACCTAAATTAGGACGGACAGGACTCCAAAATTACTGAACAGATTTTAATTAAATTTGCGTACCGTGTGAAGTTTGTCCCTACATGAGAGATAGGATAATTTTTTTTGTCTATGAGTGACCCATAATTTTTTTTGCGAATTTAACGATTTTTAATAGGACTTGAAAAAGGGTCGTCGAAAAGGGCAGAACAACGTCTAACCGACAAGCTAGTACAATTTTATTTATATCTTTTCTATTTTGAATACTAGCTTCGATTCTATTTGTGTTTATAATTATCACTTATATATATATATATATATATATATATATATATATATATATATATATATATATATATATATATAGGTTATGTATGATATATAATATATATAAACACTCACGCCTGTCACCCAGAGGGGTAGGCGGAGGCTACAGACTTCCATTTGACACGTTCCTGACACACCTCTCTCGCCTCTTTCACATCCATACACCTTGCTCGTCGGTTAAGGGTACTCCTAATTTGGCCCGTTTTCAATAAATCGCCAATTTGGTCGATAAATTTTCGCCTAGGACGTCCCTTTCCGACTCTGCCATTCACTTCTGCAACATAAATTTTATCTTTATTAATAACTGGCGATAAAAATTCAGAAGATATCACCCCGATATTGAATTAAACCAATGTATGCACATGATCCGGATCAAATAAAATACTCTAATACTGAAAATAACTTATACAGGCCATCTGATGGTTAGGGATAGTTTTCAAACTCTGGTTCTGCACTTGCTCTACAAATACCGACTTTCGCACCGCTGAAGGGAATGTAGCAGGATGGACGGATCTAGGTGGCTCAGCACCGTGTTTTGTGGTATTGAGGTCTATATACACCAGTGAACTCTTGAAGGTCTGTAATGATAATGATGATGATGATTTACAATTCAATATTTTCTTTAATTTTACTTTTAATAACCGTATAAATACTTATTATATTTCTTAGTATCGTGATAGTTCCGAGAATGATCCGGTATTAAAAATGAACCGTGCGTGCAAACAAGTAATACATTTCAATTAAGTATTGCTGATTTTTTATATAATCGGCAATAAAGAAGAACATTTTGACCTGTTTGAAACAGAAATATAAATATTTTTAATATAAAACAAATAGTACCCGGATGACGAGCTTTGCTCGGTTTTTTTTAAGTTACATTTATATACAAATTACATGAATAATAGTTTTTGATCTTATTGACATAATAGAAAAAACTGAACTGGTTATTTGAATAAAAAATCATAAGTGCAATTAGATTAATTATTTTCGTATTTTTAAAAAATACTAAAAAAAAGGGCTCGAAATAATAGATTTTCTCACAAAAGAAGGGAACTTCAAAAAAAAAAGTAAAAAAAGTCGGACTCAAGACGGGACGCGAACCACGGAACACCGATATCACGCCCGAACAACATCCCATCTGAGCTATTACGATCGTTAGTAAACTGTCAAAATTTACCTTCTTATATTTTAGCAGTTTTTTTATTGCCTGAAAACACGGACAAAGAGGCATTTTCTAAAAATAAATCCTAGCTAGATCGATTTATTACCCCCGAAACTCTCTGGAGACTAAATTTTATGAAAATCGTTGGAGCCGTTTCCGAGATTCCGATTATATATATATATATATACAAGAATTGCTTGTTTAAAGGTATAGGATAAAACGACAAATGCAAATTCATTCGATCTATTCAGGCCCCGAGACTGCTTAAGATTTAGTAATATTTTAAAGAAGAATATTAGAATCAGGAACTCAAAATCACATATTATATGTTCTAAAAGAAGTAATGAAAACAATATTTTACTAATGTAACGACTCAAAATAATAATAAAAATTTACTCCGTACAATCTAAATCCCAAAGGCAATAAACGAGCCAAGTTTCATAATTAAAGTAAATTCGTCACGTACAACGGGACTAAGTTAATAACAGCCGAGCGTCGCCGCGGGCGTGGACTTAGTGTTCCGTCATAATTGCCGGGGAATCAGTGCGAAACATTCGCCCGGAACTGTATAAGAACAATTACTACAAACTTACTGAGTTTAAAGTAATAACGACGTGTGATTCCCGTTCTTACTCGAATAGCGACATTTATCGTTTCCTAGGAGCAGTGTGAGTAAACATCGCATGATACTTTTGCAGAATTTCAGAGAAAAAAAAATCGTTGTAATTGTTGTCAGTTTCAGGTTTATTGGTTTTTGACTTTCCCTTCCATTTGCAATAAGTAGCTCTTTCTAATTGTTACTACAGAGTTAAGAATGATTTAACTGCTTTCTTCCTATCCTTTTCTGTACTTTTGTGGCGTACCTTGCACCTTTGATATTTTTAATCTTTCTATCTGTTCTTATAACATCTTATGTAATAGAAAATTTCAGATTTCAACATATTGGCCGTAGGTGAATGGTTTGAGGTTATTATAAGAAATCCTCTTTTTATCCATCCGAATACTAATAGACCGATACTTTGTGTTGTATTGTAGGGAAAGCGATATGGGAAATCGCGGACGACGAGGCTGCATTTCTTTCATTCGTCTAATTGGCTTTTGCTCCTACTTTATTTTTATGACGACGACTCGTAGTAATGATAAAATCATTGAAGACAGCGTTAATGCAGCCAGCTTGTATAAACCCCTCGAGATATCAATTGATGACGAAATACTTTTCTTTGGAGCCACGCTGCAGCTATATTATAGTTGAAGCACGAATGTATCTGCTCGACAGATCAGGATCACGCTCTCACAGAATACCAGAAACCCTTTATACTGGAATCGAGGCATTCCATCTTACTCTTCAAGGGTGACAACCCATTCGCATTTTGATCCTTAGCTTATGATAAATACGGATGTCTATTGGCACACAGCATCCACTTACCATCAGATAAAATGTGTTATCGTTTGTCAACCTATACTATAAAAAATACTTCCAAATTTGTGATAAATTTTTAATAGAACTTACATATATACACACAGAGGTAACTGCATCGATCAGTCGTAGAGCAGTTATCAGTTTAGTACTAGTCTAAAATAGATTAGTACTAAACGACTGGTGTTCGCCGTTGAGCGCACTCCGGACACAAGTGCAAAGTGTCAGTGCAGCAAAATGTATGCAACTACTGTGTCCCTACAGTACCATGTAACTTTTACTGCAAGAGCAATGTTAATAATTATACACAGTTATATATTTTACAAAGTTTTATACAATTTGTGCTTAAATGCATTAATTTGCAATGCTGATGTTACCGCTGAAGAAAAAAGAAAGATAAACAGTGGAAGTTGCAATTATTTTCGGAAGTTTATCAAAGGGTTTCCATGACCGAAACGGTCGCTTCTCATCTTCTTTAGAACCCATAATAATGCAATAGTATCTTTATATGGCATTACTCTTACTTGCCTAAGCATAGGTTCTATGGAGGTAGTAGCAGTGATGAATACTGTACTACCAGCTGGATATCGGATAGAATATATACCCGTCACTTTTTATATAATCGACGGTGGTATGTGTTTTCTAGCGTTGTGATGTTGGGAGTACTGGTCAACGGGGATAGTGCACTCAATTGAGGGAGGCCGTGAGGTACTCCTCAAACTAGATAAGTCACATCATTTTTTTTTAATAAAGTGGATCTTAGCTAATAATTTTTTCAACATTTTTGATATAACGCCTGATTCTATTTTCCAAATAAATAACTTTTTATATACTTTAAATTGATTTGTCCTTATAATATACCCCAAAAATCCTGTTAAATACCTTAATGTTCTTTTTATAGTACATCTGGACTCCCAAACAAAGCCTTACACAAAGTTCAAAATTAAACACTGAATTTTGAGGCGTAGAATTTTCTTAATACTTTTTTCGTTAATTTTGAATCTCTGTCAACTCCTTCAGAAAAATTCACATTTATATCTATAAAAAAGGGGATCCATTTGGTTAAATTAACAAGAGCAAACAGTGAATTCTAAAAACAAAAAATTGTATAATGTCATGTACTTATTTATGAATAAAAGGATAACACTTTTAAAAAGCTGTGACGTGGTAGCTCAGATGGTTAGCGGTCGCTGTAAATTTCACAGTACGCGAGTAAACTGAGTTAAATCCCAGCCAGTACCAATAAAATTGTTAATTATAATTTAAGTGCTTTTTTACCACGTGCTCTGCGGTGAAGGAAAACGGCTTGATGAAACCTGCATGTCTGAGAAATAAGAAAAAAATATTTCGAAGACATGTGAAGCTCGCCAACACGCATTGGGGCAGCGCGGCGTACAATTCCTTGCCCTCGAACACTCTCAGAAGCGGAGACCTGTGCCCAGGAAGGGGATCTATATAGGTTGTAACTTTAATTTAAAAAAAATTAAACCCCAGGATAACCATAAATGTGAAAAACAGGTCAATTTCGGTAAGACAACTAATATAAATCAAAGAAGAAAGAATGTCAAACAATGTAACAAATTTTATTTTAAATCAATCGAAGAATGTTATACATTATATAGATAGCTATGATTTTTTAAATTGCTATGAAACTTGGCACCCGTTCAGAACATAACTCTTTTATCGGCGTATCCGACAACCTTAATCTTCGTTTGTACCTAACTTAGCCCCTTTTTCAAACCTATGTTTTTAAATAATACTAGTTTTTACGGATTTTTATATTCCCGACGTTTGAGCACTTTACAACACCCATCGTCACGGGGGGGGGGGGGGACTGAGATGTTCAACGTGTGTTCAATGTCATAGTTAACCGCGGTCATCCACAGAATAAAATTATTAATACATTCACGGTATGAATTCATAGTATCTTGAAGTCTTGTAGTTGTATGCTTGGCTTGGGATTTAATTTTAATAATTATAAGATCCCAAGCAGATGGTAGCGCCTAGCCATCTTTTCTATTGAAATTAGGATGTGTTTTAATTTTAATAGCCTCGCGAATCATCCTTGGAAGAAGGTGTTCTTTAACAAGGATATGTGGTCTATAAAATCTGATAGACCACACGATCTGTCGGATCTGACGGAGGCGATCTGTTAACTATGACATCTGGACGTTGAACACCTCCCCCCCCCCCCCTCCCGCGTGCCCATGGGTACTGTAAAATGTTCGAAACGTCGGGAATATAAAAAGGTTATATGCCGTAAAATCCGTAAAAACTAGTATTATTTAAATATGTAGTGTTCGGGTAAATATAAGAAATCACTTATGTTTTTGGTAGAATTTCTTTAAAGTAGGTAAGTAATTTGAAAATCAATACTTTGTTTTTATATTACCGCCTTAATGCTGCATTACTTGGCCAGTAGCGTTCCGTTACTGTGACTGTCTATTGCTAGTTAAAGACGCTACTGTCATTTGCACCACTTTTTCTGCGTTCGATTATAGACCAGTGGAAAGCATTTAGTTTATTTTTTATCGCATATTCATATTCGATTTTTTTTTGTTTTAAAGTAGGCTACTCCAACCATAGGAATATGGTATAACCATAGGAACGGACTGCCTGAGTCACTTACCATTATTATAACACAGGCAAATAAAGCCGTAGAATTAACACACGAAAACAATCAAGCACAATTAAATACAACTGTGGTAGCAGGAGCAGACTACAGGACGGAGTACAATGGATTAGACTATGTCTCTGTTACCGCGCTGAAATTTCTGCTAACATTAGAGATCACCGTTGTGTCTGAGAAAGCATCCATTAAACAGATATTACACGATAAGACAAAGTATTTCGTATCGTTCATTGTGAGAAAACAGCGACTCAGAAATTAGCAATTTTCTCAATTAGGTACAAACGAAAAATCGTGTTTAATAAACAATATACATATGTACGGGAACATTATAGCCACTTGTGTAGCGAAACGGGTATTAATTTATTTAGCAAATACGCTAAAGTGTTTTATTCGTGTGTGCGTGTGTGTGTGTGTGTGTGTGTGTGTGTGTGTGTGTGTGTGTGTGTGTGTGTGTGTGTTTGTGTATATGCGCGTGCGTGTGTATGTTCGTGTGCGGGTGCACGTGCGTGCATATGTGCTTGCGTGCGTGTGTGCGTCCATCAGGCGGATATATACATGTGGTACAGAAATTCGCTGTGTTGGTTTGGTTGGTTACTTTGCCAGGCTTATGTTCAGCAGTGGATTTACGAAATAATGATAATTATTATCTTCCAGGTCATGTATATTTAACACCTTAATATTAATAACGTAACACTTATGGAATAACATATAAGAATGCAGTGTCAGCTATACAGGCAAAATTGCAGTTTTAACACACAGCTTGTATTTAAACCCGGAACCCGCAGTATCCAGTAACTGTAGACTGCCGTTATAATTGACAGATATTTCATAAGCTGACAAGCTTACAGGTGCTGAATCAAAATGAATACAATTCGGACAAGAGATACTTATGTAGTTTTTAAAATCCTGGTCGGTTTAACACTTAAAAGTCTCTAACATAAGAAATTTCTTGAAATCAGTTCTAAAGCACCAGAACTGAATCAGGAGGACTGAATGAGGAATTTTCGAATATTCGCTTTATAAAACATTTAAAAATTTGACAAAGCTAATGAACGACGGACAGCACAGTTTTACTTAAGATGAAGATATTTATTAAAACAAAAAACCAGTCTACAGTAATCTAAGGATTTTACTTACTCATAAACTAACATATTAACCAGAAAGTGCTCACAACAAGCACACGACTAAGTTTTGAGAACATACCGTTGTAATTATCATAAAATGTAGCTTATACATAACATTCCATTTAAGAAGAACAGTCTAATAATACTTCACACAACAACTCCGTCAAGTAGTGTGGAATCAAGGAGCCACAAGGGAATAGACAAATACATACAACTCTGAGACAGTATAAAAAAACTCATCTCTTCGCCATGGACCTAGAACCTTTTTATAGGTACATCCTCTACGCATTCGATTTCTATTCGTTGCGCTCATTAATTTAAAACACCTGCATAATATTCTTACCAAATGCGAACCACTAGTGAACAACCGAAGCAACCCGTAGAAAATGATAGCCCTCAGCAAAGTAGCTTTGTATTCGTTCAATTTTATATTATACTAGCTTGCTAGGCAGACGTTGTTTTGCCCTTTTCAACGACCTTTTGTCATATCCTATTAAAAATCCAAAAAAAGTTGTGGGTCTCTCATGGGCATAAAAACTGTCCTATCCCTCAAGATGGACCAAACTGCACACGGTATGCAAATTTGTCTAAAATCTAAAAAAATTGTTAAGTAGTTTAGGAGTTCATCGGGGACAAACAACGTGACACGTAACTTATGTATATTAAGATTATATATTTACAAATTAATATAAAAATTTATTTAGACTAACTTCATTAGTTTTTCAAACTGCATTTCACCTTTCTTATGCAAGTAGTTTTATGAATTTTTTAAATTGAAATAGCAAGTGCTGCAATAATGTTACTGTTATTAGAATATGTTTCTCATACCGCCTACAGAGTAGCGCAGTCGTTACTTTTAAGTACTATGTCTAGTACTATGTGAAAGATATGAGTAGTTACTGAAATGTGATGTTGTACGTACATATAATGTTATTAGACTTGATTCTTATTCTGATTAAGATTAATCAATATATATATATATATATATATATATATATATATATATATATATATATATATATTTTTTTTTTATGGGTCAGTTCGACGGAAGAAGGACCAGAGAGAGCTCTCAGAGGCTGCCAGCAGAAATAGCAGCTTAATGCTGTTGTGTTTCATAATGTAGGTGTTGAAAAAAGGAAATCCTTTTTACTGTATAAAAGGCATTCCATGTTAGTTCCGAATTTTAAAATTCAATCAAGGATAAATGTAAGTGTCTATGGCCACGGTATCCACTTATCATCAGGTGCTCTGTGTGCTGTTTGTCAACTTTATTCTATATAAAAAATCTATGAAACCGTTAACTAAGACATAAACGGCTTATAAAACGGGATACCCGAATTAAAAACTCAGCGTAAGATAATTTATTATATTTCCTAATTATTTTCCCTTGTATCTAACTCTATATCCAGACTAACTTGCGATTTTTTTATGCATACGTCTTAAAAAGTTAGGGAAATATAGTACCGCAGAGCATACTTGCGTACTAGTAAACTAATACATACATATATAATGTAAATTCTTTTAAATTAAATAATAGTACAATCATTTAAAACTGATTTATTATACCTTTTTGTCCTTCTAATACAAAAGAAAAACAAATACCTCGCGACAAAGTCTTAATCAGGACCTATAATATTCATTTTTCTTTTTTACGTAGACGTAGACCTCTAACTTGTTGAAAATAATAGATTAAAGAGAGGTTTTCTGGTTATTGACACGCTTGGCTGCTAAACTGAATGAATTACCATACCGTCTTGTATTATAACTTTTATCAACTACGACAGTCTGATTATTTTGAATTTTGCTTAAAGAAGGCTATTGAATTTTATTGGTACTTACCTTAGTCCACTCCTACAAAATTTGATAGGATATATTCATTGATTGTAAGTGATTTCGATGAAAATTTAACTTTTTCTGGGTCTAGATGTTTGTCCTTGTGCAATTTATGTTTATAAATTGCCTTCACGATCCAGGAGATAAACCTCGTTTGGGGTAACGTATTTATCAAAAAAAATACAATTTTCCAATTTAAACTTTAAACCCCTTCTTAAAATCTTATAAATGAATACAAGCAGCACTGGTTTTTCTAATAAAAATTGAGGACAGGTACGTACCCTGTAGTTTAAACTCCTTTACTATGTATTCACACACTTCTTGTTAACAGTTTTTAGTATTCTTAAATATTAAATCGAAAAATTCGCAAATACGGCTTATTAATCACGATGAAATGTTAAGACCAAATTCGATAAATAGAAATCAACTGTTTCATTGGCCTCGATATTGAAATTCTAATAAAGTTGCTTGTGCACTATAGAATTTATGTCAACCGAACTGCCCCTTCATTTCTACAGCTGGAACAAACGTTACCTGTTTTAAATTCACGAAGCCAGATATACTTGTGTTCCGATTTCGATTTCGTGAATTGCTCAATGCAATTTTCTTGCTTTGAATCAATTAAGTAAACGCTGAACATACTAAATTTGAATTCAAACCTGTTATTATATCAGTCTCTAGGTCTGAGAAAGTATACTACTAATTTTTTGTCTAAATATTGGCTTTAATAACGGACGATGCTCTAATGATCGACTTACATACTTAAATACATAACACTCATTTTCAAGTTATCCAGAGGGAAACTCAGACGCTACGGACTTTCTTTTCACGCGATCCTCTCTCGCTTTTTCCATATTCATTTATCTGCGTATATATGCTTGTTGATTAAGACGACTCCTTACATAACTCTTGTTGACAAACATAAAGGGAAAATTTTATGTTTTTTCCAATTTAACACTAAAACTAAGGTTCTTATGCACTTTAAAATCTACACCGGTTCGGGAAACGAAAACTTCTAGGAGATGAAAGTCCCTAGATTTTTTTTTGATTTTTTTTAATACGAAATCGCTTGACCCTCATTTTAGTGAATGTTGGTGATATTAGAAAAGGAATTACCAATGCAAGGGTACCAGCTTAGTACTTATTAACTAATGTGCCCAGGTGAAGAGCTTTAAAATAATTATCGCTGGATGGCACTATAAGACTTGGATGGCACTATTGATGCTGTGATGTTAATGTTCTCAATTAGGTTCTTGATGTAAGTAATAAGATATATAATGATTCGTGAAAGGCAAGTTTATGTAATATACAATAAAAGTCATTACCCGAAATTAACAGATTTAACAGAATTTTTTTATGATTATCTATTTTACATCAACATATTTAGATTGATGTTAAACATAGTGTTAAACATTGACATCAGTGGAATAAGTCATGAGTACATACGGTGAAATATGAATAGCAAACGAAGTTTAATTAATCGTAATTAAGTGCTCTTTCTGGAAATTAATAAAAGACAGTACTAAATACGCGTAAAACCTCAACTTAGGCTTACAATCTAAAATGTAACCAGGTTTCTTAACTTAGTTTATGGTATTTGTAACTATAGCTTATTATTTTTGAGCTTAGATTTTTAGTAGTGGCTAAGGCAACTAGGTCTTGAAAGCGAAGAGATACAATGAAGGGGTTCTTTTTAGTGGTAAACATGCAAACTTTTGTCTTCTGAGGATTAAACTGGACTAGATATAGTCGCCCCCAGTCCGAGACTTTGTTAAACAAAGTCTCGATTTCAGACACAAGTTTGTTGCGGTAGTCGGCGTCGTTTTTCCGCGGTATGCCCAATGCTTTCGTCCACATAGTAATGAATGTTACTGGTTTGCGTTATATTATTGATATTCAGAAGAAAATTGCGTTGGTGATAGCACGCAGCCTTGCGGAAAACCAGCGTTAATAGGCTTGTAATCGGAGCATGCACCGTCTACTACAACAATGATGCTTCGATCTGCAAAAAGTACTAGTGATCCAATTGCACAATTTCTCGGAAAGCCCATAGGAAGGGAGCTTCGAAAGAAGCGCTTTGTGTCAAACCCGATTGTAAACCTTCGCATTATCCAAACTAACAGTCAGGACCTCCTCCTTAGACTGTACTTCCTCCACCTATCTATTATTTGGGTAAACCAAAAGATTACTAGCTGAGCAACCACGACGGAAAGCGTGCTGGCGGACACTAATGAACAGGTGATCCTCAAGGTACGTCATGAGCTGGCAGTTTATGTTGGTTCTTATTATTTTTGAGAACAAGAAAGTGATGGCGATAGGCTTGTAGTTGGATGGATGTCCTCCATGAGTTCGGGACTATGCTCTGGGTGTAAAAGTACCGGAAGGACGCCATCAGCTCCACTTGACTTCTTGACGTTCATGGAGAGAAGTGCTTTGGACACCGAGACTGGGTGAACAGCACATCTTACATGGAGTACTCACACCGAGAGAAAGTCGGCGGTGTGTTCGCCCCATCATCAGGAGTCGAGTTGGACGCAAAGAGAGAGCCTAGCAATTCGGCTTTCTCCTTTGCAGCATGGACATTCTCTCCTAATATTTACTCTAAAAGTTCTCCAATCCCAATATACACACAGAAGCTTATTGCGTATTAATCCGGGTTTTGCTACAGACCAACGGTAAAAAAGCTTTTGGTTGCAGCGCTGCAAGCCGTGGGCTTGAATCTCACAAGCAACAATTATTTTTATACTAAATTTTTTTTCTTACTACGTAAAATACACGCATTTTAGAACGTCCACAAGTTAACTCTTCAAGTAATAGGTCGTAGAAAAAGTTTCTTCGTATTTTGTTTGTATAAAATTGTAGAAAAATATCTTTGGTTTAAATACACATAGGACATTAAAAATGTTTCCCACCATTTTAAATTGTTTTTTTGTGCGCCAAAATGAGTTTGTGTAAGATATGCATCTCCCTCTGGTCATATGGATAAAATCGATACCATTTTTGAAAAATTTAGACCATATAATCATGTTAGTAGTTACGAAATAGTCGAGGAATTGAAGCTCGACCCATTTTAAAAAGTCTGTGTGTTGGTCTGTCATGAGCTCACTGAAAGAAACCTAATGAATCGTGTATTGATTTGCGATTTTCTTTTGAAACGTAATGAAACCGATGCATTTTTGAAAAGATTTATCACTATTGATGAAAAGTTGATCATCTCATAGTCAAAGAACTACTGTAATGAAACCCGGATTAACACGCAATGAGGGGATGCTGTGTGTATGGTGGGATTGGAAGGGTATCATTTATTATGAGCTGTTACCGCCGGTCAAAACCATCCATTTGCTCAAGCAAGATATTAAGAAAAATTGGCGGGAATGAACAACAGATAAAGAGTGGTCTTTCATCATGATAACGACAGACCACACAGGTGTTTAGCCACTCAGCAAAAATTTAAAGAGCTTGGTTGAGAAGTGTTAATTCATCTACCACATAGTCCTGGCCTTACACCCTCAGATTTTCATCTGTTTCGGTCTCTTCGGAATTCTTTAGGTAGTGTTAAATTAACGTCAACAGGGTACTGTCAAAACTACTTGTTGCTTTTTTATCAAAAAATTCAAGATTTCTACAGCAACGGGATTATGTCACTACCTATTAAATGTAATTAAACTTCGAAAAAAAAATGTCATGAATTTGTGTATAAAATACGAAGAAACTTCTTCCCCGACCATTTGTTAATTTATGTACCTACGTGTGTTCTTGTTATTTAACACTTCTTACGAGTGACACAAATTTTTTTCTATTTTAGATTGATAAACGAGGTTAGAGATATAGTTACAAAGATGGTAATTTACCACTGAAGCCTGTGGACGAGTGTCAATATAGCAACTAATTTAATACAAAAGAAAACCACGAAAGTATTTAAAACCATGAGGATTAAGTAAAACTTGTGCAATAGTAATAAATAAAATTTGATTTAACACCGAGAGCTTACTCTGAAATACGCTCTTGTGTATCATAATATTCTTTATTATGAATACTTGCCGGAAGCTGTGCTTGAAAATTATTGCACCAGGCTCTACTGTGACCAAGCCATTACCAAAAATTATTTTTCCGAATATTTATAGACTGGGCAAATTCAAGGATACTTTTTGTCAACACACCATTCCGTGGCACAGAACTGAATTGTCTGCTAGAAATTATTCATCTAGTCGTTTTTAAAGCGGGTTAATACATACCTGTCAGCCACTCAACACATCTGAGGCGACTGCTGCTAGGTGACGAACCGCTCCGGGATCAAATTCAGATGGGCGGTGCTTTCCGATACCAGATACTTTTTTTTTCTTAGGGGTCTTTCTTACCTACGGTTCTTTGGTCTCCCCTGCCAAGGGCTTACATCTAGTCGGGTTTTCTTTTTATTTATTTCTTTTTTGTTATAAGTATTTGTATTATATGCAACATATATTTTATCTTATTAATCATTTCTTATTATAAATTTATAAGACCCAAACAGACGAGAATGCTTTAAAATATCCGAATAATAATAATATAAGAAGCAACATTCAGGACAAAGTTGTATTACAGATATCGCGATAAACACATCGCGACCCTCTTTCGGAGCTCCGGCGGATAAAGGCATGATTTCGAAGTAATTTCAATTTGTCGGGATCTGCCCCTCTTCTTGACCGTAGTGATCTGGGCTCCGATTGAAGAGATTAAATTGGTTTTAGGTGTTTTCTTGATATCGGAGGGAGTCCTGAGGGAAGTGCAAAAACTTATAAATATGAACAAGATCTCCTGAAGGAGTTGCGAAAGCTTATAAATAGGAGTATATATGGGTATGCAATAAGTATTATGCGATATTTATACGATAAAACTGGATATTTATGTACGATAAAGAATAATTTGTGTTATTTGTATCACCTCGTTTAACCATATCAGGCCTTTAAAAGTTAGGGCCCTTCCCGTATTGACAGGTTCTTAAGATACACTGACAGAGCTATAATATTCCCATATTTACATTTTGTGTCTTGGTTAGAGAACTAATAGTTGCAGTTCCAGATGTCTGATGTTTCTTGGCATCATCAATTTTCAAGACATGTCGTGCAAAAAATTTATTTCCTAGACATGCAGGTATCCTCGCACTTACAATTGTAGTGCTAAGTAAGCACTTAAAATAGCAATTATCAACTTTACCGCTCCCAGGGGGGGGGGGGTCGAACTCGGAAGTCAAAAAAAAGTCAAATTGAATTACTACAATCGTTAGAGCTGATATAAAACGATAAATTCGCATATACATATATGTGAAGAATGACTTTGAGATAGTATGTAATTTCAAGCGATCTCCTGTTAGAGTCAACGATAGTAAAAAGTCAACTCGGCAAGCTCTGTGGGGATAGAGGCGCTATTGTTGAAAAATCATAAATTAGAAATCATGAATACGTGTATAATCGCCCGTGGATATATTTTTGAAAATGTTGTGTCACAAATATTGTTTTACTTGTTCTTTTCCATTTTTCTTAAAGTGTTACTTTATTAACGAGATTACTTTTTGTTACAGGTAATAACATTATTTTGCAACTTAAACGTCTACAAGATAGTCTTCAGAAATGTTTGAAAAGGTAAAGTGGAAAAATAATCAGGTTTTTAACGAATGTATTACCATATACGATGCGATAACGAACGTACCCATATTAAGGCAGGATAGGGCAAACAACGTACTCTATGAAACTTTTGAGCATACGGCACTATTATATCGCATTCCTAGTTGACCTATTCAGACAGTGTTCGGCGGTTGTCACCAAGGTCAAAATCTTTTACCAATTTAAGAAAAAAACTTTTGTCTAAAAGTTTTTCTGAATTCAAATCTTACGGTATGGTTTACGCCACGAAGTGACGTGTTGGGTAATTAAAAATTGTCACAAGGGGTTTATAATAGCTACAATAATATACAACATTCAAATAAATAATATGAAATTACACAAATTAAAAGGGAAGTGAATGTGAGATATGTAGGCTAAGAAGTAAACAACGATAAGTATAAAACATTCTAAGCAAATTTGCATTATACGGCAATTTGTTGTTAAACAAACAGTTGTAAATGCGAAGTAAGTTAGCTCCAACTTGCCTAATTCACACAAATCCAAATCCCAATAGCTGCGAGGGAGCCAAGTTTCATAATCACCTCGAATCCGTCACGTATGACGGGGCCACGTTAATAACAGCCGAGTGTCGCCCCGGGCGTGGACTTACTGTTCCATCGTAATTGCTCGGGAATCGGCGTGAGATATTACTTCCGAAAACGATCCCTGGAAAAGTTGCCATTTTTGGCAATAATGATATTTATGTCGACGAAAGAACGGTGTCAACATTTATGTGTCTCAATTGTTTCTTATACTTTAGCTTATTATTTTGCGACGTGTATTATATTTGTAATCTTGGCATTGACAATAACTGTAAGTCTTTATTATTAACGCTGCACTGCATGAATTATGAAAACAAAGTTTAGTCTTTATTTGAGAAGTAGCGACCTGTCCTTAGCCAATCAGTAATTAAATGCAAAAAAATGATAAAACCAAATAACTTAAATATCATTTTTTATATATTTTTTTTGATTTCACAAAAAATCTGGAAGTTTTTTTAGATAAAATATAGCGTGGATCCCTCTTGGCGTTCTTAAAGTTTCATCATAATTGGTTCAGCTATATCGGACAGATAGATAGACAGACGGACAGACAAAATTTAAAAAATGGCAACACAAATAAAAACGTGGAAATAATAGTCTTAATAACGTGCAAATAGCCCGCTGAGCTTAATAGAAGCCCGTTATTTTAATATTATATACAGACACATCAGCTTTATTTAGGTATACGTAAGTATTGATAAAAGATAATGAAATAGCAGCTCAATGCTGCTGTGTTTCCTAAGGTGAGTTGTAGAGAATCGGAAACTCTTTTTACTGGAAACGAGGCATTTCATCTTAGTTCAACTTCAGGGTTGACAAGGCATCTGTATTTTGATTTTTAATCGAGAATAGATTTATTTAGAAGTCTATGGGCCACAACATCCACTTACCGTCAGGTGGACTGTATGCTCGTTTATCACTCTTATTATATAAAAAATATATTTACAAATACTAATCTTGTTATTGTATACTAACTACTGTTAATGCCGATTTCGTTAATTACGTTAAAGTTATACCCATAACACCAACAATATAATCTAATATGTACAATATAGAACGCAATATTCGTTTTGTGTGGCAACTTTAAATAATACTCCAACAAATCAGCAAAAGAAAAAGAAACAAAATTAATTAGTTATGTTAGCTAACTCTTACTTATTACGTAATTTTAAATGTAGTGTGTAGATAACATACAACAAAAATAAGACTTTAAACACACTCGCTAGCTTCGGATCAGCTCGGGAAACTGCAAGTCTTAAGCAAACATTGCGGATAATGAACCAACTTAAAACTAAGTAACATAATAAAGAGCTTGTTTCTCAAGATATCAAACACTTGGCAACATTAAGTAGACGTGGGAGACGTGAAATCGGATTGTAAGGCTTCTTTTAGTTAAGTTTTTGTTTCACCGTGAAGTTCCGATTTGTCTTCTTGCGGAAAGACAATTTTAAAAACTTTTATTACTTTGTAATTGTTGTAAGCCTTCACGAATTTTTTAGATGTATGTGTAAAAGAATAAAAACATCACGCTGCTCTAGTAACAGTTAGCACACTTGACACATATGTGTTCTATTTTTTTTTTGTTTCTCAAATAATCAAAGTTATTCACTTTTGCGTTCATTTTATTTTACCTAAAAGCGCATGGTATAATAGCACTCCCAATTAAGAAATTCAGTGATACCACTGCCTAGGCTATGAATTTTCAAGGCTGTTCCTTAAATGATAAAATAACTAAAAACTTGTGAATTTTTTATATCTGACTATAATGGAATAGAAAAGAATGGTTTTTATTCAATATTGATTATTACATAATACTTATTGAAAGTTATTTTTTTATTCACCACTGGTTCGGAAATAACTCTGTCCTGGAAAGAACCAGCAAAAAATCCAGCGGGACTTTTATTTAAAACATATTTCATTTTACAATAATTTTGCTAGTGCAATTTTTAAACGAATTTTAATAGAACCAGAAAGGTGGTGATCACCTGTTTTATGATATATAGTATATTAGAAATAGTAAAACATATGTATTTTAATTTATTGTAAAAAAATGTAAAAGTTGTTAAATATTTTATGCAGTATGTTTTCTTCACCGCAAAGCACGAAGTAAGTACCGGCGTTGATCGAATCCAGGTTGTTCACTTTCTGTGATATATACGGCGAGTGCTTAGCTTCTGATCTCCAAAGCTCTAATAAACTTATAACAATATATCATCCTGCAAATACAAAGTTAGTAAAAAGGCGAATTACCCTTTTCTTGTTATGTACGCCAAACAAATACCATAAGGAAAACTCCAAATTCGTGGCAGAGGGGCTGACGTTTTGATAATATAATAAAGCCAGAATAAGCCGCATTAGACCAGTTTAATATCACGAGGGCGCTGGCACGATATCCGGATTGCTCAACTTTTCACCGCTGCATCGTTGTGAAGACTCAACTTACAAAATAAAAGGATTAACGCGAGTGTGTTGTCAACTTATTATTTTTACAACTATCAACAATATACTCAAGCAAAAAATATAAGAATTGTGGACATATTAAGGCAACAGTTTGTTAGAATACAAATCATCTATGGACCTATATATAGCAATAGACTTATGGTGGACTGTGGTGATAAATAATGATCGATATAATAATATCTAAAATGAAAACGTTTTATAAAACCAAAGAAACATACGAACTTAAAGTCAACTTAAAGTAACCAACGAACTTAAAGAGATGGTGATTGGTTACTGCAGCCCATGGACGCCTGCAGCTAACTTCAAACAAAGAAGGTAAGTTGTCACCTCTGAGAATTAAGATGGAGTACCCTTCAGACCGGAACATAGCAGCAAGAAATAAGTAAGAGCTTCCGAGACGGACGCTAAGGCAGAAAAGGAGTCCTGCTACCTAGTAATTATTTTTTAAAAGCTTGCAAAGTTCTGACATCGAAGATATTTTGTTAAGTTTCCTTCGGTACTTAGAAACTGTTTTTATCATTGAAATAAAACTAGTTTTTACGGATTATATCGCGTATATTAACTTATTTTATATTCCCGACGTTTCGAGCACTTTACGGCACCCATGGTCACGGGGGGACTGAAATGTTCGACGTCCCTATGTCATAGTTAACCACGGCTATCGCCAGTTTAACATTATTAATTTTTGTTCCGATATACGAAGAGGAACTTATAATATCTTGAAGTCTTGCAGTTTTATGCTTGGGTTGGGATTTAGTTTTATCAATTATAGGATTCCAAGCAGATGTAACACTCCTCTCCTGATGTAACACTCAGCCATCTTCTCTACTGAAATTATGATGTTTTTTTTTAATTTCAATAGCCTCGCTAATCGTCCTTGATAGTAAGCGGTGTTCTTTAGCGAGGATTTGTGGTCTATCAAATCTGATGTAGTGAAGGAGTACCCTGTAAGTGCTTACAGGATTGCAGACGGCAGACAGGAGCGTCAATTTTTCACATCAGCTATGTGTTCTTTAACGCGGAATTTTATTGATCTTTTAGTTTGTCCTATGTAAAAGAGGCTACATTCACAATCAAGCTTGAATAATTTGCATCATGCAGAGGGACATTACACTTGACCTTATGGTAAAAAATGACTTATTTTCTTCGTCGGCTTGACGTATGTTTTATTGAAAACACGCTTCAAAATATAGCCAATCATGTCAGTTACAACTCTGACATACGAGTATGTCAATACTGTAGGCAAACGACTGTGGCCGGCTTCACTTGTTCACTGTGACAAAGGCCCGAAGATTTTTGTCATGCAAAACGTGCTTGACTTTTGGAAGATATAGGTCGTCGCAGAGGACAGAACAACGACTGTCTGGCCAGCTAGTACAATATAAATAGGTATGTAGTATTTGTTTGGAACCACATTCATTGATGTATTCCATGAATATCCTCAGGGGTAAGAGTGCAGCTACATTTTCATTCTTAATCAAGGATAAATGTAAGAGTGTATGGACGACAATATTCACTCACCATCAGGTAGACCGGTTGCTGTTGCCTGTCACACTTATTCTTAAAAAAAAATTCACGATAATTGTTGTGATTGTGTAAAAGAATCTATCACATCATTTCATTATAAATAAACGTTATAATTTTTATTTGTATTATAATTTTAGCTTCGTCTAAATTGGATTAATTAATGTGACGTTATTTAATTTCAATATGTCATCAAAGACCATTTTATTTTACAACTGCATCAATTTCGCAAAAAAAAGTTTGAATTATTCATCTCTACCTATTAGTGAACTTTAATCACGATCTTTCATATCAAAGGTTTAAAAGGGCTATTCATCTCTTAATAACGTGCAAGTAACCCCCTGAGCTCAAAAAATGGCAGTAATTTCGATATTAGTTCAGACAGACAAATATTAATTTCGCTTATATCAATATATATATATATATATATATATATATATATATATATATATATATATTTTTTTTTTTGTGGCTCGTCCTGGGTGTGGATGGGGTGTGAATCATTTTCCTCAATTAGATCTTGAGGTATAATATATTCTGTGAGAGCGTGGTAGTGCGCCGATCGAGCCGACCCATGTGTTACAACTATAAATAAATATAGGTAACTGTAGCGTAGCTCTAACACGTAAGTTGTGGGGTTTCTGGGAAATTATGTAGGATACAGTTGAAGACATGAGAGAAAAAATATGGACTAAATTAGTTTAATAAAATTGAAATAAGAAATAAAAAATTCATAAAAATATTTCAAGATGGTAGGATCAGTGTTTAGGGTATATGAAAAACATAAATTTAGGTGAAAATAAACAGCAAAAAATTAAAAATGCCAAAAATCTTAGTGTAATTTCGCGATTGCTACAATTTCAGTATCAAAAATCTTTTTTTAAAAATGCCGTAGATAAACTAAGGATTGCCTCATTTAAGTTTAAACCAACTGTTAAGAGACTACTTACTAGGAGAAAAGAAACTTTGCAGCCACTATCTTGATTTCTGAACTATCCCCGCGCGGGACTTATATTTTAATTAAAGATACGTTTGAATCACATAAATCGTAACAATAAGACATATTATTTCTGTGGTTTGAATGTAGTGTATGAGACGGAGGAAATCACAACTCAATATAACTTTTTTATATAGAACTAGCATACCAGGCAGACGTTGTTCTGCTCTTTTCAACGATCCTTTGTCATGTCCTTTTAAAAAAAATTTAAATTCGCAAAAAAAAATTTTGGTCACTCATGGGCAAAAAAACTATCCTATCTCTCAAGTTGGACCATAATGCACATGGTGTGCAATTTTGACTAAAATCGGTTAAGTAGTTTAGGAGTCCATAGCGGACAAACAACGTGACACGTAATTTATATATTAACTTTTTATTTTTATATAGAATTAGAGTGACAAACGAACATAAGACCCACGATTCAGCTAAAGCCACTTTTTCGTCAATTTATGATATAAATGTTTTCATAAGTATTTAATCAAAATTCATCATCCAAAATCAAGTTGTTTAATACAATAAAATTAATTTTATCCATTTTCTGGAACAACTCCAAAGTAGTTACAGACTAACATGGACGCTTACGGTAGTTTAATGGAGTCATTTGCAACTTTTATGAGTAGGTAATATTTATAACGGATTAAACACCGACACATTGGTGTTAAGCGGATAAAAATTAAAATTAATCTCAATTAGGAGTGAGCGTTTGGCGGCGTTAGGAAATCCCTCCCTCCCTTCCAGTTATCATGGTTGCTGTGAAGTGTCCGAAACATCGGGAAATAAAAAAAATTTAAATTAAATGCCATAAAATCCGTGAAGTCAGTTTTATTCTATGTGTGGTATTACCGTTAATAAACTATTCAAAACAAAATAGGGCGCACCATCTTTAATTTTTAGTTTTTGCCTTAGAATAACTCAAGGTGTAATTGTTCCCAAATAAAGCATTTGATTCTGTAGTTGACTTGTTTATTAGACATTAGCAATGTTTCGAGCTATAACGTGAGCTTTATATTTAAGTGGGTAGGCAGAAAAATTAAGTGTTCGAAAAAAAAACATGTGTCACTACTTGTATTCTCAGCTTCCCAGTGTGACTATAAGTGCAGTTGTTGAACGTTGCTTTCTTGGGCAGTTTTGTTTTTGTGTTAATTGTGAACACAATGGCTGGTTCTCGACGTCCTTTAGTTTATAAGATACTTTGATTATATAAAGATAAGATATCGCCATAATCACATGTCGTCGTAAGAGGCAATTTTGAGAAATTCTATTTATCATCGGTTAATCAAATAAATTTAGGAAATTCCAGAAACATCTCAATGTCATTGATCGATAACAATAAGCTGAGCCTGGTTTACCCACAGGCTAACTAGGCTCGATCCTATGGAGTTAGGTTCGAGGGTGCGCTGAGATTGCCTTGGCAAATACCACCTATATACAGAATAAAAAGTATAATTCCTTACCCTAAAACTCAGTAAGGGCCGCAATTATTTTACTTGTTGCTCTTTCTTTATGTTAGGTACAAATTTATTTTTGGTAAAAAAACAAATAGACTCTAAAAAGAGGACTTTCAATTATTTGGTACTTTTTGACTGACTGAACGTGATTGAAAGATTTTAAGCTGCTCTAGCTCTCTTATCTACATCTAATTTGATTAAAGTGTTTACCTAGGCTGTCCAAAAGAAAGTCCCTGCCACATCAACAAGTCGAGTGGGCCTCATGGAGTCGTCCCTCCTATTCTGCTGCTGCTGAAAACGGGTGCTCCGGTGTTAGCTACGGCTTTAACGCGTGTTTTCCGGTACTCCTGTTTCCTATTCCTATTATAAAAAAATTTCATAATTGTTAGTTTTTTTCTTGCTTGTATTTGATATTTTTGAGTAATATTAACAGCTATGGAATTATTTTGTTGCTGACACTTTTCTGTCCCGATCTTTCATTAGCCACCCTGTGTATTATATGCTGTAGTAATAATTGCAAATTTATTACAAAAATATATACAAAATAATAAAAATTTTATTACATATTATGATTGCTTATATGCTAGAGTTATAACTTTAACAATATTGTCAAGTGTTATAGTAATTTCAGATTCGAAAGCCCTACGTTAAAGTTATTTAGGCAACAAAGAAACTAACATTAAGCTAAGTTCACACACCGCCACACACTTCACACACTCTCCTGTTGTAAGCGCCCAACCGGCACGAAAACTAAGAGTTGGTGCACCGCCTACTTCCTAGCAGTTTCTTGTTATTTAACTGGTTTAGAGCCATTTAAACTGGTTTTATTATATTGGATTTTCGACAGTCTGCTTGTGTAGAATGGTATAGTAGAGTTTAAAATAAGGAAATTTTGAAAAAATTAACATGCATTGATCATGACATGATCTGTGATGATTCTATTGAGGATACTATATCAAATTATTCACGAAGTTATTGTATTGCCATTAGTTTTAATACGTCTGCAAAATTTTAATTTATTCAAACATCTGGATGTAAGTAAAATCTACGTTATAAAATTTCATTTACATTTATACGTAAATTAAGGTAGAGCGTGATAAAGAATCTAATAAATAAATAGAAACTACTTTTTCGTTTGTGATTACGACTTATATACTTAGGTAGCTTAAAATATGTATATGGGGCTCAAATACATAATTTTACAAGTTATATAGAGTTAAGTTTTTACATATTTACGGGAGTTTTTGTAGTGGCTACGAAGTGCTAATCTGAAAGTCGTCATTTTGAGTTTGCCGTTTGTTTAATGTCGTGGAATAGTCTTCTATGTTTTCTTTCTTTATCAACCCAAAAATAGCCACAATCGTAAGGATTTGCCATGCAGTTAGATTGGTTGCAGTACCAGACTATCTTTCGCTGGCAGTGTAAGAGTACCCATCACCCCATTTCATCCCAATGCGGCAGTATAATAAAATAACATAATTACAAATAACATAAACACTCAAATCTAGAGGGGTACCCAGAGGGGTAGGCAGAGACTACAGACTTCCATTTGGCACGATCCTAACACACCTCTCTTCGTTTCCTCCACATCCATATATCTACGCATACATGCTCGTCGGTTAAGGGTACTCCTAATTTGGCCCATTTTCAATATATCGCCAATTTGGTCGATAAACTTTTGCAAAGGACGTTCCTTTGCGACTCGTTCATTCACTTCTGCAACATAAATTTGCTTTGTCACTCTTTCCTCATTCATTCTTTCTACATGACAAAACCACCGAAGCATTCCTTTCTTAATCCTGGTCACATCATCTTGCAAACCACACTCTTCTCTTATTACACAATTTCTTACCCTGTCATTCAGATTCAGTCCTAACATACTCCTTAACAACCGCATTTCTACTGCGTTCATTCTACTCTCGTGCTTCTTCTGCCACACCTAACTTTCACTACCATACGTTAAAGTAGGGACCAACACAGCATTGTGAATTGCGATACGTGCCTTTTTCGACACATTTTAACTCTTCACAATAGTCGTCGTTCTATATCCTTATCACATCTCCCATCCCTACTAAATATACAACCCAGATATGCAAACTCATCTACGTCCTCGATCAACTCCCCTTCTATTCTTATTTTACATATCGTCTTACTTTCTTCTCTTTCAAAAACCAAAACTTTCGTCTTACTTGCGTTCACTTTCATGCTCCTTTCTTTTAATGACCTGTTCATATAATATAAACATAATTTACAACTCGGTCGCCAACGGCGCAAAAATAACTTGATCGTCGGCGTACAGAAGGCATTTGACGGTTAACTCACCCATTCTTAATCCGCATTCTTCAACTTTCAAATTTTCCAAACAACTATCAGTATAGGCAGTAAAATAATAATAATAATAATAATACATTTTTAACATACTTGGGAGGGTCAACATTAAATAGGTATATAATATTGATAGGTAATCTTAATAGAGTTTTTTGTATTTTGTATTTTTAAAAGACCGGCAACACATATATAGTCACTTACCACCTGATGAGCTTAAACATAGATGAACTAAACAGAACTTTTTTTTAATTTATTTATTGGATATACACAACACTTTATATTCACTTTTACGTAACATAAATACCTATTATATACAAAGTTTTGACCTGGAATACAAACCAAAAACACGTATATACAGTTGCAATATGCATTATTCATAAACATATTGATTATGTATATATTTTACTCAAAAAATAAACAATTTATAAATTTAAGAAATTTTACGACAATTTAGTGAAAGTTTTATTACGACGATAAATAATTAATGTGGAGATGACTTGAAGTAGTGGAACAGTTGAGTACGAAGCTTATTTACATTATTGTCAAAGACATCAATGTCCTTACCTGACTCCGTTAGAACTATATCATTATAAGAGCGACAAATTCGTGTTAAATGATTGTAAAATGAAGAATTGGTTCTTATAGACGTTTAATATAAACGTATTATGACGACGCCTGGGATTTGACTTAATACTAAAATTGATTTGGGATAAAAAATTTGGGGAAACAATTTTGCAGTGTATTAGTTGTATTGTTTTAGTGTATTAGTTTGATTGAACTACTACAACCTAACTTACTTATGTCTGATGTAAAGCTTATATCCTAATGATATTTTACAGGTAGACAGAATCGTTGGGACTATTGTAAAAATCCCACTTAATAATCTCTTTGTTTTTATACAAATGGTATATCGTAATTAATTAAATAGACTGGATATATTGCCTTAAAATCCATTTTTAACAGTTCTGAGCAAAGCAAATGAATTTAGCCATATTCAGCCCTAAAAATGACGTAACAAATGAATCTCGTTATGCAGAAATCTTTTCACCCTCAAAAACAAAGGTATTCGGATGTGAAAGATAAATGCATTTTCCTTGTGGCAAGAGCCCTGTACTATCGTGTTAGATTCCATTTTAAAGAAAATTTATTGTAGATTTAGTATTACTTCTTATTTTTCAGAAGTACATCATACTTGAAAATAAAATAAAAAAATTGATCATATTTGCATATCACGCTCCAAATAAACACCAGTAAACAAATAGGGTGACTAATATAACATGTAAATTAAAAATGTACAACATTTATAACTACCGTGAATTCATAATCCTTGGGCGTGGGCTGATTATTCCCTCACTTCATTATTACATGGAAATCGGTGTAAAATTTTCACTTGAAACAATTCTTTAAGCCGCGAGCATTATGATTTAATACAAAAAAAAAAGCGTTCACAGTCTTGAATATGGATAGATAAGCCCCTACAAGCAACAAACACTTTTTTACAGGTATGATGTAAGCGGTAGCAATTGCCCCCCCCCCCCTTTTACAATGGGTGTATGGTCTAATTTAATTTAATTTTAAATTACTAACAATATTTGTAAATATGGTGCAAAGCATATCCGGGTAGAACAGCCCCCATAAGCAGTACCTGTTAACAAATATGATATAAGTAACGCAACGGCAACGCATCTGCAATTCCGCTGGTGTTGCAGTGGTTCATGGGAGGCGGTAATCACTTACCATCAGGTGAGCCGTATGCTCGTTTGCACCATCTCCTATAAAAAAAAAGTATCAGCCCCACTCACTATATATCCAGATGCGAAAGCGAACTATATTTGTATATTTTTTCACAAATATATACTAACAATTTCCAGAATCATATCCGGAAATTGTTAGATAGTTACGTAATCGTTATTCTTTATCCCCCAGTGTCTCTCATTGTAATCTTCCTAGTAATATAAGCAAGCTGACATGCAAAACAATAAAAAGGTCCTATGTCAAGCCGTGGATTAAAAAACATGTTTTGTTTTATGATTTTTTTCTATTACTTTAGGCAGATCACAGAATAATGCAAATAAAGATAAAACCGCAATATTTATGTATTATATTTCTTATTATTATTACATGCATATGCTCTACCAACAAGACAGAAACATGAGTCGCAAATGGTCTTGACGGGTAAAACATTTCCCGCACGGAGACGTTATTGCAGGCATTTCTACATTTTATATTCTCATAATTTTACAGCAGCTTTAAAATATAACATTATGAGTAAATCTTATAGTTGTACATACGTTATTGATAAGTATAGTAGATAAGTTTATTGTTACTAAACAATTTATTTCTTAAGAAAAGATAAAACGAGTTATAGATAATATATAGGTACATGTAAGTTTTCTTTTATATTTACTATAACTGTTACAGATAGTTAAAAGTCTACTGCATAACATAGTTCTCCCCCATAATAGAGGGGTGATATTTGCCATAGTTACCACGATGGGTTGAAGTAGTCTTTTTTTTTTTTTTGGTTGTTATTAGGTGTTATATGTTATATGTTATTGTCAGTATCCTATATCAAATCAGGTTTGTTTATCTAGTCACACGGTGATACTACCAATAAGTAAAATATCTTAATTTTAGATCTACAGTCGTAAAACACAATGGCTGATTATAGGTTTAAATGTACATTGTTGACAATTAATGTGAATTCGTTATGTTGGACGGCGCCATACTAATAACAGCTGGCGCCTCAGGCGTGAACTAATTGTTTCCTTACCGTGTTATTACATGAAAATCCGTGTAAAATATTTAATTTGAACTGTTTGTTTCATGTAAAATATTATTATAGTCTGCTGAATATAGGTAGTATACAGGTTGTAACTAGGCAAGTAATTGTAAGGTGGCCCACGCTAGCCAAAGTTTTATGTTTGGACATGCTATGAATGTGTGTCCACTAGATAGAGTGATGACCTGGTAAAACTTGCAGGAAGTTGATTAATGTACGGACATGTGAAGGAATGTAATGATCGTGATAATGATGGTGATAATAACAAGAAGTGACATTTTTGGTTCTTCATATGTGTGCTTTTTATGTATATTAATATACGTTTTTATTTGTGCACTACATCAACTCTTACTACATGAATGTAAGTTGCTATCGGAAAGTTTCCTAGCGTTTAAATTTTTAGTTACCCCGCACGCTAAGTAACTTAGCGAACTTTGCATGTTTACTTCGTGAAGTTTTCTCAGTGTTCAGTATAAAATACAGTTTTTAAGTAAAAAATCATGAATACATTATTCTTTGTTTTCTTTTTTTGTGACAAAAAAGGAACAAGTACACCTGCTGTGAGGGGATAAATGCAAGTTTGTGGACGGCAGTTATAGGGAATAAGCTAGTATCTAGTAATCAATGGACAATTAAAGATCAAAATGCACATGTGTAGTCACCCTTGAGTTTTTAAATTGGGTTATAGCAAACACAAGTAAATTTGTATGGTTGAATTTCACAGATAATACTTGGAATAGTTGTTGTACTCTATTGCAATTACAATCTATAGAACATAATGCAGTTCTATTGTAGGGCATCTTAAATGTTTCGAATAAAACAAAAGCGAATATCTTCGTTAAATTTAATTAAATTTCATACGTTTCGTTTGGTTATTGTTAACTTTTTTTTCCTTTTGTCTCTATTTGAAATGTTCATGTTGCTGAGTATTGTCAATATTCTATTTGTGTTTTTTATCACTTTTGATAAAGCTTACTGTGTATTTATTGTTATCACTTAATATTTCTTTCTGGATAACGATACTAGTTACGTAATAACTACATAATAGTATTAAGCCTTATTGTCTAATTTTTTGTTATCCTAAATAAATAAAAAAGTCAAGTAAACGGTAATGACTAAGCCTTTATAAATTTAGTGGTGTAAATATGCAATTGATTGGGTGCGTTCGGCAGAAAAAAGCGCTAGCAAGCGCTTACTAGCGCTAAAATAGTTTTCGGCCAGGACACGATTGCTACTTCAGTAGCGCTGACACAATCCGCCATTTTGCTTATTTAATTTGTTTGTTTTGAAGTAGTGTTTATAAGTTGTTTTTTGCAATATTAGTTTTAAGTAATATAATGACATGAATAGACATGTACATGTTATTAAAAATTCATGATTGTTAAGTTTTTAAATATGAATACTTCACAAACATATTTAAATTAGGTTAGGTTCACCGGTTAAAACTAACATCGTGTCCTAGAGGAAAATAGCTACTTACGATTTGACAGCGCTTACCGCTTACGATCGCCATTTTGATTACAAGCGCTTGCTAGCGCTTTTTTGTGCCAAACGCACCCAAAGAGATGGTTATGAAACTATCTATCGGAAGCTACAAGGTTTTTCTAGCATTCGAGAGACAATATGGGACGACTTATTACGTCGCCAATTACGGGCACAATATATAAAAATAAAAAATTATTCTGTCATACCCCTTTTTCATAATCGTTATCGTTACAGCTTATCAAAGTTCAGCAGGTCGTTGTTGTTGTTGCTACTCATCTCTTATTATTTCAGTTTTGTTGTAGGTATAAGAATGACCCCCTCCCTTCACTTCCTTTTTATAACTCCATGTGATTTTATAATGGGTTATGTTAGCAGAGTGTACAAACTAGTATTTATTTATTTAATTTTTGCTTGCATCCTAATATTTATATAAATTAACGTTGGGGATATGGCACTGATAGCTGATGCATTGGTCTAATTCGGCTGCAGATGCTATGTTTTAAGTATATGTACCAATTTAGCTTTATTAAATGTTAAGCAAATGTCTGGCTGGTTACTACCTTTTGGAAAATAAATAACTTATTATAATTATTATAATTTAAGAAATATGAAATGTTACATGTGTAAGTTTTTTGTACTCATGTTTGTTTATAAAATTGAAATAAAGCCTAACTTACAGCCAGTCTGATGATAAGTGGCTACTACAACCTATAGAATTTTGCAACTTCAAACAAAGATGGCTGATGAGAAAGTAAGAGAAAGATGAAAGATGTGTTATCTAAGATGAAAGAGGTCAAAGACCCAAAAAAAAGTTAATATATGGGTAATAAAATCCGTAAACACTAGTTTTATTTAAGTGCAAAATCTGTCATGTAGTATGGACAATTTGATATTAAAAAATATTTAAGGGAATAAATTATGTTTTTTTACTCTTATATAAAATAGAGATACCTAGATATTTGATGTTTGCAAACTTCCAACTGGCGGATTTTGAGTCGGGTACATCTTTTTACTAAAATCAAGTTTTAATGTAAAATACTCTAAAAACTCACAAGCAATCTCAAAACTTTGGTGAAGATATAAACTTTCTTTCTACTTCCATTTTATATTTTGCAAATCAAAAACTTTGTGCTCTATATTTTACATAAGTTTAATACATTTACCATAAAAAGGGACCGGAATATTTCGTTAAAACGTAATATAAACGCTCACACTCTTCACCCAGAAGGTTAGTCAGAGAGACTACGGGACTTAAATTTATCACAATCCTGACATATATCTCTTGCCTCGTTTACATTCATATATCTACACATAAATGCTCGGTAATTTAAGGTACTCATAATTTGGCTCATCTTCAACATATCGCCAGTAGTGTGATACACTTCAATCTAGGTCGAACTTTGCCGGCTCTGCCGTTCACTTCTTCAACATAAATTTACTTCATCACTCTTCCCTCATTTATTCTTTCTACATTTCCAAACCACCGAAGCGTTTTTTTTTTCTTAATCCTAGTCACAACATCATCTTGCGAAATTATTAAACGCAGTTGATGATCAAACGATCATCACAATTCGTTTTAGTCATCATACCGCCATCCACTGCCGAACTTAAGTCTTCCCCATAGATTGCCTAATAGGGTGGATATTAAAGCGGGTTGGCAATCGCAATTTCTTATTTTTAGTCGTCGTTGGGAAAACGGCGTTGCCCATCTCCTGATTTGCTTTGCTCTGTCACAACTTACGACACCCACGGGATTATATGGGGTAGTGCATATTTTTACCGCACCATTACAAGTTACTGTTTTGATCATCATAAAATGAAATAAAAAAAAAATAAAAAATAAAAAAGCCCCTTAATTCCATGCATTACAATGATTTTTGAGCTTTGAAATTATTATGCAACAATTCAGTTCTGATTACTTAAATTTAAGTGATATAAATTAACATACTAATTAATTATTATTATTTACATGCACTTGTAACCATATATAAAAATATATCACATTTAGATTTACTATTAACATAAAAACATTTAGATTTTTGAATGTTGAATTTTTTATTATTATTATTATTAGGTTTTTTTTTTTTTTTTTTTTTTTTTACAATCTTATTTGATTTTAATTACTATTATTATACATATATCAAAATCAAAATTAAAACCAATATTAAAATCAAAATTAAAATTAAAATCAAAATTGAAATTAAAATTAAAATTATAATCTCGTACTTATACAATTCAATCAATAGAGTAATTAATAAAGTAATATTTAATGCTAGAATGATATAAATATTTTAAATATTATAAATAGCATGGACCCCTCTCAGGTAAAGGCCTCCTCCAAGGATTTCCATTTTTCTCTGTTTTTGGTAATTAACCAGTTTATTCCTGCGATCTTCATTATGTTATCCTCCCATCTCATGTAGGGTCTCCCTGCTCGGCGTTTGCCTGGCGGACCCTTCCATGTGGTTACATTTATAGTCCACATATTGTCTATAACATCTATATGTTTTGATCGTCATATTTCGTTGTAACTGCGAGCAATTCTAACATGAGAAGAATTTGTTACAAATAATAAAACAATTATAACACAAGTAATACCTATTTTCGTCCGAACGTATGCTCACCGAGTTCTGTATCGATTCACAGTTGCGCCGAGTCTTCAACGCAACCAGTAACGAAAAACAAGCTGAATGAATCATGTGTAGACTAGAATAGCTCCTATATGCCTATCATTCTGTTTATAATATTAAGCGACAGTAGTTCAGTATTTACACTGATATAAATAGCTGAATTCGAGAGGCAAATCTTTGACCTAACGTCATATACTCGTCCTTACAGGTAAATAAAATGGCTTATTTATTAATTTTTATATCAAATTTATGAAAACATAAAAAAATCGACATCGATATTTGGTAAATATGAAAGGTTAACACACAAATTTTATTTAAAAAAATTATGTACTTCAGACAGAATTTCGTTCACAGCGGCCGGTCTCGATGGTGACTAGCCTTCTACAAAGGTATAAGTCACTTTTTAATGTTTAATGAGTTATCATCTATGTCATTGTTGTGTTGTGCCGAAATACGAGCATAAAAACAGCGAGAAAGTTGTGGATTCAAGTGCCAACTGATTTAAATATAAGAAATCCTTGTTTAAAACTGGCAAGAAGATACCCGAATACATGGTTTACAAAAACACACTATTATTTTGTAAAGATCATTTTGATGTAATTATGACTTATATTTAACCATCGTTTATACAAAACAAAACATCATGAGGTGAAGGGTATCCGCAAGTCAAATTTGTAATTAATTACGGTAACTTAGATATTATGACTAATGATTGTTAATGATTGTAGTTATGAATAAACTAAACTATGATAGCTACTAAACTATGTTTGATCAAAATACACTCCGGCCTAGGTATTGTGTTATTGTATAAACAAAAGTTGGTAATAGGTGTAACGATAACTTGAAAATTTTCGAAATAACACAGAACATTAGCTAGTTCTCTTAATCAGTGACACAGAACACTAATATCCTTAGGCGGGATTAGTGACATCACGACAGTATCTAATATGGCGGACATCGTTTTGCGGATTTGAGGCACACCTAAAAAGTATTCTTAAAATTGAAATATAAAATTCATAACGCAATTTTATAAATAGCAATCAATATTTCTCGTTTACTTTTAGCAAAATCTATTATAAGTTTATATATTTTTTACACGGTGTGCAATACCCTACTATAAAATTTAAAAAAACACTCGAAACAAAAATAACTGAAACAAATGAACAGATTTTCTTGAAATATACTTAAATCGTCTCTCCATTATGAGCCCCTTCGAACGAAAAATACATAATCAAAATAATTTCTTTCGTTCAGGCGCTATGATAGATAGATAGATAACACTTTATTGCATTCCAAAATAAAACATATATATTTACAAAAAAAGGATAGAAATAAATGCGGTCTTATCGCTAAGAGCGATCTCTTCCAGGCAACCAGACAGACACTCCGATACACACTACAAACTTATAGCATCCCTCTGTTTTCGTTGGGGTTAAAAACATGAGTCAACATGATTAAGTAGTTAGTGATACTCCACTGCTGGACATGAGGTCTTTCCTGGGGAGGATTTGATTTAACGCTTGGCAGGCGGAGTGACAGCTGCATCGCCAGATGTCTCGCACCTTCGACATCGCTTCCCGTCGCCGCTCTGAGTATTACGTCAGTTCGATTTGTATCTCTACGAGATAGTTATATTAACATTCATTAGAAGACGTAACATTTTTCCGGCATTTCTTGTAGTCGCCACTTACGACACCTACCAAAATTAATCGAGGTGATAGAGTGAACACCTAATTATTGTTTTATGCTAACAAAACGTTTATACAGTAATAATATTAATGTTTAAGAAAACTTAAACACACATGACCTGTGATGATTCAAGAAATATTTAAGTTAATTAATTATAAAAATAAAATATTCCAATTATTGTATTGTCACCAGTTCCTGATATTTTTTATGTGTTAAAGCCACTCTGCAGCTATGTTAAAGTTGTAGCACGAACGGATCAGCTCGACCGGAATAGGACCACGCTCTCATAGAATATCAGGGTATAGAGAACCGAAGACCATTTTTACTGGAAACGAGTAATTCCATCTTAGTCCTCATGGGTGGCAACGCACCTGCATTTTAATCTTAATTGAGTATCAATGTAGCTGTCTATGGACCACAGTATCCACTTACAATCAGGTGGACTGTGTGATCGTTTGTCACCCGTTATTCTATAAAACAAAATACGAGTGCAAATTTTCAAGTCAATCGGTCGTTTACAAGTTGGTGAAAATTACATTACAATAGAATAGAATCCTATATACAAGTTTACATAATATATATAATATAATGAATAATTTATTTATTTACCACTAACTCGGAAAATACTAGTCCTGGGAATAAGGAGCAAGAAACCCATCAGTACTTCTTTTAAACATATTTCAATTTACAATTATTTTGTTTATACAATTTTTAAATTAATTTTAATAGAGTCGGCATGGTGGCGATCACGTTACTCCCAGGGGTTATTATTATTTATGTATTATTTTAGACCAATCCAGACCAAAAAGATCTATTGGCTTCTGATAGATGGTGGATTAACCATGTTATTCTACAGGAATCTTTACCATTGATAACGAATTTTTGAGTTCTGTTATTTAAATATTAAAAAATAAGTCAAAGCGCAATATTTTGAACACCATTACATACATATATAGATAGATAGATATAAGCAAAGCAAATAAAAGCGTGTTAAAATACGTAATTATTATTTATAAAGCCTTTACATAGATATATAGATACAAACAAAGCTAATAAAAGCGTGACAAAATACGTTATTGTTATTTATAAAGCTGTTACATAGATATATAGATAGATACAAGCAAACCTAATAAAAGCGTGAAAAAATACCTTACTAATATTTTCGAAGGCGTTACGTAGATATATAGATAGATAGATACAACCAAAGCTAATGAAAGCGTCTTAAAATACGTTATTATTATATAAAAATCCCTGCATTGTGGATGTCATCCAATCGTAAAATAATTTCTGTACAAATTATTATACCTACTATTTTTAGGAAGGCCTATATATAGCCTGTATCGCCCTTTTGTGGAAATTAATAATGAATCATTTCTATGTATTAAAGAAATTTATCAATATCATCATTAAAACTCGTTAAAACCCGTCTACTGCTGAACAGGTAGGCTAGGCCTCACTCTCTGAGTCACTTGTATCCATCGACATTCTGCATATTTTATAAGCTCATCACTCCACTTGTGACTACCGCTTGAGATCCTTTCTTTCCCATCAGTTGTCGGTCCTTTGAGCTAGATAGCTGACCCATTCCCATTTCACTTTTATTACCAGAGTACGGATTTTAATACGTAAATAAATTCCGAAGCACAATCAAATTTTAATACAAAAATTGTAGTCATAAACACCTCTTAGTCTTATAACGGAATTACACCTCATCGTAACAGCTATTTGGTTTTAAAAAGTAGAAACTATATTATATTGTTTTTCCTAAGTCCTTTTTAATTGCATAGACTAAAGAGTATTGTCTAAACTTTACTCTTACACAAAATAGGGTTGTTTTAGAAGTACAAACACAGCTTTCGTTCTCTAATTGAGTTAAGTACGACAAATGTGTAATGAGATTCTTGTAGCTAACTAACGCTTTAATGATATTTTCTGTCTCATGTTTAGTTCCCCGAACGCATAATTTTTCGAGAAAAGTTAAAGAATTATTATCGCAGTTGTAATTAAACGAGCTCCGTGTAGTGGCAGGTAATAGTACCCACTACCCCGTATCTTCCCGTGGGTGTCGTAAGCGGTGGCAGAAGGAAAATGTGGCAGAAGATGGGCAGCAACATCTTTCTGATACCAGCAAAATGCAACTATGGTAATATACATCCATGAGCAACGGCATAAATAAATAAACAGTCCCCGGTACCCGGTGACCCCGCTATTCCTGGCTACGGTAACGACCATGGTAACGGCGAGGCAGGGGCTGCTAATAATCTTCGGTGGAGGTTCAGTTGCCACCTAAGACGACTCGACCTGGCAACATATAACGCACGCACTCTGAGGACTGTTGTAATGATCCTGGAGCTGGAAGAAGGGATAGAAAAGTCGCGCTGGGATATTATAGGATTATCTGTGGTCCGAAAAAAGATGGACATAGTAATCCTGGAATTCAGCTACTTGTTTTACCGTCGAGAGGGCGACATCTGTCCCAAGGAGGTGTCGGATTTATCGTCCACAAGTATCTCGTTAACAACGTTGTAAATATAAGGAGTTTATCAACTTGGATTCCGCACCTTATACTAAGAATTACCAAACGGTATTGGGGTACACTACAGGGTAAATAGGTCATATGAGATTCACTAAAGAGTGCGTGCTGTCGAATTTTACACGCATTATGTAGGTACTTTATTTCTCAATGTCCTCAAGTAAACAAAAATTTCAAACGGGAATCATCACCAATGAGCATTTAGTAGATTTGTATATGTATATGATACAGTACAACGATTCAGTTCCAATAAGTACTCCAGACCGAATTTCTCTCGCGGCAGCCGTCGTGACGGAGGTAAACCATCTGCACAGGACAGGATTATAGTATGTATGCGCAAGCACAGGTGCACTCTTTATTCCCTCACTCTCATCCGGCTGGACGGTAATCTAACACGACCGAAAAGAGATCAGGCGTTTTCGCCGGACCCGGTATTAAACCCAGTGCCTCATTTACGACAACCTGACCAAATAAATAGTCAGTTACGACCACTAGACCCAAAAGTCAAAAATCTCTCTAGCGGTCGTAAATTGCGTTCACAACTAGTAGAGACCAACGCGGCAGTCAGTTAAAATAAAGAAGTTTTATTACAAACGTTTGAATCTATAGTCTTTACGACGCAGTATTGTCAGTTTCTTTATTTTTATTGTACCCACTAGACATTATGATAATTTTAAATTTTATGATTTTTGGTATAATAGATATAACCTGATAGAATACATAGTTTTAGGTTAATTTTAATAATATATTTAAATAATGTTGTCTTTACGGAATCTGTCACTTTCTAACTACGAGTAGATCATTTTATATTTCTGACGCTCTATTGAGTTTACATCAACCATATTTATCAGTCGCCTTTCTCTTTGTTCCCAAAGCTTTTAGATTAATTTATTAATATATCAAAAAAAATCATAAAAATAACTTTATATTCTTTTTAAATATCATCATCATTATCAATCATAACAGCCCTTCACAAGTCAACTGCTGAACATAGGCCTCCCTTAGGAATGCTACACAACACGGTCCTGAGCACCTTCATCCATTAACTTCCTGCATATCTTACCAGTTCCTCACTCCATCCAGTAGGGAATCGCCCTACACTTCACCTGCTGTTACGAAGCTATCACTCGAGAACATTTCTTCAACACGGTTGTCGGTTTTTCGAGCTATATAACCGGACTAATGCCAATTCAGTTAGCACTGACATAGCCCAACGGGTTAGTACCGTTGGGCTATGTCGGTTACTCTGGTTATGCTGCGAATATCCTCTTTTTTAAGACCATCATGCAGAGAAACTCCGAGCATATCCCTCTCCATAGCAGGCTGAGTGACTTTGAGCTTCTTGATCCAATCAGCAGTGGGTCTCAGGTCCAAAGGGCATCAATGGAAAAAGTTTGACGTTTTGAGGTATGCCTGACGAGAAGATGTATCGTGATCTCCCGAGCCGAGTTGAATCTTTCGATTGACCTCTCGATTGAAGTTGGACTTTCCTAGTCGGTATATTTGTCCCAGGTTAACATACTCGTCAACAACTCTGAGCTTAGTGCTCCCAACAACAAAATAAACACCTGCTTAGATTTGACATGAACATTACACATGACCTTTGTTTTGTCCACGTTTATCTTATGAACTATCCGTTGGGAGACACTGCTGATATCATTGAACATAGAGCTTAGGTCCTCCAGTGATTCTACCATTAGGACTTTATCATCGACAAATCAAAGATGAGTGATGCACTAGCCATCAATGTTAATACCGTATGCTTTTCAGTCCCGTAGCCTGAAAATACCTTCCGATGCCATGGTGAAGAGTTTCGAGGATTTAACGTCACCCTGTCTTACACCTCTCTGCAGTTGGATAGGTTTTGATCTCTGGTTCTGTACTCGGATAGCCATAATAGCCCTACTGTACAAACACTTCAACACTTCGATATACCAACAGTCAACTTGGCACCGCAAAAGGGACACAGCCCAAATATCGACGGAAATAAAGGCTTTCTCATAGTCCACAATAAGGCAAAGTGGCAGATTGTACTCCTCGGTCTTCTGCACACTTGTCGAATTTTATGTACGTGGTCTATGGTACAAAAGCCCTTTCGGAAACCGGCTTGTTTTGAAGTTTTAAAGTGGTCTAATCTGCGTGCGAGACGATTCATCATGACTCTCGAAAACAGCACGTAGTCGCGGCTTGGAAGGAAAATCGGTCTGTAGTTCTACAAGAGAGCGTTGTCGTCTTTCTTGAAAAACAAGACCACAGCACTTCTGCTCCACGACTCATCAAGTGCCGGTTTTCCACACTTTTTTTATAGAAGAAGAGGCAAACGAGCATGCGGCTCACCTGATGTTAAGTGACTACCGCCGCCCATGATCAACCGCAACACCAGGAGAATTGCGGGTGCGTTGCCGTTTTCAGAAGCTGCGATGTAATTCCATCTTTGCCTGGGGCTTTGCGGTTTAAAAAGTGCTAAGAGCAATTCTAATCTTGCTCAGATTGACGTTTGGAATATCATCGGTATAATGTCGGATAAAACTTACTTTTAAATTGTCACTCACACTATCGTGTGGCTCCAACGATGTATGTACAGCTGCTCGTAGAACCTCTCAATCCCACTCGAAATTTCCAATGTCCCGGAAACGATGCTTCCACATTCAGTCTTCAGCTTCGAAAATTGGCTCTTTCTGGCAGACAGATCTCTGGCAAATACTTTGAAGCCCTGGTTCCACTCGATCGCTTCATCAGTACGAGCTGTATTGAAGTTGTGTAAGTCCTGCCACATGAATTTGGTGATCTATCTGTTCAGTTCTCTGTATGGTGAAAATCTGCTTAAAACTGCAGCTTCATTTCCCGTCTAACCGCCATCAGATTAAGACCGTGATCAGGGATTTTTTGTGTTCTTCTGCAATGGGTCTCGCAGAACTTAGTCCCAACCGCATTGATAGTTTCTCCGGTCTTTTTTACTGTTAGTAGGGCAATCTTTTACAAAACAAAAATGGCTTCAATGTCATTTTCATTGCCCTATTGTAAAATCCATAAAACATTACGCTATGAAATAAACTAAAATAAACTAATCTAGTTGTCTCAACGTCGTTAAAGTCTTTCTTACAAATGTTGCAGAACTAAGTCTTCATGCTAATTTATGATTAACTTTTTTTTTTAAATATTAGTAATCTTATTAATTAACATTACTAATATTCCATTTAACCACTCCTGGTAAGCTTGAAAATGCTTGTGTTAGGAGTGGTTCACGACAGTAGTCAAATGGCGGATTCGAACCCACGACCTTTTGAGTTCGGGATCCGCGCCCTGCCATTAGGCTACTGTCGCTTCAAATTCAAAAAAATCTCTTTCCCTATGCAGTCAGCCAGCTGCTGGCCTCTTGGGTTCCGTTGTCCTATTCCGAATTTCCCTATCTTCAGCTCACCGTTTTCTCTTGTTTTGCATTGAAGTCCATATAGTGGGTTTTGTAGGAATGTATGGCTTTTGTGATTTCCTCATACATTTCCTGCACTTCAGGATGTGCCGAGGGTGGTGCGTAAACCTGTAATGGCCTTTTACGAATACCGTTTGGTAGTTCTGATTATAAGGTACGCAACTCACATCAACACACTCACAATCTTTACAACGTTGTTACCGAGAAACTTGTGGACGATAAATCCGACACCTTCTTGGAACAGATGTTCACCCATCTGGTGATAGGACAAATTTCCGGATTTGAACATTACTGTGTCCTCCCCATCTCTTCAGACTTCAGATAATCCTATGATAACCTATTGCAACTTGTCTATCTTTTCTTCCAGCTCCAGGATCTTCTCGTAAGTCCTCAGTGTGCATGCGTTAAATGTTGACTTGTTGATTCGTCTAAACTGGTAACTATATCTTCACCAGAGATTCTTAGCACCCCTGCCCTGCCGTTACCATGGTTGCCATCGAAGCCAGAAATAGCGGAGCAACTGGGGACTGGGAGTCGTTTGTTTGTGTCTTTACACATGGGGTGGATGTTTGCCATAGTTGCCACGCTTGGCTAGTATGTTGGTAACCACAGCAATCGCATATTGGGTAGTGGATAACTGCCACTACACGGCTTTTAATTATCATAACAAAAATAAAAACCTAATTATTTTTAATTCTTTGAAGTCGACATATTTTTTAAAAGTTATTTTATTAGTTTATTACTCTTTCGAACAGACTAAGGAATATCACAATCTTAATGTCATCT
Organism: Parnassius apollo; assembly: GCA_907164705.1. NCBI lineage: Eukaryota > Metazoa > Arthropoda > Insecta > Lepidoptera > Papilionidae > Parnassius > Parnassius apollo. The sequence continues at coordinate 1,946,051 of CAJQZP010000795.1, read as the reverse complement.
AAACAAGTACATTAAAAACTTCACCCCTATTCTCTCACTGTGGTGGTTAAATTGTTTTTTCAAATTCATATGGGACCATACCTAAAGCTTAACCTAATTAAAAAAAGAGTTTTTAAAATCAGTTCGGCAATTGAAGAAGAGACCGCTTAATATAAATACGAAGATATATATACACAATTTAATTATAAAGCTTTTTTTAAGTTGGCTAAAAGGAAAAGAAATATGACTGAACACGTGGCGACACTATAACAACCTCGTTGAGACGTAGACTAATCACTGTCACAGCTGGCTCTCGGAAATATAAAATATCGTAAATTTCACAAACTCCATCTTAAAACTTAGGTATTTACTATAATTAATAGAAAACTGTGATTTCAAATCTCTTAATAATTTATGTTATAATTGTATTTTATATATTATTATAAACAAAAACCATTATCTGTAATTTTTTTTAAAATGACTTGAAAAATAAAATTTTAAGCAAAGAAATTAGCGTTAATTATATATTGAAATGAACCATAGATATCATTAATTAAAACTGTACACTCTATAAGCCTCAAATCAAAGGAAATTAGCCTTTGCCTTTCCATTCAGATATGTCAGTGATCAATGCGGTTTGGATTATACCAATTAGCTACTTCATGTTCGCAAAATTCAATCAACAAAGAGCCTAAAAAGCACGGAGCAGTTCCAGTGTTTTACTCGAGCAATAAACGTCAATATGTGCCTATTTCGTTCAGTCAAACAATAAACTTAACCATTTGCTTAATGTTCCATGAAGCTTGAAGATAAATATGCACTTAACATTACATTGGTAGGCTAAGGAAAGCAAAAGGTGGAATAGATTACACGATAATATATTAGTATGAACAAAAAGGCCAATATTTTTCATGGTTTGATTAATCGTTCATGATTAAGATTTTGAATAAAAGTATTTTACGAATTTTATTGTATTTTATTTTCCTTGTTTATTAATGTTTTGGGCGTTTTGAAACAGGAAAGTTAATCTGTAGTACCTTCAGCTTTTTAATTATTAATTTTGATCTATATATATCACCCCGAATAAGCTTACTGTCTTTTATCTTGCAGTGGTACCTAAACTTTTCCTTATTGTTAATTTCATTAACTACTGGATCCCTAACTGGTAGTTTCCAGTCCTCTTCTCTATTAAAATTGGGATGGTTTCTTAATTTCAATAACCTTACGTATCATTCTAGATACAAGTCGATGTTCTTTCGCAAGGATTTGTGGTCTATCAAATCTGATTTAATGGGGGGGGGGGGGTTTGTCTAGGGTATGGTCACAGACTGCTAATTTTCCGGAGCGATGGTGTTCCACGTCAGCTATATGTTCTTTAACGCGAGTATCTATAGATCTCTTTAAGAGACCAATTTCACAGTCAAGCTTGTGTCTATGTCTTGAAGAGGTATTCATCATCATCATTCATCATCATTACAGCCCTTCACAAGTCCACTGCTGAACATAGGCCTCCCCCAAGTAATGCCACAAAGCACGGTCCTGAGCCACCTGCATCCATCGACTTCCTGCATGTCTTACCAGGTCGTCACTCCATCTAGTGGGGGGTCGCCCTACACTACGCCTACCGGTACGAGGCTGCCACTCGAGAACCTTTCTTCCCCATCGGTTATCGGTTCTTCGAGCTATATGGCCGGCCCATTGCCACTTCAGCTTACTAATCCGTTGGGCTATGTCGGTCACTCTGGTTTTACTGCGGATATCCTCATTTCTGAGTCTATCACGCAGAGAAACTCCGAGCATAGCCCTCTCCATAGCTCGCTGAGCGACCTTAAGCGTCCTCATACGGCCAGCAGTGAAGGACCACGTCTCAGATCCGTAAGTCATCACTGGCAACACGCACTGGTTGTACAATCTAGTTTTTAGAGATTGAGGTATACCTGACGAAAAGATATGCCGTAATTTCCCGAACGCTGCCCAGCCGAGTTGAATCCGTCGATTGACCTCTCGGTCGAAGTTGGACTTACCTAGTCGGACTATTTGTCCCAGGTAAACGTATTCGTCAACAACTTCGAGCATAGTGCTCCCAACAACTACCGGCATAGGTGTGACATGGACATTGAACATGATCTTTGTTTTGTCCATGTTCATCTTAAGACCTATCCGTTGGGAGGCACTATTGAGGTCATTGAGCATAGTGCTTAAGTCCTCCAGCGATTCTGCCATAAGGACTATATCGTCGGCAAATCGAAGGTGAGTGATGTACTCGCCATTGATGTCAATACCGTATCCTTTCCAGTCCAGTAGCTTGAAAACGTCTTCCAATGCAGCGGTGAAGAGTTTCGGGGATATAACGTCACCCTGTCTTACACCTCTCTGCAGTTGGATAGGTTTCGAGCTCTGGTTCTGTACTCGGATAGCCATCGTAGCCCTACTGTACAAACACTTCAGCACTTCGATATACCGACAGTCAACTTGGCACCGCTGAAGGGACTGTAGCACCGCCCAAATTTCGACGGAATCAAAGGCTTTCTCATAATCCACATACGCCAGGCAAAGTGGCAGATTGTACTCTTCAGTCTTCTGTACAATCTGCCGCAGGGTATGTATGTGGTCTATGGTACTGAAGCCTTTTCGGAAACCGGCTTGTTCGGGAGGCTGGAAGTCGTCAAGTCTGCGTGCGAGACGATTCGTAATGACTCTCGAAAACAGCACGTAGACGCGGCTCAGAAGGGAAATCGGTCTGTAGTTCTTTAAGAGAGCGTTGTCGCCTTTCTTAAAGAACAAGACCACCGCACTTCTGCTCCACGCCTCTGGAGTAGTGCCACCATGGAGGACGGAATTGAAGAGCTTCTGAAGGACTTCAAGTACCGGTGTTCCACCCGCTTTCAGAAGCTCCGCTGTAATTCCATCCTCGCCTGGGGCCCTGCCGTTTTTAAGGTGCTGGAGAGCCATTCTAATCTCGCTTAGACTGACGTCCGGGATATCATCGGAATAGTGTCGGATAAGACTTGCTCTTGGATCGTTACTCACACTTGCGTGTGGCTCCAACGATGATGTGTACAGCTGCCCATAGAACCTCTCAATCTCACTCAAAATCTCAGGTGTCCCGGAAACGATGTTGCCACACTCAGTCTTCAGCCTTGACAGTTGGCTCTTTCTGGCAGACAAATCTCTGGCAAAGACTTTGGAGCCCTGGTTCCGCTCGATCGCTTCTTTAATACGAGAAGTATTAAAGTTGCGTAAGTCTCGCCGTATGCATTTGGAGATCTGTCTGTTCAGTTGCCTGTATGCTGTCAAATCTGTTGACGATTGCAGCCTCATCTCCCGTCTAACAGCCATGAGATTAAGAGTGTGATCGGAGAGTTTTTGTGTTCTTCTGCGGCGGGTCTTACAGAACTTAGCTCCGACCGCATGGACAGTTTCCACGAGCTTGTCGTTCATATCGTCCACTGCATTGCAATCTTCTAGGCACTGGAAGCGGTTACGTAACTCGAGCTGAAAGGTTTCGGGATTCTGGATTAGAGCACGAGGGGGACGGAGCGTTGACTTCATTAGACGAGACCTCTCCAACTTAACGTTTAGGTTCAGTGTGCCTCTAACCATTCGGTGATCGCTGCCAGTTTTCACCCTTGCGATCACTGAGACATCACTGAACAGTTGGCGTCTGGTCGTCATAATGAAGTCAATCTCATTTTTTGTCGAACCGTCGGGGCTCGACCAGGTCCACTTCCTGTGGGGCCGCTTCTGGAAGAAAGAGTTCATCATAAAGAGTCCCTCTTTCTCCATAAAGTCGGCCAGCTGCTGGCCCCTTCGGTTCCGTTGCCCTACTCCAAATTTCCCTACCTTCAGCTCACCGCTTTCTCTTGTGCCCAGTTTTGCGTTGAAGTCTCCCATCAACACCGTGTAGTAGGTTCTGGAGGAATGTATGGCTCTGGAAATATCCTCATACATTTCCTCCACCTCCTCATCGGGATGTGCCGAGGTTGGTGCGTAAACCTGAATGACCTTCAGCGAATACCGTTTGGTGATTCTGAGTATCAGGTACGCGACCCTCGTCGACACACTCCCAATCTTTACAACGTTGTTGACGAGAGATTTGTGGACGATAAATCCGACACCTCCTTGGGACAGATGGTCGCCCTCCCGGTGATAGAACAAGTTGCCGGACTCGAGGATTGCCGTGTCCTCCCCCTCTCTTCGGACCTCGGATAATCCAATAATATGCCAGCGCAACTTGTCTACCTCTTCTTCCAGCTCCAGTATCTTCTCGTCAGTCCTCAGGGTGCGTGCGTTATATGTTGCCAGGTCGAGTCGTCGTAGGTGGCAACCGAACCTCCACCGGAGATTCTTAGCACCCCCTGCCCCGCCGTTACCATGGTCGCCACCGTAGCCAGGAATAGCGGGGCCGCCGGGGACTGGGGGCCGTCTGTTTGTGTATTTGTTCATTGGGGGGTATTTGCCATAGTTGCCACGCTTGGCGAGCGGGTTGGCAACCGCAGTTTTTTATTACGTCACAGTTGTCATCAGGAAGACGCTGCTGCCCATCTCCTGCCTGTCTCCCTCTTGGTATTGACCGATGGTAAAAACTGACCAATCTTCTTCAGCGGCTTGTAGAATGTTCTAATAGAAGCTCACTTTAATATGTAGCCTATCTTGTCTGTAACTCCTCTGACATATAGTAGTACAGCAGGTAATAACTTAGGCATGGAACTGAAAGCTTATTGTCGTGCAAAACTTGCTTGACATGTTAAAGCTTGTCGGCCAGGTGTTTGCTATCACAGATCGCTTGTGCTCTCTGTAACAAAGATTTTTTCTACGAAAACTAACCGTGAAGTATAATGCGTAAGTGAGACTCACCGTTTAAAATATTGGTTTTTATGAGTCTTTTTTTCTAAACACAGTGTGAATTGTGGTGTTATTAGGATGTCGGATGACTAACATATCTAAGAAAGCTAAGGAATTATTTGCCTCCAGCTCCATAGTAAATTGAATTTTAGAGTGTATGGAATTAAGGTGTTTTAAAGATGTAATTACTTTGTCTGATGGTAAAACTATGAAAGTATCGCCTACGTACCGCTTATAGAACCATGGATTTACAGGTGAAATAAGAGGGACTTTCTCCTTAAATATGAGCTCATCGCCACATCATGTACTTGCTTATAGAACTCTTCCTTCCACAATAGACAATCGAATTAATGATAATGTAGGTTATCTTTAATCGGAGGTCTTGTATTGATTTGAAAAAAATTCTACCTAGATATATTCTATCTTATAATATTGTTTAGTACGCTTTAAAAACTAGAATAAAATTGACTACATAAGTATTATTAAATAATCTATGAATAAAATTATAATTTAATAAAAAGTAAAGTCGTCTTAAAAAAACTATAAAAAAATTATTTACACACTATTTATATAGTAAATTTTTATATACTGGTTAGAAAATAACTCTGTCTGGGAAGAACCAGAAAGAAACCTAACGGTACTATTTTAAATTTTACAACAATTACACACCCACAACCATTTATAAGCATACAGCGCGCTCTGAGGTGTTTTCTATACATATAATAAAACGAGCGCACAGTCCGCCTGATGGTAAATGGATGGTGACGTCCATAGAAATCTACATCTATGCTCGATTAAGAATCAAAATTCGTTTTTTTTTAATATTGAATATTTTACCGTGTTATGGCGGAGTAAGAATACCCACTACCACATATCGTCCCGTGGATGTCATAAAAGGTGACAAAGATGAATGAAAATGAGACAGAGGATAGGCAGCAGCTTCATTCTGATAACAACTTAAAACAGTAATAATATGCGGTTGCCTAACCCCTTGCAAAGCAGTTACCAAACGGTAAAGCAAAACCACGACGAATGTACGAAACCCTTATGAAGCAATATATGCGGGAGGCCCATGTTCAGCAGTGGACTTCCGGTAAGCTATAATGAGATTGATTGTTTACCAGATTCGACTAAATAGTATTTCACACTTTTCTACTAGCAATAGGATTATATTTTGCTTACACCTCAAAGATAAGTTGAACAGTACACATCTCTAGCGCTCTCCTCGCTTTATGCCGGCTTAAAGTGGTTTATACTGACTTTACTCGATTATTGCGTCAACATTTCGCAGAGTTTTAGGAGTTTAATTAAGAATGTTACGGTATATTACTAAGCAGGTGCGGGCATGGTAGTTTTGAATTTGTTTACTTACCGAACATTCACCTATTTTTAATTTTTAATTAACGAAATTCTTATGAAATTCTTTGCAAAGTTTAAGTTTTATTTCTAGCGTTAAAAAGCTATTTACATTTGCGATATACAGGCTTTTTACATATTATAATATAAAAAGTTTATTATAAGATCAACTAGATACTGGAGCCGTGGCATCAGGACTTAGTCGCTCAATGTAATCTCGCTCAATCAATCAAATCACGGTACTAAAAGAAGCCGGGTTCGGATCCTGTCAGCACCCACAAATATGCAATTTTAAATGCAAATATATCATGTCAAACGAATGTCTGAGAAAATAAAACAAAACAGAAGATGTGTAAAGTGCGTGTTGGATGAGACCACAGTTCCGGGAAGCGTTTTCTTGACCTAAAAGGATTAGAGGATAAAGAGGCCTGTGCTCAGCAGTGGGACCTTTATAGGTCATCCGCTGCAACCTATAGTATTTACTTTACTACTTTATTTTACATTTTAATTTTATAGTTTACTCTATATTCTTAGCTAACTTTACTACTTCATATATAAAATAAAATTTATTTGATCCATTAATTAATATTTATTTCTAGGAAATAATTGCGATGATTAAATTTTAAATGATATTTAAATCAACAATAGGACAAGGACCTACATAATTAGGAATCATCATCATCATCATTACAGCCCTACACAAGTCCTCTGCTGAACATAGGCCTCCCCCAAGGAATTCACAAAGCACGGTCCTGAGCCACCTGCATCTATCGACGTCTGTCTTACCAGGTCGTCACTGCATCTATTAGAGGGTCGCTTTACACTTCGCCCACCGGTACGAGTCTGCCACTAAAGAAACTTTTTCCCCATAGGTTTTTGTTTCTTCGAGCTATATGGCCGGCCCATTGCCACTTCAGCTTACTAATCCGTTGGTTTATGTTGGTCACTCTGGTTCTATATATGCGAATATATTATTAGTTTATTGCAGAGAAACCCTGACCATATCCTATGCTCGCTGACGACCTTGAGCTTCCCCATTCATTTGATTCAAAATATTACAAATGAAATCTACTAATAAAATCACGACATCATACTTTAAAGAAATTAATTTTATTAAATATGGTCAAGTTAATTAGCCAATTATTGCGTTTTCCAGATTTTACGTGGCTTATAGGTATATTTTTTATAGGGTAGGGTGACAAACGAGCACACAGTCTACCTGATGGTAAGTGGTTTCTGCGGCCCATAGACATCTACATCTATCCTCGATTACAAATCAAAATGCAGATGCGTTGTCACCCGTGAGGAAATGCCTCGTTTCCGGTAAAAAGGGTATCCGGTTCTCTACATTCACCATACGAAACACAGTAGCATTAAGCTACTATTTTACGCTGATATTCTGTGAGAGCGTGGTCCTTCCCCGGTCGAGCCGACCCATTCGTGCTACAGCTATACTACCAATATAACTGCAACATGGCTCTACCACGTATAAAAACCTTTCAACAGGAGAAGTCCAATTTAACATTAGGCCGGGATTATGACATCGAAATGGAAGAAAATGAACGATAGTTACAAAAAACGTTCACAGATTTATCCACCTTTGTACTCTTCTTGTAAATGTAACGCTGAATGTGTTCGAGTATAGAGACTTTAAACAGACAGCTAACAAATGGCTAAGTTTATTGTGCGGGCAACCAAAATGGTTACATCGCGTCGTTTATGTTTTAGGTAATAGACTAAAGCTGTTCCTCTGTTGGCTACGAGGTTGCCTTATTGTTGTGATTTTGTACACACAAAATTAAAATAAGACGGAGAAGAATGGAGACATCTTCGATGACACATTTTATTAAATAAATAGCAACCTGTCCCGGCTTCGCTTGGGTGAGATCTAATTTGTGGCGTCATTTAGATTTTTTAAATTAATCTTCAACGAGCGAAACTTGTATCGGGTATTTATATTTTTTATTTATATATATATATATATATATATATATATATATATATATATATATATATATATATATATATATATGCATTGTGACACTTTCCCAAGCGGGAAGGGATAATTAATAATAAATGAATAATGTAAACCCGATACAAGTGAAATAGGGACGTTTTCATGTTCTTAACCTTTCTCGAGTCCAGTCAAAATACGAGTTATTATATCAATTTTTCTATTTAAAAAAAAAACTCCAATTATTTTTGATATGGGATATAATTATCTCGTGTCTATTCGTGAACTTTCATCACAACTGACACACGGGCTGGATCTCTTGACTGGAACTGGTCTGTGAGTACATTTGTCACTTAAGTTTTTTTTAAACAATCAGAGACAGCACAACAGTTCTAAATTAAGCACTACGAGAGCGACCTAAGTTTAATCCCTGCGAATACCAATAAAGTTTTTAAATGCAATTTCAATTGTTTATTTACTACGTGCTTGGCGGTAAATAGTAAGGAAAACGGGGATTGAGCATACCTTCACAGAATACTAGCGTAAAATAGCAGCTCAATGCACTCATTATTGCGTATAATGTGTGTAAAGAATCGGAGACCCTTTTGACTGGAAATTGGGCATTTCATCTTAGTCCTCAAGGGTGGCAACGCATCTGCATTTTGATTCTTAATCAAGGATAGCTGTAAATGTCTGTAAGCCATAGCATCCACTTACCATCTGCTGGACTGCATTGTTCGTTTGTCGGACTAATTGTATATATAAAAATAAAAATATTGATATCAGTTCCCATAAAATATAGGATCCTATTAAAAATTCTGTACAACAAATGGTTAACAAACACGTTAACATTAGTTCGCGTAATGACCAACATTAGACGCCATCGCCTAAAGCGAGATAAAATAGGAGATAAGCGAGAGAATCGTCCGACGGCTATTTTGTTATTTTCCACAAATATTTCGGACTCGTGCATGCTCGCAATTACATTAATGCATGTATTTTGTAATAATTTATCGTTAATTATTCCAATTTATTAATGAAATAAAATGCGTCAAAAATTTCTCGAAAAAGTTTAAACCTACAAAATCCACTGCTGGCCAATAGGCCGCCCTCATTAAGGGTGGATTTTGGCCATGATTACTACACTAGGCAGACAGGTCATCGACTGCAGTTTTTTTTATAATTTTGATTTGTTATCACGAATAGTCTTTTTAGGACGATATAGGGTAGTGAATATTTCTACATCGCCACTACATGGTGAATGGTAGTAGTACGAAAAATAAAAACATGTATTATTATAACACATATCCCCTATAATTAATTGCATGCAATTAATTATTTCAATTCATTGATAAAAATCTATACGTGGTAGAGTCATGCCGCAGTTATATTAGTAGTATAGTTGTAGCACGAATGGGTCGGCTCGACCGGGGAAGAACCATGCTCTCACAGAATCGTGAAATAGTACTTAATCTGTTTTTATGTGAGACCGGATACCCTTTTTACCGGAAACGGGGCGTTCCATCTTAGTACTCACGGGTGACAACGCATCTGCATTTTGATTTGTAATCGAGGATAGATGTAGATGTCTATGGGCCGCAGCAACCACTTACCATCGGGTGGACTGTGTGCTAGTTTGTTACCCTATCCTATAAAAAAGATAAACTAGTTGACCATATAGTGGTGGTGTAAGAATATTCATTACCCTATTGCATCCCGTGGGTCTAGTAAGAGTTGATAGAGGGAACCAAGCTAAGAAATTGAACGTAAATTTTCATAATAACAACTCTCTAATAACAACTAAATCATTAAAAAAAATGCAGTTGCTAATCCCCCCGCCAATTACTACTACGTCATGCAAGCTATGAAGCCAAAGACTGCAATATCACCCGGAATTTGTCGTTTACACGCGAGGAACGAAGCGCGGAGAGTGTATTAACTTTTGTGTAAAATCTTTGACGATGATGTACTTGATCAGCTTAGTACTTTTGTGATCTGTTTCAAATATTATACAAAATAGAGCCATTCAGTCATCCCAGCCTGAGCGAAGTACGGCTTACACGATAAGATTGAATGTGGATTGGTATACAGAGGGCACGGGTTTTTTCACAATGTCGGCTCCGGTTGGTATTTGAACGATTGACCATGCAACATACTCAGGGCTTGAAATTAAACTGGCTATCTTTACCCTTCAGATGCGAACACAGCAAGCCAAGAAAGCAATACCTGCTACTGCTCTTTGGCGGCAGAAAGATGTAAGCAATATCTACTCAAGCTTATTCTTAGGTAGAGATCCTTTTCTACCTTTGAGTAAGTTCATTTACCATCAGGTGAGCCGCTTGCTTGCAAAATAAAATCACCTAGTTAAAATTCAAAGTTACAACCCGTATTCGTTTCAATGCTGGGCACACAACTGCCCTCACTTCTAAGAGGATTTTAGGACAAAATGGTGTCCGCCGCGCAACCTCACGTATCTTAAAAATATTTTTTTTTTCTCAGGTACCTATGCAGGTAACCTCACGATATTTTCCTTCACCGCCGAGCACGTGGTAACGTTTTAAAATGTACCTAATTGATAGTATTTGTTCATGGAATTTGACTATCGATCAATAACTATGATTAAGATGATGAAATTGGTGATCTATATTTAATGCAAGTATCAAATTATTAGGGACATTTTTGCTCTAAATGTTCAAATATCATGGCTATGAAAATTTACACAAGTACCAACTCACAATCTAAAGTAGAGTAGAGTAGCTAAGCTCTAATTATGTGCAATATATTCTTGGACGATTACAGTGTAAGAGCCGAGCTCTCGCTCGCTAATTGAGTTTCGTACAACTTATGTGTGCAGTTAGACTTGCGCAGCTAATTTAACGCCCTATAACATACCTTGTGGCGTTTATTGCTTTCCATTCGTGGAAATCTTGAGACACGTTCGGGCATGCAAATTAAGCGCTCGATGTGTAATTCAATGAAGGTGACAATGATGGAACTTTACTTGTGTAAGTATCAGTTCAGCCATCGCAAAACAGACATCGCAAAAGAGACACACAGATTTTTTTTCATATGTTTATTAACGTCTTTATGGCATGAACCATAAAGACCTTTTGGCTCCAATATACGGCAGTAATTTCGATATTTTAGACAGACACTTCTTTTGTCATTTTTTGTAGAATATTTTTATTTAATTATTTTATTTTTTTAACCTTTATTATACACCTTATTATATAAGGGATATAAAGGGCGATCTTAATGCCATATGGCATTCTCTATCAGTCAGTCCTCGATGATTGGCAAAACTGTGCCAGGTGTTAACAATCACTTCATAAATTTAATAAATAAGTAATAAAGATATAAAATACAAAAAAAATTAAATAAATAGAATATAGTTAGTAAAAATATACACTGTATAGTAATAGAATATATAATAAATATATGGACGGGTGATATAATACAAAAATAAAATAACACAATATATATTTAAAATACATAATATACAAAATATCACTTATGAAAAGAAAAAGAGATAAAAGGAACAATAGTCGGATAAGCCAGGTAGAATTCACGAACTAGTCTTTTAAATGAATTCTTGTTACTAGTTTTCTTGACCAACAGGCATAACACATCTAATACAATACATTCCAGAGCAGTATAGACTGCACAGTAAATATGGAATTAAAGAAACTATTTTTTGAATCTTAATTGAGAATAAATGTAGATGTCTATGGGCCACAGCATCTACTTACCATCAGGTGGACTGTGTGCTCGTTTTTCACCCAATTCTATAAAAAACCACTCCTATATTATTGAATACTAATTTTAAGACTATTTTAGGAATGGGGAACTATCGTGATTAGAATACAGATACGAAAACTATCCTTAAGATAAGAAGTGGTATTGGTAATAAAAATTTAATATAAAACTTGTAAAATTCTTAATTAAATATTATTATTAAAGGGATTGTAATTGTGATGATGTAAAAGATTAGCATTATGCCGTTATTTTAATTAAATTAACAATATTAAATTTGCAGTCGTATAGTAAATTGGAAGGCGGAACAATATTTGGTATAAAGCTGAATTCGTACTACGTCACTAATCCTACTCAGATATAACACATTAATAAATCCGACCGCAGCGAAAAGTTGTAGAGCACATACAAAGCTCGAAAGTTAGCTTACTAGCTTCATATCAAACTGGTGTAAAAGCGGTTTGTACCGTATTTGCTTTATTAGCACGTTAAAGTTGAAATTCACAATGTCACATTACACAAAACCCGGGTCTCATTCAGTCAATCTGTCAGTAATTGGCCTTAGGGCCAAGTTTTAAGATAAAGCCCAGATAAAGTTATTCATAGGTATAATACAACATAAACAAAATATATTCGTAGTATAGTTGTTGCACGAATGGGTCGGTTCGACCGGGGAAGGACCACGCTCTCACAGAATATCAGCGTGAAATAGCAGCTCAATGCTGCTGTATTTCGTATGGTGAGTATAGAGAACCGGAGACCCTTTTTACTGGAAATGAAGCATTTTATCTTAGCCTTAACGGGTGACAACGCATCTGTATTTTGATTCGTAATCGATGGTAGATGTAGATGTCTATGGGCAACAGCAACCACTTACCGTCAGGTGGACTGTGTACTCGTTTTTCACTCTTCATCATCATCATCATCATTACAGCCCTTCACAAGTCCACTGCTGAACATAGGCCTCCCCCAAGCAATACCACAAAGCACGGTCCTGAGCCACCTGCATCCATCGACTTCCTTCATGTCTTACCAGGTCGTCACTCCATCTAGTGGGGGGTCGCCCTACACTACGCCTACCGGTACGAGGCTGCCACTCGAGAACCTTTCTTCCTCTTCGGTTACCGGTTCTTCGAGCTATATGGCCGGCCCATTGCCACTTCAGCTTACTAATCCGTTGGGCTATGTCGGTCACTCTGGTTTTACTGCGGATATCCTCATTTCTGAGTCTATCACGCAGAGAAACTCCGAGCATAGCCCTCTCCATAGCTTACATACCTTGAGCGTCCTCATACGGCCAGCAGTGAAGGACCACTTCACTCTTAACCTATAAAAAAGTTGTCTGAGTAAAATAAATATTTACTTGATGGATAATTTTTATCTGAGGATTTAGAAATCGCCTTTTTTATAATGATATGCGGACAAACATAGTACTTACTATGAGACATTGGCAGTATGAGCGGTAACAAACGACATAATTTGTGTAATTTGTCCAAGCGAAAATTATGTGTTTGACATGTGCGGTATGAACGTAAACAATGGATGTTTTATTCAATATATTTGTAACACATATTATATATAAGTTTTAGCCTTGTCCACTTTTTCTCTATATAAAATTTAACTATACTGAATCCCAAACTCCTCCGGGCACGCAATATGGTTTAAGAGGGATACAAAGTTTTCTCTTTACGTATTAATATATACTGGTGGATTCATCGTGATGATTGTACTGTCTTGGGTATATATCTATAGCTAACATTATTCTCAGTCTGGAAATGGTCGTTCGTATGAATATCTCGGGTTGGGATGTTGATCTTTAACCTACCTTTGAAACCGCATACATAGGCAATATGTTTCGATTTCGAGCGGATCTCGGGTAGATTGGATCACGGTCCGCTTGTACGGTTCGGTTGATATATTGGGAATATGTACTAGGATTAATTTGTGTGATGAATTAAAGATATTTCAAATAGGTCTCTGGCCTATTCTATATTTATATGCATAATCTACACATATATATACAATTAAACCCTAAATAACGATTTCTAAGGATTTTTTCTTTCTATCTATCTGTTCGTGTACCTTTTCGGGCTAACCTTTGGTATTGCTGAACCGATTGCAATAAAACTTTACGTGGTAGAGCACGCTTTTTTTTTGCGGATGGAAAATCATCTAATGACCCCTTTCGCTCTGGGTGGAGCGTAAGGGAGTGTCAGACTTTTACTGACTAAAAACCATACGTGTTCCTTCAGTGCCCTTACGTTCCGGAGCCGCGGTATCTCTTTCGAACAGCCCGCAGCCCCGGCAGGCGTTGGCCCTTACGGGCCTCTTCACGCTGCTACACTCTTTGCGCGCGTGGCCTCGACACGGCCTGTCGTCGTTAGACGGACGGACAGCGAGCTGTGGTAGAGCACGCTGCGATATTCTTTTAGAGATCACGAAAAACTGTTAAAATAAATGATAATTAGTTTTATTAAAATGTGCAATGTTCGTATAAACATCCCAAATAGGCACATCACCTTTCAAACTCACTTAAAATCTTAGGTGTCTCGGAAACGTTGCTGCCACATTCGGTCTTCAGATTATACAGTTGGTTCTTCCTGGCAGACAGACCCCTGGCAAAGATTTTGGAGCCCAGGTTCCGCTTGATCGCTTCCTCAATACGAGGTGTATTGAAGTTGCGTTAGTAAATAGTTATTTATAACGGATGTCACAAACTTATCTATTGAAGCCTTATTTTATTCACAACATATTCTAGACGATTACACTAAAGCCGCAAAATTAACTGCTTTACTTATTTTTATTAGAAAAAATGTTCATTTCTACTCTTTGTAGTTTCGTTATTAAAGATGTTACAATGTTACGAACTTATTTATCGAAAGTCTGATTTCATTCATATGATATTCTAGACGATGTCACTAAAGACAAAATATTAACTGTTTTACTTATTATTATAAGAAAAATACATTATTAGTAGTTTTTCTGATTTCATTATCACGGACGTCGCAAACTTATTTACGGAAGTCTGATATTTTTACACAATATTTTGAACAATGAAACTAAAGAACTATTTTACTCGTTCCTATTAGATAATAATGTTTTTTTTTTTATATATTCTATATTCTGTACACAGCGTGAAAGTGCGAACAGGTGCTGCTATCGTCAACATGCATACCAAGCGTGACATTAATATAAATCCCCCCTACAAAAGAAGAAGGGCATATCCAGCAATGGACTGATGAATTAAACTGAATACCAATTTGTTTACACGACTCGTTAATTAAAACGGAAATTTATTTTCTAACTTTTTTTGCAAAATTTACAGCTATCGTACAAAAACTATGGCAAAAGTTTTGTTTCCGATTTACAATCATATATCATGGTGATAGCTCGGAACGGTTTTGGCATCCGTTGCGCTTTGGGCATTAAATTTTATTGTGTACTAAACCTCTAACGACTTTGTTTTCTTGTTTCAGGTACCGATACATAAAATATTCCACCGCTGTTACCTTAACTGTTTATGGTTTGTGGAAATTAGTTGAAGATTACTTACGTTTTTCGGAAAAAACATTACAGACTTCTGAATCACTTTTTTATTACTTGCTAAATCTTTTTTTTTTAATTCAAATATTTACACTATATTAAAGAAAAAGATTTTTGTGTACAGTAATAGACATTAAAAATAATATTTATAAATGAACAGAAAAACAGAACATGACTGATGTGGCTTAAAATAATTATGAACCAAAATGTCACCTCTGAGGGCTTAGATAGAAATAGTCGTTACAAGTAGTTAAAGTTGTCATACATCAAATGAAACCTACATGTCTAGAAATATCATATAATTTCAAATTATGTACAGTCCGCCAACATACATTGCAGTGAGGTTGCCACTTCCATTCCCTAAAGACTTTTTAGAAATGAGTGGTTAACAGTGCCCAGTAGTGGTACGTATACATAGCTGTCATTTTGACTCACGACAAATCGTTTGGGAATAAAGAATTTATCACCGCGGTCGAACATCCACTCTGCTATGGATTAATATATAAATGCTACTCACAAAATTAGAACAAACCGCTTGCTGGACGAGCGAGTCAATCATTTTAATACGCACGCACTGTAAAGACAAACATATCGATCGACTAACCTACCCATGGAAGATGTTACATACAACCTCATCAAAAAGTTATGACGATTTTGATGCAGTTATCAATGCGGAATATCAAGAACGACCTCGGATTTTGTGTAGTAAGATACAAAACCCAAAGTCTTCCTTAATATTAAACTGTTTTAGTGCGGTTTACTTGAGTAGCTTTACTAGAGTAATGTGTTGACGTTTTAGCTGCGAAGTTGGTTTAATTAAGAAAATAACGACGTTAGTGAACTTCTGAATGAGACACAAATGCAATGCAAATGTACCTGTTTCGCCTTTGTGAGTTTTCTACCTCTGTTATCTTTTCTCTCTACAACACTAAATAGTATATAAAACGTTCTTCCTTCTTCCGCGTTGTATGTATTTATTATTTATTTATTTATTTTATTATACATTTATTTTATTTACTTAAAATGTAAAAATTAATAAAAGGATTTTGATGCGATTTTTTTTATAGGAGAGAGGATAAACGAGCATGCGACTCACCTGATGGTAAGTGATTACCGCCGCCCATGAACAACTGCAACACCAGGGGAATTGCAGACCGTCGCGTTGGTCCGGAAAAATCGCTGGTGGTCGTCGATTCCACATGAAAGTTGTGCGAGGACGAAAACTTCTTCTAAATCGCTCAGTGTTGGACCGCAATTCATCCAGATGGTATGGATGGTATCGCGAGTATTGTCGCGATGTGCGATGCTGATATTGAGCTGTTGGAATTAGTTCAAACACTTCCTAAGAGCACTGCCCGTGGTAGATGCGATAAAATACTTTAAGAGCTCCGTGCGTTGGATGCGATCAAATGGAAGTAGCAGGTACTAGGGTGCATCAGCTCAGAGATGGGAACAATATTCCGAGTACAATATTATGAGGCCAAACCGGCACCTTGTAAAGTTTCATGCGGTGTGCGGGCATGAAATACTGTCCCGCTCTGCTGAGTACTTCATGATATTTAGAGACCAATTTGGCCTTCTCTTTCAAGTGACTACTTGCACTGCACATCACTCGATATATCGACGCCGCTAATTCCGATACTGACTGAGACACCAAAGGGTGTGCTCTGAAACTAAGGATATACGACAAAGGAGTTCATTTCAACTGTAAACGCGCAAACTTGTGTCTTCAAAGGATTGAAATGGACTAGATTTGGTCGTCCTCGTCCGAAATTTTGTTAAACAATGTCTCGACTTCAGACACAAGTTCGTTCCGGTACTCGGCGACGTTTTCCTGAGAAATATTGCCATAGCGAGTGTATAAAGCATAAGATAGGTTACGTTAGGTCAAAAGGTTAGATTAGGTATTTTTGGCGAACCCACTTCGGATGTGTGTTGGTGGGCTGCGGCGAGAAGGGAGCTCTCTCTCCCTACTACTACTGCGATTTTATACTGCAAAGTGGTATTTTCCTTCCATCACATTTTTACACTTGATGATTTCAGATTTGGTACATTATTAACTTATTTTATCCTAAAAGTTATTAGAATGATTAAGTTAGGTTAAGTAAGTTTATATCAAATCGCCCAACAGTGACGTAGCAATATTTATAATGACCAGATAATGTAATAAATAATGAACTTTAAATCAGTATTAATTACATGGCCTGATTTGATTTGTCATTTATATATTTGTCCGGGCTTTATAATATATAAATTAATTACTTGGAAGCCGGAATGCACTTGAAACACGCCTCTAGGTCCTTCATGAGTGTCATTGCCAAGGCAAAGTCAGAGCACATCGGCAGATTTGGCAAGAAACTAGTTTAACTTCCTTCGGGAACATGTTCATTCTTATCTCTCACCAAGGCTGTCCAAGGGAATTTCTGTCAACCATCTCTATCAACTCTGCAAGGGAAGATGACTCACTGGCCCATGCCACAAAGGGGAAAGCCGATCTGCCAGGCTCCCACTTTGCGTCTAACTCGACTCCCAATTACGTGGGGAACACGCCGCTGACCATTCCTCGGTGTGATTCCTTCATGCAGAATGTGCTGTTTACAGTTCTTGGTGCGCAAAGTATTCCTCTCCCTGGTCAACACGTCGCACCCTCACTAAATGGGACAAACACTGTTAGGATTAAGAATGGGGCACGTCGCACCCGTAGACGGGCACGACGCGTTCCAGCACACACCGCGTACACACCGTACACCCGCGTTCCTGGGCGGTTCTTACCGCCCAGACCATCGGCCAACACGAGCTGAGCAGTCAGATATGGGGTCTGCGCGCCCCCCCCCCCTCGAACAGTGGTTAGATAGCTCAATATCACCTAAAAAGGCGACATGATGATTGGTAACAATACCAAAACATAAACCATTTCATTATCATCCTCACGTCATTGACTTTCCCTTTTTTAATTAGCCCTGAGTCAGATGAAGCAGTAAGAGTCGCATAGGATAACAGCGATAACATCCAAAAACTAGAACAACACGTCGACCCAACAAGTCGAGTGGGCCTGATGAAGTTCCTCTTATTGTGCTGAAGACATCATGCTCCGGAGTTGGCATCGGTTTTAAAGAGGCTTTTCCGGTATTCATACTCATTAAGCGTATTATCACTAAAAAAGGCAACCGCTCAGATCCGCCCAACTACAGGCCTAACGCTATCGCCTTCTTGTTCTCCAAAATAATAGAAACAATTATTAACTCCCAGCTCATGAGGTAACTTAAGGATCACCAGCTGATTATTAACCGTCAGTACGGTTTCTGTCAGGGTCGATCAGCTAGTGATTTTCTGGGTTACCTAACTCATAGATGGGTGGAATCAGTAGAGTCCAAGGGGGTGCGGTTGACCGTTAGTTTGGATATAGTGAAGTCCTCCGATCGGGTTAGGTACAAAGCGCTTCTTTCGAAGCTTCCTTCCTATGGGCTTCCCAAGAAATTATGCAATTAGATCATCAGTTTTCTTGCAAATCGGAGAATCAAGGTTGTAGTAGACGGTGCATGCTCCGATTACAAGCCTATTAACGCTGGTCTTCCACAAAGCTGCGTGCTATCACCAACGCTGCTTCATATGCATATCAATGATATGTTACAAACCAGTAACATTCATTGCTATGCAGATGACAGCATTAGTGATGTTTTATACACCAACCGTGCCAATATTTCTCAGGAAAACTTCGCCGAGTAACGGAACGAACTTGTGTTGAAGTCGAGACATTGTTGGACAAAGTCTTGGACTGGGGGCGACTAAATCTATTCCAGTTAAATCCCCTGAAGTCACAAGTTTGTGTGTTTACCGCTAAAAAAATCCTTTGTCGTATCTCCTCAGTTTCAGGGCACACCCCTGAGTGAATCAGGCAGTATCGGAATCCCCGGCGTCGACATATCGAGTGGTGTGCAGTTTCGTGGTCACTTGGAGAAGAAGGCTTAATTGGACTCTAAAAATCTTGGCGTACTCAGCAGAGCGGGACAGTATTTCATACCAGCACACAGCAAGCAACTTTACAAGGCGCAGGTTTGGCCTCACATGGAATACTGTTCCCATCTCTGGGCTGGGGCCCCCCGTGCCAGCTCCTTCCATTTGATCGCATCCAGCGCAGAGCGTTTCAAATCAGTCTTAATTACAGGGCCCGATTTGACTTGTCAATTGCATTTGCCTGGGCATTATAAATTGTAAATGAATTACTTGGTACATAACATACCTATATAAATTACCTCACATAGTAATAATAGTAGCCATAAATAGGCGTCCGAACGAAAAAACAAAAATGTTAAATCTTGAGATAAAAATTCCTAAACCACAAATCACATTATTTACACCAAATAAAAATAAAGAATAAACTAAATTTCTCATTTTATTAAAACGACATTACCTACAATTATATTTTTATTAGCTATGAAAATTGACAGTAACGGATGTAATAAAAAATAAAACTTTGTCCTTGCCACGTCACATTTACCCTAGTCCTCAATCCACATAAGTAATAATATTATATGTCGCTTAAGTAATGAGAATATTATGTAATAATATTGTATTCGATTGAGTTATATAAACAGGGACGGTATCGAACTAGACAGATCGACTGGGTTGATTGAGTGGCGGATCAGTTTAGAACGTTAGAGTAAAGTATATTGCGTATGTGTGGCATAAATTTTAAATATGAATTTATGGAAGTAATTTCATTAGCTTTAATATTCTTTTATATTAAAAAATTATATCCTTAAACTAAAATTAATTATCCAGAACTACAACGAATTCTGTGAGAGTATAATTACCTTTTGCATATGTTCCTGGGGAGGAGCTGCTAAGACGTTCCTCCTGGACTTAGAACGTGCACGAAGAGCGGTTTTAAAGGTTGCGTTGTATTTACTTTTTAGATATCCGAATATATCGATGTACGAGAAGACCAAAGTCCTGTCAGTTAGAAAGCTATTTATTCATAAATGGCTTAGAATATAATATCACCGATTAGATATTCCAAATTTACCAATAAATATGAAAAGAACAGACAGATCATTATATATCATATATATATATATATATATATATATATTATATATATATATATATATATATATATATATGATTGCCACATTTCTATACAATAATATTTTAATTTTAGTTATATTAATAGATTTTTTAGATTTGTCAACATATTATAAGGTTATTTTTGTGAGAAGACACTCGCTCCTGAGATACGGGTTTCATCTACATTAGGAATCAGGGACTTTAAATTTATTTGTTAAAATTTATCCCTTCTGAGCCGCGTCTACATGCTATTTTCGAGAGTCATTACGAATCGTCTCGCACGCAGACTCGACGACTTCCAGCCTCCCGAACAAGCCGGTTTCCGAAAAGGCTTCAGTACCATAGACCACATACATACCCTGCGGCAGATTGTACAGAAGACCGAAGAGTACAATCTGCCACTTTGCCTGGCATATGTGGACTATGAGAAAGCCTTTGATTCCGTCGAAATTTGGGCGGTGCTACAGTCCCTTCAGCGGTGCCAAGTTGACTGTCGGTACATCGAAGTGCTGAAGTGTTTGTACAGTAGGGCTACGATGGCTATCCGAGTACAGAACCAGAGTTCGAAACCTATCCAACTGCAGAGAGGTGTAAGACAGGGTGATGTTATATCCCCGAAACTCTTCACCGCTGCGTTGGAAGACGTTTTCAAGCTACTGGACTGGAAAGGATACGGTATTAACATCAATGGCGAGTACATCACTCACCTTCGATTTGCCGACGATATAGTCATTATGGCAGAATCGCTGGAAGACTTATGCTCAATGACCTCAATAGTGCCTCCCAACGGATAGGTCTTAAGATGAACATGGACAAAACAAAGATCATGTTTAATGTCCATGTCACACCTTTGCCGGTAGTTGTTGGGAGCACTATGCTCGAAGTTGTTGACGAGTACGTTTACCTGGGACAAATAGTCCGACTAGGTAAGTCCAACTTCGACCGAGAGGTCAATCGACGGATTCAACTCGGCTGGGCAGCGTTCGGGAAATTACGACATATCTTTTCGTCAGGTATACCTCAATCTCTAAAAACTAGATTGTACAACCAGTGCGTGTTGCCAGTGATGACTTACGGATCTGAGACGTGGTCCTTCACTGCTGGCCGTATGAGGACGCTCAAAGTCGCTCAGCGAGCTATGGAGAGGGCTATGCTCGGAGTTTCTCTGCGTGATAGACTCAAAAATGAGGATATCCGCAGTAAAACCAGAGTGACCGACATAGCCCAACGGATTAGTAAGCTGAAGTGGCAATGGGCCGGCCATATAACTCGAAGAACCGATAACCGATGGGGAAGAAAGGTTCTCGAGTGGCAGCCTCGTACCGGTAGGTGTAGTGTAGGGCGACCCCCCACTAGATGGAGTGACGACCTGGTAAGACATGCAGGAAGTCGATGGATGCAGGTGGCTCAGGACCGTGCTTTGTGGCATTACTTGGGGGAGGCCTATGTTCAGCAGTGGACTTGTGAAGGGCTGTAATGATGATGATGATGATGAAATTTATTAGTGAAATAAAGCATTATTATTATTATGTTAAATTTTGAGCATAATCATTATCAGCATATAAGTACATTATGTTCATTTACATATATTTGAAATGGATAATATGTATATACAGTCACCCGTACAAAATTAATTATTTTCATTTTAGTATCTATTCTTACACGTACACCTTTTTATTTCTGCACTACTCAAAAGGCCTTGAACTACGCGCGTGCAATACTGCTACGCATTACCAACATGTTACCAAGACCCGACCCGCTTTAAGTTTGACTGGTAGAGAATACCTTTTTTTTTGCGGATGGAAAATCATCTAATGACCCCTTTCGCTCTGGGTGGAGCGTAAGGGAGTGTCAGACTTTTACTGACTAA
Source organism: Parnassius apollo (assembly GCA_907164705.1). NCBI lineage: Eukaryota > Metazoa > Arthropoda > Insecta > Lepidoptera > Papilionidae > Parnassius > Parnassius apollo. The sequence goes on along the minus strand of CAJQZP010000795.1, from coordinate 1,923,684 downwards.
AAACCATCCATGTTCCTTCAGTGCCCTTACGTTCCGGAGCCGCGGTATCTCTTTCGAACAGCCCGCAGCCCCGGCAGGCGTTGGCCCTTACGGGCCCCTTCACGCTGCTGACAGCTCTTTGAGGCGCCCGTAGAACAAAACGCGCCGTCGACACGGCCTGTCGTCGTTAGACGGACGGACGGCGAGCTACCCATTGCTCGCCGTCCACAGGCCCGCGCTTACGGTGGCCGGGGGCCACGACGTAGCCCCCGACGCCCGGGGCGTCTCCCGCGGCGGCCGGGGAGGAAAGCTGCTGCTCTCTCCTTCTCCAGCTCCGCCACCTCCTTCGCTAGCATCACTGCTTCGCAGAAGGTGGTGACGGCATCCCATTCCGTCTCGCTCCGGACCATGGCTTCGACCAGGGCCGGACGCGAGAGGTCGCCGCCGCCTATCGCCGCTACGAGGACACGGCGGTGCTCCGCCCAAGCAGGGCACACCTCCACGGTGTGTTCCACCGTGTCCTCTGGTCCATCCTCGCAGTGGGAGCACCCGGGCGTTTCCTCCCGCCCGATTCGGTGCAGGAACCTCCCGAACACACCGTGTCCGGTGAGGACCTGCGTCCGGCGGAAGGTGAGGATGTCGTGGCGTCTATCAAGCCACTCCTCGAAGAGGGGTCTTATCGCCGCTATAGTGGCGTGCCCAGCACGGGGTTGCGACAGTCGCTCTCTCCATGTCGCCATGAGATCGTGCCGGAAGTCTATCGATCCCATGGCGGCAATCCGGCAAGGAGGCTCGCCGCCTCGCGGGAGATCGTGCGGTAGCCGCGAACCATTTTCACGGCGACCACCCTTTGGGGCGCGTTCAGGTGGTGGACGGCAAGCCGCGCCAAACCACGCGCCCACGCCGGGGCCCCGTAAAGGGCCATGGATCGCACGATCCCCGCGTAGAGCCTCCGGCAGAAGGCGTTTGGCCCCCCCCAGGTTCGGCAGGAGCCGCCTGAAGGCAGCCCCGGTCCGTTCCAGTTTGGGAGCCAAACGTCGGAAGTGCTCAACGAAGTTCCATCGGCCGTCGAGGACGAGTCCTAGGTACTTCAGCGTCGACTCGACGCCGATGGATACCCCTCCTACCATCACTGAGGATCCTGGTGGGGGCCTGTTCCGAGGATGGTAAAGAATGCCTAAGGCAGTTAGTCTGTTGTCATTTCTATATTAAGGTAATTAATAAAAAATATGGATTTGAAAGAAGAGAGAGAGGTGTGACAAGATCGTGCCAAATGGAAGGCCGTAGTTTCTGCCTACCCCTCTAACAGGCTTAAGATTTTTTATATAATCTATACATATAAATAAAATTGAATTGTCTTAATATATATATATAGCCTTATAGTAGTGAGCCTACGAGGTTATTTGTAAGCCTTTAAGACATGAGCAATTGTCTGTCTATCTGTATATAATGCCTGTCAGTTATGTTATGTAATAAAACTGCAGACTAGATAAGGAGCAATTCCTTCAAGCCTTTCCAAGAATGATCTAATCTATATTTTATCCCAAAAAATTGGCGCTTTTTTAATCGATAAATTGTCTTTAATAATTATCTCTAATGAAGCCCCATTTAAAGTTCACTCCCAGGCAAATTCAAGGGTGTCGCTAGTGTACTCGTATTATATAGTTTAATCATTTGAATATTAAAAAAAAGAAGTCATCTACCACCTGCCTTGGATAATATTGCTGATTAGTGCACTCTACTGATGAGGGAAAAATCTATATAAAATTTCAAACTTACTGGTTGAAAGCAACTTTAACAGTGTGAGGTTTTTGGTTCAACGCACTAATGCGCTTTTTTTGTAGGATAGGTGTGACAAACGAGCACACAATCCACCTGATGGTAAGTGGATGCTATGGCCCATAGACATATCTTATGGGCCACAACATTTAATTAATCATATACATTTAACCTTGATTAAGAATCAAAATGCAGATGCGTTGTCACTCTTGAGAACTAAGATGGAATGTTTCGATTCCAGTAAAATGGGTCTCAGGTTCTCTAAACTCACAATACGACGAAACATAGCAAAATTAAACTGCTATTTTACTCTGTTATTCTGTGTGAGCGAGGTCCTTCCCCGGTCGAGCCGACCCATTAACGCTACAACCATAATAGCTGCAGCGTAGCTCTACCATGTGTAAAACCGATCGTGGGGAGTTTAAGTCAATTTTTCTAGTAGTTAACGCTTACCTGCACATTTTCAGACGGGCCTATATCTAGCCGAGAACTTAAATCATTAATTATAAATAGATTTTACTAGGTGTTGTTAGGACACCTTTATGCCTGAGTCTAATTGTCTATTTTGAGGTATCTTCCAAATATCTTTTCAATAGGCGTAACAGAATTTTCTTAGAGCTATTCTATTTCGTTTTTAAGGGAACTTTGGGGGTGGATGATACGTGGACATACGAGTAGTTTATCTCGCGCCTGTCTGTGCGTACCTACCACTTATCATAATTAATTATATTTTCAATATACATTTCACTGTCTTAACAAAAAATAGTTTTTAATGCTCCATAAACATTGAAAAATTTGAACACAATAAGTAATGACAATATTAATATAACCAAATTGACCAGAAATTGTTGCTTATACTAAAGATAAACAAATTGTAATATTTAGTATAATATCAGTCTCAATACAAAAAATCATTCATTATTCATTGTTTATATAAAAACATAAACACTCACGCCTGTTACTCAGAGGGGTAGGCAGAGAATACGGGCTTCCGTTTGGCACGACCCGTGTATCTACATGTACATGCTTTTCAGTTAAAGGTACCCTTAATTCGGCCCGTCTTAAATATATTGCCAATTCGGTCATTAAAATCCAGCCCAGGGCAACCGAAACCGAATCTGCCACTCACTTCTGCAGCATATATTTGCTCTATCGCTGTATTACCTATGTCTTCGGAATATATTTTAATTCAGAATTAAACTTCAATATATTCTAGGTAAGATATATCTTAATATTTGAAAAAGTTTCCTTTTTCCAATTCAAAATATCATATATCATGCTGAAAGCCTAGAACGATATTATCCTGTTTCGGACGTTAAATTTTATTGTGCAGTAAACCTCTAACGGCTTTGTTTTCTTGTTCGAGTTACCGATACGTACCTAAATATAAATTTTTACTGCAGTTGCCTTAACTGAATAAAGTTTAAATGAGTAGACAACTGTGTTGCAAAAACACCAAAGTAATAAAAATTCCTTTCTTATTTAATTCGTCATTTTATAATTTAATACGGCAACTTATAAAGCATTTACGTAATAAAAAGAAATTACCACATAATTATGACCATTACATTTTTAATTAAAACTTTTCAGGATTACCACGATCAATATTTCGTCGCTCTAATATAAAACTAATTTATCCATCCTTGATTTGGAATAGAACAACTGAAATATTACGAAAGTATAAGGTCATTCTGAATGTTATGTTAACATCCTGCTTTCTGATAAAGCTTAGGTAAAGGGAAAAGTCCAAAGCACCGCCGTATTGCCCTGATAATTTATTTTTAATTATCTTATTTTGTAATATTGTTATCGTTACCGTTACTGTTATAGCCTATTAAAGTCTACAGTTGAACATATAGCTCCCTCCCATTAGGTTATCTCATATATAGGGGGGGATATAAGCCATGGTTGCCACGTTTGGCAGGCAGGTTGTCAACCTCAGTTTATTTTTATTTTCAGTCGTTGTTAGAATAAGGCTCTGCTGCCCATCTTCTAGATTTTCCCTCTGTCGCTCCTTACGACATCTGCAAAATAATATGGGTTAGAGGATATTCCTTCACCGCCACTTTACGTTCACCTTGTCATCCTTATTTGATATTTTTACAGTTGTACACAGTTGTAACAGTTGTATATACGAGTGAATATGTCGGCTGTAAAATTTTACTAAGAAATACTATCGTATGATGTTAGTTGGGATTGTCTATAGTTTGGTGAGAATATAGTAGTCAACTGCCACAGGAAGTTGGTCAATGCAGGTGACTCAGGACCGTGTTTTGTGGCATTCCTTGGGGAGGCCTATGTTCAGCAGTGGACTGATGAAGGGCTGTAATGATGATGGTGATAGCAGCTATTTTCGTTCTAATCACGTATTATAAAAAAGTTATTAAATTAGGTCAAGGTTGAAAATATGACAATTCTAATAAAATAAACAACAATAAAAATAATAACAGTTGTCGGACTTCACTTGCCCTCGAAAATATTGTAAAGTTTTCTGAGATTAAGTTTTCCTGAAGATGTTTTTTTCACCTCTGAGCACGTGACAAATTAGTATATTAAGTTGTGGTTAACAATTTCATTTGTGAACCCAAAGATGGATCTAAAGTCCTTTGAAATTTAAGTTGAATGCTACCACAGCTGATAAATGATAACCACTATACGGTTCGTTTCATTTATCGCAATACATACATTAAAAAAAATATTTAAACCCTTCAAATCTGAATTAATTCAATGATGAATATCGCCTGATGATCCCGAGTATTTATTGGTGTATACAGACCGGCTACTCTTGACTAACTCTCGATATTTTACTTAAAAAACTACCCATTCTTGGAATATCGTTACGGGTTATTCCTTCGTCGAGATGCCACTAGCGGAGACCCATGTCCCTTGACAAAAGATCCGTTATCGTATTGTACCGACCAGGTATGTAGAAAGGGTGAAGTTTGACTTGTGACTGATATACTATTGATTTCAGCGTTTCAGCAAACATAACAGGCTTTAGTTACATTAAAACAGTGCGACTCACCATCTAGGGTTTTATCACTGCTTACCATTCGGTGAGATTTTGCTCAAGTACTGGCTTAATATAAAAAAATAACGATATAAATGATATTCGTAACTACAAGCTCCTTACTAGTTATGTAAGTCTATTCACTACTTCATAGTTCCGTGGGAGTAGTAAGAGTCGACAGAAAGAAACTGAAACAGGAGACGAGTATCAACATCTTCCTCTTAACAACTACGACAAAATCCTCCCTATAAATAAATGGGGGGTAAGTTTAGAAATAGACTTTTATAAGCTGTTAAAGATGAATGGAGGTGATGAATGTAATGGAATGAATGAATGAGACAAGCAGTAAACGTTGCTGAAGGAAGTTGTTCCAATAAATAATAATAAGAGAATGATACATACAGCGGCGGAATTTAATTATTTCCAACAAGTTGGCGGCAAAGCCTCCGGATTGAGCGAAATAAATTTCACAAAGTCCCCTCCTCGCTAAACATTGTAATTTACCGACAACGGACGTCGAACAATGGACGCACAATAATAATTCAAAGAGATTTCGCACAGTGGATAAAGCTAGACTATATATTTTTATTAAGCTTCCTAGAAATCATTATCATTGTAACAATTTTCCAACTGCCAACCTATCAAAGTTTAATTATCATAGAGACTATTTACATGTACAAATATTATGTATATCATAGTGCGTACGTATGTATATAAAAGTAAAAGTAAAGTTAAATCATATATACGTCCCACTGGTGGGTACAGGCCTCCCCTCATTTCTGAGAGAGGCAAGGAAGTGCCCGCCGCGCTGCTGCGTGTTAGCGGACTTCACATGTCTTCGAAATACTTTTTTTATTCACGTGGAAAATCAGCACTTAAAATTGCAATTAACCATTTAATTGGTGCCGGTGGGGATCGAACCCGGGTTACTCGTGTTCTGTTATATTTACCGCGAGCGTTAATCATCTGAGCCACCACGGCTATATATATATATATATATATATATATATATGCATGCACCTGCCACAGAGCTCAAAACCTATCCAACTGCAGAGAGGTGTAAGACAGGGTGATGTTATATCCCCGAAACTCTTCACCGCTGCGTTGGAAGACGTTTTCAAGCTACTGGACTGGAAAGGATACGGTATTAACATCAATGGCGAGTACATCACTCACCTTCGATTTGCCGACGATATAGTCATTATGGCAGAATCGCTGGAGGACTTAAGCATTATGCTCAATGACCTCAATAGTGCCTCCCAACGGATAGGTCTTAAGATGAACATGGACAAAACAAAGATCATGTTTAATGTCCATGTCACACCTATGCCGGTAGTTGTTGGGAGCACTATGCTCGAAGTTGTTGACGAGTACGTTTACCTGGGACAAATAGTCCGACTAGGTAAGTCCAACTTCGACCGAGAGGTCAATCGACGGATTCAACTCGGCTGGGCAGCGTTCGGGAAATTACGACATATCTTTTCGTCAGGTATACCTCAATCTCTAAAAACTAGATTGTACAACCAGTGCGTGTTGCCAGTGATGACTTACGGATCTGAGACGTGGTCCTTCACTGCTGGCCGTATGAGGACGCTTAAGGTCGCTCAGCGAGCTATGGAGAGGGCTATGCTTGGAGTTTCTCTGCGTGATAGACTCAGAAATGAGGATATCCGCAGTAAAACCAGAGTGATCGACATAGCCCAACGAATTAGTAGGCTGAAGTGGCAATGGGCCGGCCATATAGCTCGAAGAACCGATAACCGATGGGGAAGAAAGGTTCTCGAGTGGCAGCCTCGTACCGGTAGGCGTAGTGTAGGGCGACCCCCCACTAGATGGAGTGACGACCTGGTAAGACATGCAGGAAGTCGATGGATACAGGTGGCTCAGGACCGTGCTTTGTGGCATTACTTGGGGGAGGCCTATGTTCAGCAGTGGACTTGTGAAGGGCTGTAATGATGATGATGATGATGCACCTGCCACAATATCTTAACAAAAGCTTAAATGTTTAATCTAACAGACAAAGTGGCGTAATTCAAATTGCTGAGCAGGAAGAAAATACAACGCTTTCCTTATATCAAGAATCGACACGTTCGTCAACACCAGTAATTCCAGAAGCGGAAAAACCAACCTGTTCACGATACTTAGATTATAATAAATTTTAATTTGCACAAAATTTTCAACGGTTGATTTAATCTTGACTTAAATCTGTCAAGATTAAATCAACCGCTGCGTGCTTTTTTAAAGTATTTTTTAACATAAAATAATTTAAAAAAGCGCGCAAAGTTTGTTTCCTCTTTTACTTAACTTAGCACTTACATATATGAACCAGATTATCACTAGACCTTCAGAATATTTATCGTAGCAACATCCGTGATAAATATGACAGTAACTGAAAACAAAATCTTACTCACTATTTCCATGACCGAGAACTCCTTAAAGCTTACCTGTTCATCCACATACCTTCACAAAGTGTCACGTAGCAGCGTCCATGCTGAATATGAGGGTTTCTGAAAATTAAATATTCTTAACCATTTCCATTGCTGAGAACCACTTGGTACTTACCTGGTCATCCACATATCTTTACAAAGTGTCTCATAGCAGCGTCCGTGCTGAATATGAGAGTTTCTGAAAATTAAATATTCTTAACCATTTCCATTGCTGAGAAACATTTGGTACTTATCTGGTCATCCACATACCTTCACAAAGTATCATGTATCAGCGTCCGGGCTGAATATGAGGGTTTCTGAAAATTAAATATTCTTAACCATTTCCATTGCTGAGAAACATTTGGTACTTATCTGGTCATCCACATACCTTCACAAAGTATCACGTATCAGCGTCCGGGCTGAATACGAGGGTTTCTGAAAATTAAATATTCTTAACCATTTCCATTGCTGAGAACCACTTGGTACTTACCTGGTCACCCACATATCTTTACAAAGTGTCACATAGCAGCGTCCGTGCTGAATATGAGAGTTTCTGAAAATTAAATCTTCCTAACCATTTCCATTGCTGAGAACCACTAGGTTCTTACCTGGTCATCTACATACCTTCACAAAGTGTCCGTAGGAACGTCCGTGCTGAACATGGGAGTGAATATGGTTACAAGGTCTAAAGTGAATAATACGTCAATTCACTACCAGGTCTCTCAGAGATCGAAAAAAATTATGCAAATAAGTTGTCATATTATCTATACATCGTTAATCTTTGTCTAATATTTACGTAGTGCCATTGCAGTACGTCTGCTTTTGGTAGATGTCGCTAAATTTAAACGAAGTCTAAATCGTCAATGTTACTGATCATTGTAGGAGCCTTAAAATAAAATTATATTTTTAAACAATAAACGACTGATAACGGCTCCTAAGAATGTAGTGTTCAATACTTAGTTATTGATAACATTTGTAATAATTAAACATGCATGCATTGTAGAGAACTATATAAAAATACCACTGTGTGTGAGTACCAGTGAGTGTCTTGCTATATCTGTGTAGGACTGTGTTTTTATCCATGCCAATAATAAATAATTACTTAAAATCAATACTAATTGTAATATATTATATTTTATATATTATAATATACTATATTTTATTCGGAAATACAAAAATTTGCGCTATCTCCAAAATCTGTGTACAGCTTACTTGTACTCGTAAGTGAAATAGCGATGTCGTATATAAACCTTAAAGCGCGAAAAATTTAGTTCATTATAATCTCTATCTCTTGATTTAAAATTATAAAATCAACGTTGTCAGAAGAAGTGATAATATAATACTGTCTATTTTATGATCTGTGAAAATAAGGAATTAAAATCCTGTTTAATAAGTAAGAAAATAAATAATATTCAATAAAAACGTAAAGCTATCATTGAGTTCTTTAATATAATATGGTGAATAAATCAAATGCAAATGATTTGCTTTACGTATTGGGAATAAAAAGTACAATTTTAACAAAGTTTGCCATAGAATACTACAGCAAAAGAAGAAAATTCCTATAATTGGTTATAACTCAAACAAATTTTTCCTAAAGTCAATACCGAATAATGGTTAAGCATTTTTCTATGCAAATTTCAATATTATATTGATTCTGGCTCCTAACGTTCGACTTTGAATCGAAATAAATGTTGGCGAAAATCTCTTTAAGCCAGCAATATTGTCGCCCTTGCTCTATAACATTCATCTACATAAAGCGAGTTATTCGGGGGTGAGTAGGCGGTAAATAACGAAGAAACTTCGCATACCCAAATTCGATTTTATTGATAAAAATGTGAAACAAAAATTTAATACATTTATTATGTTGTAAAACGTATTTATGAATAAATAAAAAAGTTGCTGCTGCCTGCAAGCAGAGCGCGCTTTATTGTCTTCCGGTATAAAGTTTTACAAAGAATCAGTATAATTACAATTTAAGAGACATTGGTGACGACGCTTCTGCAGGCTTTTATGCTAAAACTTAGTCAAATGCCATCAGGCAAACAGTTTGATCGCTATGTAATTTATTCAATCGATGAATTACACTTGGCTGAGCAGAGTGTGGTAAACTAAAACACATTTTCTCTATTGGTTCAATGTTGGTTGCTAACGATTAAATATGGAACTAATAAATGGTATTTTACTACTGCGCGTATGAGGAAGCTTAAGTTATATAGCGAGCCATTGAAATATCTATGCTAGAAGATAACCGCAGTAGAACTAGATCAAGTGTCATATCCCAACAGATCAATAAGCTGAAGTTGCAATTGGCTGACCGTATAGCTCAAAGAACTGACAACCTATGAGAAAGAAAGATTCTCGAATAATAGCTCAATACTGGTAAGTGTAGGGTAAAACGGGCCCCACTTGATGGAGTGACGACTTGCAGGAAGGCTATGGATATAAGTGCATCAGGATCGTGTTTTCTAGTATTACTTAACCTATGTTTAACAGTGGACTTGTGAAGAGCAATAATGATAATGAAAGGCCTCACCTGACCTCCTCCTTCTCATACCTAAGAGTCTGGATTTCATAAATCACAATCTCCACAATCAACAAAGTTAGCAGGTAAGGCAACTTTATAATTTATCGGTTTTTCTAATAATTATTGCCAAAGTTCTTTTAAATATTCAAATATAATATACCTGAGGAAATAGCACTTCTTTTTTTACTTATACGTGACACAAGGGATGAATTGAGCTATTTTACCCCTAAATAATATTATTCCATTGATCGATATTACATAAGTATTTATTTTAATCATTTCGTTTTCTAGACATGGTAGCTCGCGAAAAGGGAGTACGGAGAAAATAGCAACAGCGTGGAGAAACTAGATAAGAATTGAAAAATGAAAGCAGAATGCTAAGATGTATAAATTAAAGCTTTGGTAATAACGTAATAATCAAAAACAGTTTCTCTCATTTATAAATGAAAACCGTGTTCAAACACAAATTGACAGTGTTTTCAGTCCAGTAAACAAATAATTAGTTGTTTGGAACAAAACGGTCAAATTATCAAGTTACTGAGTTGAGGATAATTGCCCCTACTGGTATATTTCTACGTATCTGTGCGTAAAGAGCATGCATAAGTTTGCATTTGTGTGAGAGCGTAACAGGTAAATCCAACGTTTTAACCGACACACTTAAATTCCCTCACACTGTACGTATTTAACAATGTCAGCGTGACAAAAGGGTAGCGGCCGCGAGTTATGACCCTCTAGGCTTTCCTTTGTTTGGATAATAGACTCGTTTGCTATTTCTTTTCCGAGCATTTTTGCATGCGAAACATTTTATCTATGAATTTACTGTTACTATGACTTAAAACAGTTCAGTGAATTGAAAAAAACATTTCAAATTTATATTTGAATTCTAAATCTTGTATTGGTAAGGATGTTCACTACACCATGTTGTCCGGTGGGTGTCTTAAGAAGCGACAGAGGGAAGTTAAGGCTGGTGGTTGGCAGCAGCATCTTCCTGATAACAACCCAAAATAATAAAAAAGCACCTGTCTAGCGTGGCAAAATTGTGGTAAAATAATAAAAAAGCACCTGTCTAGCGTGGCAAAATTGTGGTAAAATAATAAAAAAGCACCTGTCTAGCGTGGCAAAATTGTGGTAAAATAATAAAAAAGCACCTGTCTAGCGTGGCAAAATTGTGGTAAAATAATAAAAAAAGCACCTGTCTAGCGTGGCAAAATTGTGGTAAAATAATAAAAAAGCACCTGTCTAGCGTGGCAAAATTGTGGTAAAATAATAAAAAAGCACCTGTCTAGCGTGGCAAAATTGTGGTAAAATAATAAAAAAGCACCTTTCTAGCGTGGCAAAATTGTGGTAAAATAATAAAAAAGCACCTGTCTAGCGTGGCAAAATTGTGGTAAAATAATAAAAAAGCACCTGTCTAGCGTGGCAAAATTGTGGTAAAATAATAAAAAAGCACCTGTCTAGCGTGGCAAAATTGTGGTAAAATAATAAAGAAGCACCTGTGGTAAAATAATAAAGAAGCACCTGTCTAGCGTGGCAAAATTGTGGTAAAATAATAAAGAAGCACCTGTCTAGCGTGGCAAAATTGTGGTAAAATAATAAAGAAGCACCTGTCTAGCGTGGCAAAATTGTGGTAAAATCCCACCAATGCCACAGTCTGTGGAGATGCCTATGACCAGCAGTAGACAGATGCTAGTTTGTTGTATTTTAGCAGTAAGGTAGCTTTGTAAGAAAATCCATGTCTTCATTTCGTTTCGTGGGTGTTATAAAAAGGTACTAGAGAAAATAAACCTTCGGTAGATGGCAATTACCAATAATTATATAATAACACACACAAACACTCACGCTTGTCACCCAGAGAGGATAGGCAGAGACTACAGACTTCCATTTAACACGATCCTGACATATCTCTCTCGCCTCTTCCACATCCATATACCTACGCATACACGCTCATCGGTTAAGGGTACTCTTAAATTGGCCCATTTTGACGTCACTTTCCGATTCTTCTATTCACTTCTGCAACATATATTTGCTTTGTCAGTCTTTCCTCATTCATTCTTTCTACATGACCAAACCACCGAAGCATTCTCTACTTAATCCTGGTCACCGCACCATCCTGCAAACCACACTGTTCTTTAATCACACAGTTTCTCACCCTGTCACTCAAATTTAGCCTCTCGACTCAGATACTCAGCGACCGTATTTCTACTGCATTTATTCTACTTTCGTGCTTCTTCTGCCACACCCAAATTTCACTACCATACGTTAAAGTAGAAACTAATACAACATTGTGAATTGCCATACGTGCCTTTTTTGACACATTCTGACTTTTCACAATAGAGTGAAGAGCCTCATTTATTGTGAATAATATAATATATGTAATATAACTGAAAAGTTCAATACGCCTGGTAAATACTGTGATCATCAGGAATTTTTGGTAGGCGGAGTGGCAAACCCTTCAAGAGGCCTACATTTGTTAGTACACACTATAAAAATTCATGTTTTATTCTACTTTTATTTGTTTATAGTTAAATACTAAATTGTTTTGGATTACGATGTTGTATGTAAGCTTATTCCAATATACACCACCTCTCACTGTCAGAACAATTTTCTCCTCGACCTTAATTTATTTTACGTTTGTTTGCGCCGTTATTTATGGGGGGATACTGCTCGTATTACAGAAGCGATCGTGCGGAACCAGGGCTCCAAAGTCTTTGCCAGAGATTTGTTTACCAGAAAGAGCCAACTGTCAAAGCTGAAGACTGAGTGTGGTAGCATCGTTTCCGGGACACCTGAGATTTTGAGTGAGATTGAGAGGTTCTATAAGCAACTGTACACATAATCGTTGGAGCCACGCGCAAGTGTGAGTAACGATCCAAGAGCAAGTCTTATCCGACACTATTCAGATGATATCCTGGACGTCAGTCTGAGCGAGATTAGAATGGCTCTCCAGCACCTTAAAAACGGCAAGGCCCCAGGCGAGGTTGGAATTACAGCAGAGCTTCTTAAAGCGGGTGGAACACCGGTACTTGAAGTCCTTCAGAAGCTCTTCAATTCCGTCCTCCATGGTGGTACCCCCTCCGGAGGCGTGGAGCAGAAGTGCGGTGGTCTTGTTCTTCAAGAAAGGTGACAACGCCCTCTTGAAAAACTCGATATCCCTTCTGAGCCGCGTCTACGTGCTGATTTCGAGAGTCATTACGAATCGTTTCGCACGCAGACTCGACAACTTCCAGCCTCCCGAACAAGCCGGTTTCCGAAAAAGCTTTAGTACCATAGACCACATACATACCCTTCGGCAAATTGTACAGAAGTCCGAAGAGTACAATCTGCCACTTGCCTGGCGTATGTGGACTATGAGAAAGCCTTTGATTCCGTCGAAATTTGGGCGGTGCTACAGTATCTTCAGCGGTGCCAAGTTGACTGTCAGTATATCGAAATGCTGAAGTGTTTGTACAGTAGGGCTACGATGGCTATTCGAGTATAGAACCAGAGTATGAAAACTATCCAACTGCAGAAAGGTGTAAGACAGGGTGACGTTATTTCCCGGAAACTCTTCACCGCTGCGTTGGATGACGTTTTTAAGCTACTGGACTGGAAAGGATACGGTATTAACATCAATGACGAGTACATCACTCACCTTCGATTTGCCGACGATATAGTCCTTATGGCAGAACCGCTGTAGGACTTAAACTATGTTCAATGACCTCAATAGTGCCTCCCAACGGATAGGTCTTAAGATGAACATGGACAAAACAAAGATCATATTTAATGTCCATGTCAGATCTATGCCGGTAGTTGTTGAGAGCACTAAGCTCGAAGTTGTTGACGAGTACGTTTACCTGGGACAAATAGTCCGACTAGGTAAGTCTAACTTCGACCGAGAAGTCAATCGACGGATTCAACTCGGCTGGGCAGCGTTCGGGAAATTACGATACATCTTCTCGACAGGTATACCTCGAAACCTGAAAACTAAGTTGTACAACCAGTGCGTGTTGCCAGTGATGACCTGCGGAACCAAGACGTGGTCCTTCACTGCTGGCCTTATGAGGACGCTCAAAGTCGTTTAGGGAGCTATGGATAGGGCTATGCTCGGAGTTTCTCTGAGTGATAGACTTAGAAATGAGGATATCCGCAGTAGAACCAGAGTGACCGGCATAGCCCAACGGATTAGTAAGCTGAAGTGGCAATGGGCCGGTCATGTAGCTCGAAGAACCAACAACCGTTGGGGAAAAAAGGTTCTCGAGTGGCAGCCTTGTACCGGCAGGCGAAGTGTAGGGCGACCCCCCACTAGATGGAGTGACGACCTGTTAAGACATGCAGTAAGTCGATGGGTGCAGGTGGCTCAGGACCGTGCTTTGTGGCACACCTTGTGGGAGGCCTACGTTCAGCAGTGGACTTGTGGAGGGCTGTAATTATGATGATGATGAAGCCAGTAGAGGTTGGTGTAGTGCAGGAAATTCGTTCGTGCTTCAAAATTTCGTAAATAAAATGAGACCTGCACCCAGAAGTGAGACACAGATTCATATAAAATTTATATAAGCAAGGTAACAAACAAGCACATAGTCCACCCGATGGTAAGTATAGTATGCTAAGGTCCGTTAACATCTAAATCTATCATCGATTAAGAATCGAAATGGAAATGCGTTATCGCCCCTGAGGACTAAAATAGAATGCCACGTCACCAGTGAAAAATGTCTCTGGTTCTCTACACACTCCATACGAAACATGGCCGCATTATTTTTGTTGTTTTACGCTGGTATTCTGTGGATAAAGCCATAATATTGTTACGAGCTTGAGGTTCGTGACAATAAAAATTGCCGATAAAATTACCTAAATTAACACTTTAATTTACTTTACACAAATTAAAGTTAAAACACTAATAATTAAACACACTAATTCACTTAATTCCGCCCGAAGCTTCGCTTATTTCGCCCAAATCAACACTGCCTCCATCGCACCTTGCAGCGCCTACTTATTTAAATTAGCAAATATCCAGAATGTTCAAGCAAACACGCGTAAGGTACCGAGAGTCCGAGTATAGATTTTCTAGAAACTTAGTTTCTTCGGATGGCGCTGTCGGTTGTGATGTCATTCACTGCAAAGCTCCCCCTCGCTCTCGTTCCTGACACTAGATGGCGCTAGTGTATCGTCGACTTTAGCGCGTAACACTGCCCCCTCCTAAGACATGCTCGTCCCGAGCATTATCGGCCCCATAATAACGCGCCAGGCGATTCACATGGACGATCTTAGGAGTCCCTCTTGCGCCTTTCTGTAAGGGCTCCGCAATGTCAAGGGCTGTCCTATCCCGTGGTGCACCAACATTGTACAATTTCGGTGCTCCTCTACTACGTGTCCGAGGTCCCCGCACGGCCGCACAACTTGTACATGTACGACACCAATCCTCGACATCGTCACGATAATGGACCCAGTAAAACTGTTCTCGGACCTTCAGTAGAGTTCGTTTAACTCCCAGATGGACTCTTGAACGACCATTATGGCACAACTGTAGAACATTCGGCACTTTAGCTTTAGGGACAACCATTTGCAAACGACAGCTGTCTCTTCGCAAGCTGTCCCATTGGGCCCAATAGCTTTTCGTGGTTGAACTCATCGCTGAGACGTCCCTCCACTTAGGCTTGGTAGCACGGGCCTTCATCCATCCCAGAATCGGCTTGATGTCCGGATCTTCCTGCTGTGCATGTCGTAGGTTGTCCTTCCATTCGTTGCTGAGGTGGTCCGTCCTGAGCATCCTTACGGATACCACCTCCTTACTCTCTTGCCTACTACAATGGTTGCAATCTTCAGGACAAGGTCTTCTTGACAATGCATCTGCGTTGCCGTGAGATTTCCCGCTGCAGTGTCTGATAGTAAAGTCGTATTCCTGCTGCTGCTGGGCGGTGCTGTTAGCCGCACTTCCTTTCTGAGACCGTTCACCTTCCCTTCCTAGGGTGTGCTTAGGGCAGCTGGACCGAAGATGGCCCCTTTCCCCACAGCCATAGCACCTAGGGCTGTATCTTTTATTGTGGTCGCGAACCGTAACTGCTGTAACCTCCCTAGCGTGAGGTGAACGATGATCCTGTCGCCGCCAGGCAGTGCCGTTAGCTGCACTACCCTCTCGAGATCGATCAACTCTCCTTTCCACGGTTCGTTTAGGGCAGCTGGATCGAAGATGGCCCTTTTCCCCACAGCCATAGCACCTAGGGCTGTATCCTTTGCTGCGGTCACGGACTGTAGCTGCTGCAACCTCCCTGACGCGATGGGAACGATGATCCTGCCGCACGGCTTCCACCTCCAGTGCATGGGCCAAGGCGTTCTTAAGCGTGTCGTGGTGCCCGAGTCTCACAGCAGCTCTGACTTCAAGGTCGCGGATGCCGTCGATGAATGTCTGAACCAGGTTCCCTTCAATGAGCGCAGGTACAGACTGGTATGCTTTTCGAACCATCTTCTCCACCTCAAGGGCCCACTGCTGCAGGTTCTCGTTGCTGCGCTGCACGCGATCTTTAAGCTGTGCGCGAAAGACGTGTTCCAGATGAGCGTCGCCATATCTCGCTTCCAAGGTCTCAAGAAGCTGCTCATAGGTCACTTTCTTACCGAGAGCTTCCAACACAGTTAAGGCTTGGTCACGCAGGCCTAGGGTGAGTGCAGTCATGGCTTGGCTTTTATTCCAGCCGTTCGCCTCCATGACGGCCTCGAACTGGATTTTGTAGGCCGACCAGGAAGAGGTCCCGTCGAACGGCGGCACTTTGAATCCACGTAGCGAAGGTGCTGCAGCTACTACGGGAGCTGTAGTTCCATCCCCAAGTTTGAGGTCGTTTAGTGATTTCTTCATGTCAGCCACTACGTTGTCAACCCGATTGTTTACTTGGTCGATTCGGGTTTCAGCTTTCTCGATTCGGTTTTCAGCTTTCGCGATTTGGGTTTCGGCTTCCGACAGGCGGTTGTCATGCTGAGCAACCCTATCCTTCACCTCCTTTATCTCCTTCCCGAAGGTAGCGTGAAGGTCCTTCATGAGGAGCATCTGCTCTTCCAACCGACGGGCCTGTTCTTCCTGTCCGCCCCGCAGCTGCTCTTCCAATCGGCGTGCCTGTTCCGCCTGCTGGCGAGCCTGTTCCTCCTGCCGGCGAGCCTGCTCTCTGTCGGCGATGCTCCTGCAGCATCACCATCAGAGCACCTAAGTCAGGTGCTGCAGATGTAGGAGCTACCGACGGGCCTGCAGCCGGTGGCTGGTCCTCCGACGTCTGCGGCGTTGCACCACCAAATCTTCGTTGGTCCGTCTCCTGCTGGCGTTGACTTCGGGTACGGACACCCTCCGTTTCCTCCTTAGGTAAAATCGGCATGATTTTATCCCACTTCTGACACCAATTGTTACGAGCTTGAGGTTCGTGACAATAAAAATTGCCGATAAAATTACCTAAATTAACACTTTAATTTACTTTACACAAATTAAAGTTAAAACACTAATAATTAAACACACTAATTCACTTAATTCCGCCCGAAGCTTCGCTTGTTTCGCCCAAATCAACACTGCCTCGATCGCACCTTGCAGCGCCTACTTATTTAAATTAGCAAATATCCAGAATGTTCAAGCAAACACGCGTAAGGTACCGAGAGTCCGAGTATAGATTTTCTAGAAACTTAGTTTCTTCGGATGGCGCTGTCGGTTGTGATGTCGTTCACTGCAAAGCTCCCCCTCGCTCTCGTTCCTGACACTAGATGGCGCTAGTGTATCGTCGACTTTAGCGCGTAACAATATTACAGTACCTATGTAGTCATATTTACAAATTTACATTTTGGTATTACTACTTAAGGCAACAACGATATTTTAAGACTATGAGTTATTCCTTCTTATTTTTTACAGTGACAACGAAGTTTTCTTTGTTTGGAGTTGGTTACATTTTATACTGTTTATTTTGCTTAGCTTGTAATCATCATGTAGACATTAAGTTCGTTCATCATCATCATCACTAACAAAGTTAAGCTACTTGTAGTCATTAGTACTTACTCTAAATACTATTTTTAAAAAATCTCGTTTTGCTGGGTTGCATGATGAAAGCAAAATGTTGCCCCGCATTCAATTCGTATTCATTAGTCATAAAATGATCGATGTAATTCTTTTCGTAATAAAATGAAATTAACTAATATTTATTCAATGATTCAAATACCTTTGGATATTGAATATGTATTGTCATGCTCAATAACAGATAAAATTTCAAACAACGTGCAAATTTATATAAAATTATTTTATGATTCAGAAGTACTGTAATTAGGTTTGCTGTGTATATCGATCTATATTTATAACGTAAGTAATACCTCAATGGCTGTTAACGACTGAATAACTAATTGCGTTTGCAAACCCATCTGCGATGCGTGGCAACTGTAGCAAAATCTCACAGGAGGCATATGTTTAGCAATAGACTTTTGAAAAATTGTAATTAAAATATCTTAATTTTTTACAGCAAAAGTTTATTAAACAGCTAATATACAATTCATAACTTTATACGCTCGTAATTATTCCTTATTTATAGGAATTGACGACGATAGTAGAAATAAATGAGTGTCTGTAACATTTAAGTGCGTTTGAAGTGAAAGCTGTTAAAACATTTTATTGAATAATAAAATCCGAAAAAAACGGAAAAAATCCGGCAAAAATGGATTAATAAGCTGAAGTGGTAATGAGCCGACCATATAGCTCGAAGAACCGACAACCGTTGGGGAAAAAAGGTTCTCGAGTATCAGCCTCGTACCTGTAGGCGAAGGGCAACCCCCCACTAGATGGAGTGACGACCTGGTAAGACATGCAGTAAGTCGATGGATGCAGATGGCTCAGGACCGTGCTTTGTGGCATTCCTTGGGGGAGGCCTATGTTCAGTAGTGGACTTGTGAAGGGCTGTAATGATGATGATGATGATGATGAAATAATAAAATTTTATTTCTCTTAAGTATTTATTGGTATTATTTATCTTTTTTTTTACTTTATTACTTTTTTGAATATTTATCAACAAAGTAACTTTTATCAGTATTTTTTACATAATAAAAATAAATTTATGTAAAATGAATAATGTCTGAAAATTATATGTATGTATATAAATAATGCAATCTACAGGTATTCATCGATAACTATAGTCAGTCGCTGCTTTATGCAAATACGGAAACTACATAAATGGACTATAGATTTTACTGAACGTTATTTCCGTCTGAGGAAAGGTCTGAGATATATCCTCAATTAGCGCCTAAATAAGACTAACCTCAAAACATTTTTTAAATAATTTTATGCTATCATTGTTATCATCATTACAATCCACTGCTAAACGAAGGTCTCCATCAAGTTATGCCACAAAACACGGTACTGAACTGAGATCCAGGGACTATTCTGTCAGGGCATCTCTCACTATGTCGTCATTCAATCCAGGAGAGTCCTACTCTACACTTCGTTTACTGGCACGGGGCTGCCACTCGGGAACTTTTCCTCCCGTTGTTAATCATAGTATAAATTTATATAATATTACTTCAATTTGTACTTAAAATACAAAGAAACTTTCTTCTTGACTACATTGTAGCGTAATATTTTTTTTAATATTTAATCTTTGCATACAGGCAGAACAAGTACAGTCATCTATAATCCTCGCCGTCCTAAACAATATACCATCATAACAGATTTAACAACAGCACCGTAACAAAAGGTAAACGCGCCGCGAGCTATGACCCTCTAGGCTTTCCTTTGTTTACGTAATGCGCTCGTTTTTTATTACTTTTTCAAATATTGTTTTACCGTTCTCCCCCGGGGACGGACTCAGTTGTCAGGGATAGTAACTGCGATGTTTTATTTTATGTATATTTTAAGATGGTTATTTTAGAATTACACACTATAAACATGATAAAAATTTCTTGCCTGTTGCATTTATAATACAAAGTAAAATCAATAATTAGCAGACGCCGTCTAAATAATGCCTCATATTGATACTCTGGAGAAGAAATTTGAATACAAAGAATCACAAGTGTAAACAACACGTACCAAAACCCATATTTTGAACAAAGTTCAATATTGGATGAAAAATTTACGTCTAAAAATTGTACTTGCAATACTTGAAACAACTCGTCAAAATGTTACAAGTGTTTATACAAATAAAAACATAAAAGTAATTCTCCAAGTTCAAAAAACGAGTGTAAACAAATAGATATAGCAATAATTACTTGTCAAGTATATCCAAGTTATACATATAAAAACGTACTTTCAATTCTCAAATAATATTATTGCGCAAGATAACTTGCATTCAATTATTTTCGTGTTTTAAACAAGAAACACAGTAGTGTAAAAGGACGCATAATACAACATGCACTTAATTCAGTATGTTTGTAATTAGTTGTAATATATTACGTTTCAAAATAAAGGAAAAAACATATGAACTCGTGTTTTAATTTAATTTTCATAATTTCCACGATACAAAAAACATTACATAGTGTAAGAAAAAAATCATAAGGTGAATAAAATATGCATTATTACTGTTACTAAATTAATAACTGTTGTTGCTTATCGAGGACCACCGCTGACATTTGACATTTGACAGATGACATTAGTCATTTTACCCACAGGTGGCATATTTGTCATGGTTGCTAAGAGAGAATATTCTTACATCGCTGCTGTTGAATGTACCAAAATGTACAATTGCTATCATACTTTCTAATATTCTGCGAAGACGCTTTTTCTTTCAGCTTGACCTGACCATTTGTAACCTCGCGACCAGAATTAATTTATACACAAAGATATTTTATGACCTATATAATATCTTTGTTTATAAAATTTTTCATTGAGTTAAGAATAAGGGGTTTTTGAATATAAAGAGAACTGTTTATTACGTTAATACGACGTTGCAATTTAAATGAATTCTTATGAAAAATAACAAGAGGCTGATTGCTGAAATAATATTCACATTTTATTTTCCGATCAATAGCCATAAAATTGCGTTTTTAATTCTTTATTTACTTTAACGTATGCAGCTGAATGAGTATTTTATATCTGAATCGCAAAAGCATAACCAAGTGTTTATGAGGCGGCCGAGAACTTTTACGATTCCGCAGGTACACAGTGTAAGACGCAAACAAGCTTCGTGTATTTTTCTTAAAGAAATAAAACATTT
Organism: Parnassius apollo; assembly: GCA_907164705.1. Taxonomy (NCBI): domain Eukaryota; kingdom Metazoa; phylum Arthropoda; class Insecta; order Lepidoptera; family Papilionidae; genus Parnassius; species Parnassius apollo. The sequence goes on along the minus strand of CAJQZP010000795.1, from coordinate 1,902,837 downwards.
TATGTAGCATAACACTGTATGACTCAATTTTATTTATTATGACTTGGAAAGACAAACATACTCGTATTCTAAATTTGTGTAAACAAAAAAGCTTAAGAGCCAGTGGGCGGCAGACTTACGGTGTTTCAATGAGCTTCACGTTTTTATTTTTCAGTTAATCCCCTATACATGAGGTACACGAAAACGCAACTCTTTAGTTTGACTGGCGGTCGATATAGAGACGCCCAGATGTTAACGGTGTAAAAAAATGACAAAAAAAAACTCATAGTAATAAGTCTGACGCTTTGACATCTCGAAACATTCAATAAAAGTTACCGAAAAATTGCATTGGCAGATACCTATGATGGTCTCAACGTCATGGCAAACAGCTTGAAAGTACTAGATTTTATTAATAATTTACGTTATTTAAATAAAGCTGCAATTTCTTTTGCTTGCAATTTTGTATCAAATCATTTTACCTTAAATAAAATAAATAACAATTGAAATAGTATGATCTTCCATCACCGTCATCTTGATAACAAAAGTCTATAGTCAATACTTAGTATTGTAAGAATTTTCAGTTAAAGTTTTACAAACCATCAAAGACCTACATGGTTTAGTATAGTATATCCCTTTGTAGTTTCAGCAATGTCACCGTGATATAAGGTAGACGCATTGCGAGTTATTACCCTCTGGGCTTCCTTTTGTTTACGTTATATGCTCGTTTTTTATTGCTTTTTCAAATATTTTGTATGTTTCTCCCCGAGAATAGTGCCAGGTGTCGTGGCTGGTAATAAAAACTTCTTAAATAATATGTCAGCTACAAATACATTTAAATTGTTATGTATTTAAATTTTAAAATATAAGTAAATTAATGATCGTGTTAGTAGGTCCTTATTAATTCGTTGACCTTGGCATACAAATTATTTAGCTTTAATTTATTTAGAGCAAACCGTGGACTTCAATATAATTTAAATAAATAATATTATGAAGATGACTATATCCATTTGCGGTAACACTAACAAATTACATTAGTTCCCTTGCTAAACGTATAACCACGTTTTAAGACGGTATTTCAAAATTAAATAACAGATTCATAGCAATAGTTAATGCAAAAGAGAATTAAAAATGAACGGGGAAATTTAGGCCATGAAACGACTACTATTTAAGGAGCCGCTTACAAAATTTAATATCAACCGTTCCCAATGATTTCAGTTTAAATTTTTTGAAGGGTAGCAATTTTTTTATTCTGTGCTTGTGTTTAACATTTTTACTGATAAAAACATTTCAGTCGAAAAATAAAAATTGTCACTTAATATCTCGACCCAAATAATATAATTTCGTTTCGAAACTTCAGGTTGTTTAAAATTAAGTTAAACGTGACGGTATATGGTAGTTTGCGTAATTTAGAACGCAATTGCACTGGTGCAATGAGCTTTATATATAATATATACTCGAAATATAGGTATGTATTAGTAACTTCTCAAACTCTACACTCAAACGTTGTTCGCGTATTAGAAAAAGTTTTTTAATATAACAAAATTTGAAAACTTACAATTTTTAAATTTGTTAAAATATTGATAGCTAGCCAGTGTCAAATACTAAAACTACCTAACAATTTTTCATGTTACAATCATCTGAATTAGGGTAAAAATGCGTTGCGACCTAAATCCGTTTTCCCACTTAGTATTTTCAGTGGGAAAGCGGAATTCAGGACATTTTTTTTTTTATTTTCGTCTGTCTCTTCCGGTTAATCATCGGAATGAGTGAACCGATTGTAATGTAACATCACAAACAGTTTGAGAGCAATATCAGGAGTGATCTGATATGTATCTTATCCAAAACCTTCGAGATTTTATTTGAGATATGATTTTTCACATCATAATATAAATCAGAATTTGAGTATAAAGTGTATTGCAAACAGTATCCGTTTTGCCATAAAAAACTACAATTCAGTGTATTACAAGGCAAGCCTAAACACATGTTCAAGGTTGATTTGCTGCATACTCTCTTGGAACCGCTGTCATCCTTTAACACCAGATGAAATCGTGTTCAAATGTAAGTTTATTAAAAATCCGAAAAAAAAAACATTTTATTAAACAAAATATTAATTGCTCTATTTAATCAGCGATATATAGTTTACCTCTGACCCTGTTATTGGTAATTAGCTTTTAAATTAGTTATCCGCGGGAACTAATTCTGTGTACGGATTCTTTTTTTTTTTTTTTAATTCATTCGTTAATTACAGTCCTTCACAAGTCTGCTGAACCTTTCCCAAGGAGCACCAAAAAGCACGATCCTATGTCACTTGATTCTTTATTAAGAATAAACTACACATATAATAAATCTATACATAAATTATTTGTTCACGATTCACGCGAAAACTTACTGACGGATTTACATGAAAGTTGGTGTGTTGCCAACTAATGATGGCATATATCATATAGACAACTTTTTATCCGTTTATGGAAGAATAAAAAATAAGGGTTATGTTATTCTTTTTTATTAAGTTTATTGTCATGGTTGTGGTGGTTTAATTAGTCAAAAAAGGATTTAGCTATACGTGCTACATATTTTAAGCCAGAATAACGTCTGCTGGGCCAGCTAGTTAAGAATAAATTAGTTAAATCGTTGAAGTAGTGTGACTTTTTTGACTGTGGTACATCCATCCCTCCATCATAGTCTATAAAATCCCACAGCTGAACGTAGGTTTCTCCTTAGATTACCCCATAAGAGGAATATTCGCCATAGTCACCACGGTTTTTAATTTTCTTGTTGTTAATAGGAGTACGTTGCTTCCAATCTTCTTCTCTGTTTTCGTCTGTAGTCCCGTACTTCTAGTACTTCGCGTACACGGTAAAATATGGAGTATTGGATTTTCTTACACCGCCACCACAAGGCTTACACTCCTCTTCTACAAGAACTCTAGTTCAACTGAATACAATAACTTTAAGAGTTGAACTATTTAAACGAAATAGGTGAAAAGTATGAAGTATTATCAAGATATTTTTTATCGAATAGGATGACAAACGAGCACACAGTCCACCTAATGGTAAGTGGTTGCTATGGCACATAGACATCTACATCTATCCTCGATCACGAATCAAAATGCAGATTATTTGTCACCCGTGAGGGCTAAGTTGAAATGCCTTGTTTCCAATAAAAAGGGTCTCCGGTTCTCTACACTCACCATACGAAACCCAACAGCATTAAGCTACTATTTTACGCTGGTATTCTGTGAGAGCGTGGTCCTTCCCTGGTCGAGCCGACCCAGTAGTGATCCACTTATACTACCAATATAACTGCAGCATGGCTCTACCACGTATAAAATGTATACGTAAAATGTAGATGTGTATTGACCACTGCATCCACTTACTATCAGGTGAACTGTGTGCCCATTTATCAACCTTACTTGTAGCCATTTGCGTTAACTTTCTTGAAAACACATTACTATAATTTATCAAATTTTATACTACTACCCTTCCACATTGTACGATAAATACGACCATACGTTACGCATCGCTTTTGTGGTGAAAAACTTCAGTTGAAATCTCGAGACGCGGGATTGCTCCCTTTACCTTATGCTACATTTGAATACGGTGCTTTAGTGAATGGCTAGATTTATGTTCGACGCGACACCTTGCTTTCTCAAATTTATGGTCGACATTTGAAAATGCACATTTTGTGTATATCTTTTCATCGAAAAGAGGTTCACTCAGTCTCAATTCCATATAACGTTGTAAATAAACAGGCTGTCATCATCCATTTTTATAATTTCAAAATTAAATGAAATACTGGATGGTTGAAAATGAAACTCCCTATCTTTCTTTGGTTGTAAACTTTATCAGCTTCAGCCAAATTCATGTAATCTTATGTAATTTTTTTTCTTTCTGGATTGGGAATTAGGTAAAACATCATATCTCAAGGGAGATTGTCAACGCAAGAGCGAGCGTAATTGCCTCTCGCTACGAAGTGTGGCAATCAATAGTGGAAGTGCAAATATGGTGGCGGAATTTAAACCGACATCATGCTGTTTTGGATCCAAAAACCATTAAAAACTGTAATTCAAAGTTGGTGAAAACTGGATCAGTGGCAGATTGTAAAAGAACCTGTCGTCCTTCAACATCAAAATCAGAAGAAAATATTAAGATTATTCGAGGCATGTTCACAAGAAGCCCCTACAAGTCAACACGTCAGACTTACACGGCACACTGTAATAACAGCACTTAAGTTTCTCAGCTTTCGTTCTTGGAAGCCACATAACTGCCATGAAATAACTCCCGAGGACTGTGATCGCTGGATGGAATACGGAGAGATCATGCTTGGATGGCATGGAGATAGGTCAGAACTGTTTGCAAACGTTGTCAGGACTGACGTGATAATATTATCTGGACTGACGAAGCAATTTTTCATGTTTGGGGCTTTGTTAATCATCATAACTCTCATTATTGGGCAGAGTTTGACCCCAAAATAACTGCTCAGAAAATGCAAATACAATGCCTTTCCAAGGTAACAGTTTGGTGTGGTATGACACCATGTCAAGTTATTGGCCCTTTTCTTTTGGAGGAAACAATGAATGGAGAGCGCTGTCTCAACATGCTCGAAAACAGAGTTTGGCCAGCTTTGTCAACGTTTGATAACATTGAAAATATGATATTTATGCAAGATAGAGCTCCACCACACTTTACATCGAATGTCCGACAGTGGCTGGATAACCGCTTTCCAGGGCGTTGGTTAGGTCTTCGCGGACCACACGAATGGCCTGCTCGTAGCCCGGACCTCACGCCTGGCGATTTTTTCCTGTGGGGTTGGGCAAACGATGACGTCTATCGCTCAGAACCTCGCACTCTTGATGACCTGGAAGTAAGAATTCAGCAAGGGCTAACAAATGTACCTCAACACTTGCTACAAAAGTTCGTAGCGGATATTCCAAGACGTTTGCAAAACTGGTAGAAAATGCAGGCTCACATTATACAGTTTTATTTGCTAAGTGGTTTGACAAAATAATGAAAAAAAATAAAATCTTATAATCAATTAAAGATAAGGAGTTTCTTTTCAACCATCCTGTACATGCATTTAATATTTTCTATCTATACATTTAAATGAAATTGAGGTGTGTATAATCCAAATAACTACCTTTTATTGAGCTGATAATGATTAGCATGCCATTAAGTCTTTTTTTAAATTCTTTTCTGTCTATGTAGGCTAATTAAAAACTAAATAATTCGAAATGGCTGAACCGATTCTTATCAAAGTTTACGAACAGATACAGTGCAATGTCAGCAGTGATCTAAGATATACTTTATCTTAGAGATTAGGCAAAGCTGGGGGTATTGCTAAAACTAAATATAATTGGTTCAAGCAAAATAAACTATTAAAGATTATTTAGTTTTAAAAATTATAACTAATTTATTAATAACTTACTATAGCTTATTTTGCTACCTTTTATAGATTTTTTTTACATTCATCCTTAAGTAATTTATTCATTTATTATATCGTTTGAACCAAAACCAAGATATATCTATTTTTGGGTCAGCTCGACCTGGGAAGCTCAGACAGAATACCAGCGTAAAATAGCAGCTTAATACTGCTGTGTTTCGTGTTGTGAGTGTAAAGATCCGGAGACCCTTTTTTACTGGAAACGACGCATTCCATCTTAGTCCTCAGGGGTTACAACGCATCTGCGTTTTGATTTTTAATCGAGGATAAATCTACTTACCATCAGGTGGACTGTGTGCTCGTTTGTCACCCTTATTCTATAAAAAGAATTTGATTGTAATAACGTTAATAAAGGAGATAACATTTATATTCCAAGTCCCGTTTATTACTGTCCTAAATTTATAATAGTTATTAGATTAAACACTACACCTCCCACGGCATTTTGAAAAAGATGTAATTTATACCATTTTCTTTTGCTTACTAATCTTTACTAATACCAGATAAACTGGGTATAGAAATAAAATTAATAACTATATCAAATTAATATTTTGTTCAAAAAAAAACCAATACAGATGGAACTTAACTTTTCTAATTTAAATTGTTGGTCCGGAAGTTGTTCAAAATGTGAAGTGGTTTACAAATTGTAGAAAGAAAATTGTATCTTAGTATGGAACGTTCTAAGCCACTTAAAATACTGTAAAATAATTTACGATCTTAAAATGAAATAATAATATATTAATAAAAATTACAAAAAGAAATTAACTAAAATACGTAATAAAATAGCGCTGTTCCCAGTTAAGTATATGTCTATTTAGATCGATCTTCAAAAACAAAGTAATTCTTGTTTCTTTTCTTTTTGTCAAGTCAGTGAAGAATTCGAAACTTTAAAATAAAATCGCGACTCTTTTCAACACAATATCTATTTGCAATGCATTTGCAATGCCGGTATTATATTTCATTTATTTGATATATTTGAACACTTACATTTTATTCAATTTATTTCATTATCCTATAAAAAATATAAAAAATTATATCTTCTCTATTGATATTCTTCTTATCCGGAGTGAAAAAAGTAATTTTATTTATGCTCTTTTCTCATCTCGAGTCTTCTTTAGCTGCCTCTTGGCCTTATGATTTTGTATTTCTTATGTTTCTCATTTTATTTACAAATTATGATACAGCTTTTTGATGGCTCTACACAACTTTTTCAATTAATTTCGTCAATCCGGTGTGTAACAATTTCTAATTAATGATTTCTTATATATTTATTATGAGTTTATTGTCGGTGACCAGCCGGTGCATGCGGCAAACAGATTCGTGCGCGCATCGTCTGGTAGAGTCGCCATGTAATGATGTTATTAAAGGAAACAAGCTTTATGTTCCAAGTTCTGTTTATTACTGCCTTAAGTTTATAATAGTTATTACATTAATGGATATCGTGAGCTACACTACAAGATGATCCATACCATGTGGATAACTGGCGGTCTACCATTGTGCGATTTAAAAGAAGTTTTCCTTGCTCGCACAACTTTCTTGTAGAATTGGGTACCACCAGAGATTTTTCCAGACCGATACACCTTGGGGACCTTCAAGAAAAGAGCCTACTCCTTTTTAAAAGGCCGGAAATCTCAATTCCCTGTATTGAAATTAGAAAAGAGCCTACTCCTTCTTAAAAGGCCGACGATTCATCTGCAATTCCGCTGGTGTTGCAGTGGTTCATGGGAGGCGGTAATCACTTACCATCAGGTGAATACAGCTCATATCCTATAAAAAATCATATTCATCTCTGGGATATTCTTTAGAATTATCTTTATATTATAGCAGATCACGATGTGTTTATACTATGTTTATAAATATTTTATATATATATTTATGACATGTAAATAGGCACAATACAAAAATATAAAAAAATCTTTTATTGATATCAAAATCACTTCGCAAAAACAAACCCCAGTGAAGAACCGGAAAGCAACTCTGGGATTTTTTGCTGCTAATTTATTATTGTGATAAGTCAAATCTATATTACTATTAATCATATATACAAAACAATATACGCAGGACGCAGTATTTGTCGATCGTTAGGCCTTATTTTCTCACTCTTTCTCTCTCACCTCTGTTATCAATTGATGGTGAATTTATAATGTTTACGCTTTTATAACGATTGACAATTGCACTAGATTCTTTGTACACTATGCGTTAGCAGGTATAAAGTATCTAATATTTCCCCTCGTCTCCGGTTTTGATACTCAACGTCCAGCAATTCAATGGTTGACAATATATGTCATCATCAAAATCATCATCATCATCATTAAAGGCTATCTCCCCTATAGATTACATCATAAAGGGGATTTGCCATGGTCACCACGCTTGTCAGTTGGGTTGCCAACCACAATTTATATTATTTTCAGTCGTTATCTATTTCAGTTTCCCTCTATCTCCTCTTATGCTAGAACTAATATACAATATAATATTTATACTGAGCAAAAATACTGGTAAACATAAATAATATGCCCCCATTTAGAAGATTTCGCAACGTCACTGTAACAAAAGGTATTCGTGCCACAAGTTATGCCCCTCTAAGCTTTCTTTTGTTCAAGCAATAGGCTCGTTTTTATGACTCTTTATATTTTCTCATCATATTTTCTCTCTAACAGTGATACCCAGGTGTTGTATGCAGTAAATACCATTATATAGATGGTAAGTCCTTAAAAATGCTAAATAACAAGTTATATTATTTGAAAATATTTCTAACATGAATCAATTAAAGCATTACTATTATACCAGAAATAATACAACCATATTCAAAATAATAGGCATTGTATTTCAGTTAATACAGTTTCACTTTCATATGTGAATTTTTTGGGACATTTCTTGGGAGAGGCATAGGTTCTGCATTTAACACGTGAAGGGCTGTACTGAATGATGACGACGATGTGAAAAATCCTTAATGCTACAATTTAAAATTTTATTCCTAGTATTATAACCTGTATTATTAAAGTGCTACTTTAATAAACAACTGAAACTTACAAGCAAAAGTTTAATTCATATTCAACAAGAATTAATGGTAAGTAAGTATAATATTATATCTACTTGAGAGAGTCGGCGGATACTTAATGGAAAGAAAACTCTGCCATAACGATGAAATTTAAAACGTAACGGTTGTATCGGCTGTATCGAGATGAAATCCAAATGTTATCTTATAAAATACTAAACAAGATTGACTTCATTAGGTAAATATATTTCAAGTTATGACTTAAGAAATTTATTTCTGCACTTTAAGCAGCTTACAGAAATCGAGGTATTGAAAGAAAATGTAAATATATAATAAAAAAACTGCAATAGAGCAAGAAGTGAAAAAATAATTTCGTTTTAGTACTAAATTCCAAGCACTAAAATGACAGTATTCTTGAATTTTTTTTAAACTATAGAAAGATATCATATGGGACATCGATCATTTCTATATATTCTACGTTCAACTACTTTTATATATTTATAGCTTGCATGAATGATTTCTTATGTTTACGCGAATACTACACATTCAAATAAAACTAGTTTTATTTTATCGCGTATGTTAACTTATTTTATATTCCCGACATTTCGAGTACTTTATAGCAGCCATGGTCACGGAGGACTGAGGTGTTCGACACCTAATGTCAGTAGTTAACCTACTTTAGGTTCTTCTTCTAGGACTACTTTCAGCAGTTTCACACATTTACTGTGACATAGGCGTGGGACCCGAAGCTTGTTATTGGCAAAACTTGCTTGACGTGTTGGAGTGCTTACAAAACCCGTAGTGCTTCCTGAAATAAAAATAAAATCCGTAGACACCTAATTTTATTTCAGCTTGCCTGAATGTAATAGAAAAATAATTTTACATTAAAGCAACTAAAGCTTAACCAGCCATCGAATAAAAAAGTCCTCTTTGGTAAATAAAAACTCTGAATATTATGATACATCACGGTGTATTATGTTCTCATGCCTTTTTTCTTTTTATTTCTTTTTTTTTTAAATTATTTGTAGGCCATACAAATACTTGTTCCGCGCGGTATTCGAACCCAGCGCAGATACTAATTGCTTAGCCACTGCGCCACGGAGTCGTCAAACTCCAATATATTAGATGAAATATATTTAAATTATATAGTCACGTATATGTTTATTCCTGTATATGAGCCGAGAACTGATAACGAATTTTGGCCAAGTATGCATTTTAGGCGCTCTAAAATTATGGATTAATTCCACAAACAAAATTTTAGCCCCACGAAAATGATCGGGCATTTTCATTTTTCGTACCTGCTGTTTCGGATCTATGATTTTAGTAATAATATTGCTATAAAATTATTATTAAAATAATCATATTGTAAAAACATTAATCTAAAACTTATTTATAACACACAAAATCGAAACTCCATATTATCAAAATTTTATAATTTTTTAATTCATTTTCAGATTTTAGACTATTGAGTATAAAATTACATAAAAGTATTATAATTTATACGACCAAGCGAAGAAGTCAAAAACAAAATCGATAATGTGTTTATTAACCCTGTGTTAAACATAGCCAACGCTTTTTCCCTACGAAGTAGGTGTCATCATCATCATCATCATTACAGCCCTTCACAAGTCCACTGCTGAACATAGGCCGCCCCCAAGTAATGCCACAAAGCACGGTCCTGAGCCACCTGCATCCATCTACTTCCTGCATGTCTTACCAGGTCGTCACTCCATCTAGTGGGGGGTCGCCCTACACTACGCCTACTGGTACGAGGCTGCCACTCGAGAATCTTTCTTCCCCATCGGTTATCGGTTCTTCGAGCTATATGGCCGGCCCATTGCCACTTCAGCTTACTAATCCGTTGGGCTATGTCGGTCACTCTGGTTTTACTGCGGATATCCTCATTTCTGAGTCTATCACGCAGAGAAACTCCGAGCATAGCCCTCTCCATAGCTCGCTGAGCGACCTTGAGCGTCCTCATACGGCCAGCAGTGAAGGACCACGTCTCTGATCCGTAAGTCATCACTGGCAACACGCACTGGTTGTACACTTTATTTTTCAGAGATTGAGGTATACCTGACGAGAAGATGTGTCGTAATTTCCCGAACGCTACCCAGCTGATTTGAATCCGTCGATTGACCTCTCGGTCGAAGTTGGACTTACCTAGTCAGACTATTTGTCCCAGGTAAACGTACTCGTCAACAACTTCGACCATAGTACTCCCCACAACTACCGTATAGGTATACCTAAATAAAAACCATTTTGTCGTCCTTAAGTTATTAATGGTTTCTAATAAATAAATCTGCTTGATTGCAATGGGCTAAAATAGTATATAACTTTTACAGAGGTAAATTTGACTTAGCTGCAAACAATAATTACACCTTAACGGTCACATTAGAAAAAGTAGTAGATATGTAGTTCGAAGATCAAGGCTGGTGTAAGTTGAGGACATAAAGAAAATTAAAACGAGGCAATTTAAGTTCAGAACGCTTCCATCAATGAACAATATTTTATAGTTTTACATTTTACTACAGAATTACGCGTATATTTATTCATTCTAATTCTAATAAAGAAGCAGAAACGCAAGGACATTATTTCTCTGTTAACAACTAAAGGAACTTTATACGTGCTTTCGATTTGAATGTTAAATAATAGACTCCGAAGTAAATATAAATTTACTTCCATTCATTTCGTTCGTTCGTGATAAATGTAGCCTGAAGTTACGCATTGCTATTGTGGCGTTGAGTCGTGCCTCGGTTAAAATCTCGAGACGCGTGCGGCACTCCCTCGCTGTCGTTTTTCATTCGCTACATTTGAATGCTTTAATGAAAGATGAGATTTATGTTCAACTTCAACTATAATTATTTGTGGTAAAAACCATTAATATACAAATATAGTGTATTTCATTTTGCGAGATAGTAATGTAACTTGTTCAGCAAACTTGAAATTTTATGAACTTTTTGATAGGTAATAAAATTCCGTCTATTTAGTGCGATAATTATGGATCAAATTTTTGATCTATATTCAATATGATAGATTTTGATTTTGATTGACTGTCTCGTTGGTCTAGTGGTTGTATATGCGACTGCTGATCGTGAGGTCCCTGGTTCGATTCTCGGGTCGGGCCCACAAATTCACTTATTGAGTTTTCTCGTTAAGAAATTCTCAGTAGCTACCCGTTTACCGCCGTGCCTCGGAAAGAACGTAAAGCAGTCGATCCTACGCCTGATCTCTCTCCGGTTGTGTTGGTTTACATAACACCATTAAAGACATAGGACTATGAGAATGGGAGAGTGCACCTGTGGTTGCGCATACACTTGGGCACTATAATACTGTCGATTTCGAGTTTATATCAGGAGCATGTTTTAATGACAACTCAAAATAGATTTAAAAAATATAAATCTTAAAACTAGATTTTACAACCAGTGCGTGTTGCCAGTGATGTCATATAGATCTGAGACGTGGTCCTTCACTGCCGGCCGGACGAGGAAACTCAAAGTCGCCCAGCCAGTTAGGAAGAGGGCTATGCTCGAAGTAACTCTGCGTGATAAACTTAGAAATGAGAATATTCGCAGTAGAACCAGAGTAACCGACATAGCCCAACAAATTATTTAACTGAAGTGGCAATGCGCCGGCCACATAGCTCGTAGAACCGATAACCGATGGGGAAAAAAGGTTCTCGAGTGACAGTCTTGTACCGGCAGGCGAAGTGTAGGGTGTCCCCCACAAGATGGAGTGACGAACTGATAAGACATGCAGGAAGTCGATAGATGCGGCTGGCTCAGGACCGTGCTTTCTGGCATTCGTTGGGGGAGGCCTATGTTCAGGCTGTAATGATGATAATGATGATGATTGGCATGGTTCCAAAGTATCAATGTAGAGACACAAACACTGAAAGCAATTTACTTTCAGTGAAAAAATCAAATGCAGTATCTTAAACAAGGTGACGATGCAAAATTTTATCTGAATCAAAAAGTTAAATTTAACGTAAAGGTTGACTTCAGTTGCAAAGTTCAGTTAAATTTGTTGTTGTTGTTGTTCGATCCTACGACTTCGTATCAACGACGTTACCGTTAATATTATTGTGTGGGCAAGACAATAAAGTAAAAATATAGATAAGTCCTCGGTAAAAAACGAGGGCATGACAAGCACATATTGCAATATACTTACGACTAAACAAGGCAGATTAAATTGCATGTCAAACGCGCCACTATTCCGTACGCCCGCCACTTAGCCCTTCTGTTACGTAATCTGTATTTGCAGCCAAATAGCAGTACTTGAACTGCTGTGTTCAGATCTGAAGGGTATAGAAATCCAGTATAATTACAGGCTGGAGATAACTAAAGCTAAAGATAGATGTCTTTAGAAATTCAACGCACTTCCTACCCTTCGCAGTGGTCGGCGGTAGATCCTTATATCAGATTCGCCGATGCGGTCGCGAAGGCTGGTGCTTCCAAGAGTTAGTTTTTCCTGGCTCCAATACCTTTGCCTGGGCATAACGTACTCAGCGAGGTCTGTTACAGAAGTGGAGTTGGGCGCCTTCTCTTTATGTGCACCTTACCTGAAAAGGAGTTTTCCTTTGCCAAGGAACACATTATAAAAGTTTTCCTGGCCCCAATATCTCTGCCTCAGCGTAACGTACTCAGCAAGGTCTGTTACAGAAGTGTAGTTAGGCGCCTTGTCTTATTGCGCATCTTACCTAAAAAGGAGTTTTTCTTTGCCAAGAAAGGGGCAGCCGAAGTACAGCTGGCGCTAGTGTGCCTAAAAGTAGAAGTCCGAAATAACGTCATTGTCTCCGTGAAGTGGGCGTACGTAGGCATTTCTCCATGGAAAAAAATGGGCTGTACTTAGTCCCGTAGTAAGTGGCCCGTAGTCACTTTACTATCAGATGGAATGTTAGTTCTATTATCAACTTGACGTTATTATAAAAAAAAACAATACTGCCTGTGGTCATTTTAGTTTCCGCGTAACGATAGAATATAAAACATTACACTCTTTAAGGATGCCATAAAACGTGATCAATCAAATAATATAACCTGATTGAATATAAAACTGAAAGTACTGAATTATTTCATTCATACAATTGTAATTTTTAATTTAGTAATTGAAACGGACGGTCTTGTTCTTCATCTCACGCTCCGCACCAGTGATCAATCAATTACTGGCCCCCTTCCCTATACCACACCTCGTTAGGTTCGGAAAGCAACGCTGTGGGCGTGACCCTGATAGGACGTTCGACTTAGAACATTAACCGCTCTTTCAAAATAAAGTGGTTCACGACTAAGATTACGGGTGCTAAGTAATGATGGTCTCGGTCCAGACGTCCGTCGAGTACTTTATGGACTGTATATCTTCTTACATTCTTACTTTTAGGGTGGACACTGAAGAGGTCTTCAAATAAAACATTAATTGTTCGTAAATGCCCCTTGGAACTGGGATATCGAAATTTCACTACTTTTACAAATTTCACTTTACTTTTCCTTTCGTTTTTCCAAACCAATTGCAAATTGGGTGAGTGATTAACCTACCCCAAAAGCTAAGCCAGTAGGAGAGCCGCGCGCGCAACACCATTTTGAATTAATCTAATCGATAATTTTCACTATCACATTTCCATATATTATCCCATAACTTTATTTCCCAAAACAACATCACAAATCAATTGTATTTCACACAAAGTACAAATTAAACACATTAAAAACAATTATAACATTCACAGTATATAAAAAATTAATAAAATATTAAACGATATATCACAATTTTACAATAAAATTTTTTCAGACATAAACCTTAATATCGAATTTAACTTTATAATACTAATGTTGTATTTTATTCTATGAAAAACTTTTATTTGAGAAATGAAGAATCATACCCTAAAGAAATAAATACAAATGTTTGTAATAAAATGTAAACATTTACAATTTTGCGGCTCATTCTAAAAGCTAAGTCAATATAGATCATTATAAACTTCGTGAAGGGCTCTCGGGTCGGTCCGCGACGGCTGTATTTATTCACGTGAAAAAGTATTATAAGTAATGGGGCAAGTTGCCTCGAAGAGATTTTAAGAAGGGATCTGTTTTTGCTTTTAATTCCAACGGCCCTGAAGTAAAGTTTATATTTAGATTGTTGCGATGAAGCAGCAGTTAAAATTAAGACTGCTCAATTTTGTTATAATGCCAGAGTAACAAATAAGTCAACAGTCCACCTACCAGTGGCACAAATATACTAAACGCAGAATGCAAGTAACAAGTTTCAAAGAAATTCACAGATGTGTTACCTCTTAGGAATTAAATGGTATCAAGTATATCTTTTTTCACAATTAAAACCTTTGAAGAAACCCAACTTTGGCATAGTGCCAAAGTATGAATGCGAATGCGAATACACGAACACTTAATAACTTTACTTTTAGCGAAAAGATTAAATGCAGTATCTTAAACAAAGTGACGATACAAAAGTGTATCTGAATCAAGAAGTTAAATCTAACACTAAGTTTTGCTTCAGTTGCAAATTTCAGTCAAAGTTGTTGTTGTTGTTAATACTACGACTTCGTATCAACGACGTTACCGTTAGTTATTTTATGGGCTTGATGATATAGTAAAAACAAAGATAAGTCCTCAAGGAAAATGAGGGCATGGCAAGCACACATTATAATATTCTTACTACTAAGAAAGGCCGCTTATAATGCACGTCAACGTCAACACAAGATACGCCACCTATACATATTTGCAGCCAAATAGCATTACTTGCACGGCTGTGTTTGAATCTGAAAAGTATAAAGAAAGTATAATTAAAAGCTGTAGGCATTCAATCTTAGTCCTTAAAGGTGTCAATTCATTTATAGCCTTCTTTGTTTGAATTTGACTTTAGGTATCCATGAACTACAGTAGTCACATACCATTAGGTGGACGGTAAGTTTGTGTGTCACTTCATATTAATATAAAAAGTTAGTTAAAGCAATGTGTTAGTTAAAGATGCGTTATTGAAAGAATATTTTCGCAAAATATTACGTCTTTAGTGACGTCACCATGCCAAAAAGCTCTAAATTGTTTCTACAATCTATCGTGTGCCAACACATTAATTTTACGTCAGTGTAAATTTTAACTGTGTATATATGAGTACCTATATATACGTATACAGAGTATATAACCACTTATCGTGTACTAAATGAGCAGAATCTGACTAAAATTATAATGTTTTAAAAAACTTAAAGATATAAAACAAATACACAGAATATTAACAAAAAACGCAAAACATAGCTGCAGAGCTTGCCTTCCATAAATTAATAAGAAAGCAAAAATGTTTGTTGCATGTTTACCGACGATAATAGCATTATTGGCTGCAATGAAGCTTAAAAAATTAACCTTATTTTTACAAAATAGTCTGTTTTATTACTGGGAACATTTTATGCGTTTTACTTTATAGCCGAGAATATTTAAGTAGACCGAAAAATATGAATATTTAACTTCTTCTAGTGAAAACTTTGATTGTGTGCGCTATTTACCATATCCCGTTAAATATTATAAGGCTAATATTATAGTTACAATAACCATCCTTTGAAGAATAAAGTTAAGTAAAGTAATAGCCTATATACATCCCAATATTTTTATAGGCTAGGGTGACAAACGAGCACACAGTGCATCTGATGCTTAGTGGCTGCTATGTCCCATAGACATCTACATCTATCCTCGATTACGAATCAAAATGCAGATGCGTTATCACCCGTGAGGACTAAGATGGAATGCTTCGTTCCAGTGAAAAGGATCTCCGGTTCTCTTCACTCACCATACGAAACACAGCGGCAATAAGCTACTATTTTACGCTGGTATTCTGTGAGAGCGTGGTCCTTCTCCGGTCGAGCCGACCCACTGCCCAATTCTGGGCACAGGCCTCCTCTCATTTCTGAGACAGTTTTAGAGCAATGAAGTTTTCGCCACGCTGCCCCAATGCGTGTTTTTTCGTACTTGCAGGTTTCCTCACAATGTTCTTCTTCACCGCAGAGCACGTAGTACATCAGCACTTATACTGCCTTGTCGAAATTAACCTTGAAATTAATATTTTTTAATTAGTACCGGCCGACATCGAACCTGGTTTGCTCACGAGCGCTAACCATTGTCTGATCTACCCTTTTTAGAATGGGGACTGCGAATTATTTTTTTTTATAGGATAGAATGACAAACGAGCACACAGTCCACCTGATGGTAAGTGGATGCTGTGGCCCATAGATATCTACATCTCGGTTACGAATCAAAATGCAGAGGCGTTGTCATCCGTGAGGACTTACATGGAATGTCTCGTTTCCAGTAAAAAGGGTTTCCGGTTCTCTACCCTCACCATACGAAACACAGCAGCATTAAGATACTATTTGATGCTGGTATTGTTTTGATCAATTCTCATCTAATCAGCCCTTTTACTAAAAAAAAAGACTTAGATTTCCGTGAACTGCATCAAAATCGGTTCATTAGTTCGAGAGATATCGTTGTCGAAAGAAATCTCAAAAAAGTTTTTTTTAATCAAAATAACTTGAATTTTTTTGTTAATGATTTTTTTTTGTAATATACTTTTTATTATGCTAGAAAAGTTGCGTCGATTGTCGTCGATCACATAAAAATCGGTTGTATTGTTCGTGAAATATTCAATTTTGAAAAATATAAAAAAACGTGCTTTTACAAAATTGGGAGTGATAAAATCACTCAAAGAGCTGAAAAACGTCAAAATAAGTGGAATTCGGAGCACTTTGACATTAAAATTAGCGGAAATTATGGCCTGCAGGTCGAATTTTTTTTTTTAAATAACGTCACGTTGACAACAGAACTAACATTCCATCTGATAGTTAAGTTGTTACAAGTTACTAAGTACAGCTTATTTTTTCCATGGGGAAATATCTACGTACGCCCACCTCGTGGAGACAATGATTAGTTATTTCGGACTTGTACCATTAAACGCAATAGCGCCGGCCACACTTTGGCAGCCCCTCCTCGGGAAAGGAAGACTCGTTATCAGGTAAGGTGCGCATGAACAGAAGGCACCCAGCTCCACTTATTGATTACGTTAAAGCTGACACTTGGACGCAATAGACATTTCCGACTCCAGCGGCGAATCAGATCTAAGGGTCCACCCGCCGACCAATTCTGCAGTGGGTAGGAAGTACAATGAATTTCTAAAGAAATGTTATGTCTTCAGTCTGTAATTATAGGTACTGGATTAGTATTCTATACTCTTTATGCCAGAACACAATAGATTATATAATACGTAGGATACTCAATAAGTTTTGAGATATAAAAAAGTATTATAGATACTATTAATATTTATTTTACATCTTTTCAAAATATTCTACATCATGCTCTATACAAATTTCCATTCGCCTAAACCAACTGTGAAAACACTTTTGCTAGTCTTGATCTGACAGGTCGGAAATCGCTTCTTCGTAGACAGCCACGGCTTCTTCGGCGCTTGAAAAATCTTGCCTTCTATTTTTTCTTTGACTCTTTGGAGCAAAAAGAAATCACAAGGCGCTAAGTCGGGGCAGTAGGGTCGGTCACTTAGAGTTTCAAAACCAGATTCCGCAATAAATGCTTTTGTTCTTAGGGAGGTACGTGAAGAGGCGTTATCGTGATGCAGCATGATTCCCCGAAGCCCGGTCTTTGGTCTTCTCTCCCGCACAGCTTGAAAAGCTTCAGGTAATGCAACTGTAGTATATATATATATATATATATATATATATATATATATATATATATATATATATATATATATATATATATGTATATATATATATATATACAATATGTAACAAAAACCCTGTGGTTCCCGTTAAGTGTGTTGTCAGAATCAGTTTCCAAGCGTATAGAAATGATTTTTTTTTTCTTCAAAAAAACACATTTAAAAAATATTTTAATGACAAAAAAATTAATTTGCGAATTGTATGTGGTTATTTCCTCTAACTCACACGAGTATCGGTAATGCGGGGTCTTTGACAGTCCTCTTACTCCACGGCCAATGCAGAGATAATAAAACCACATATAATTTGCAAATTAATTTTTTTTAATTAAAATTAACATTTTTAATGTTTTTTTTTTTGAAAAAAAAATATTTCTATATGCTTGGATACTGATTCTGATAACGCAGTTAACGGGAACCACAGGGTTTTTGTTACATGTTGTATATATATATATATATATATATATATATATATATATATATACCACTCAGAGTTAACTGACCTACAATTTTCCAGCATAGACGTCGACAAATATCCGCTCCGCGGAAAAAAAACTAGCCACCATTTTTCGCCATCATTGCGAGGTCCTTGCGGTTTTGTTGGTAACTGTCCTTCTGAGTAGACCCATACCGACGATTGACTTTTATTTTCCGGATCATATTGATACATTTCATGTCTAGTCACCAGTAATGATTTCTGAAACACACCTAGATGCCCCGTTTTCAAAACGTAGACGCACTTCATGGCACCAATCCACAAGAGTCCGTTTTTCGCTTTTGGAGAGCAAACGAGGGATCAATCGACAAAAAGCTCACTCCGAGATTTTGATCTAGGATGGTATGAATACTTCCCAAAACTAGCCTACAATCTTTTCGATGTCCGCATATTTGATTCGTGGGTCGTACTTCTTGTACCAACATTTCGGTAGTCCATACATTTTCTGCGGTTACTGCTGTTTGCGGGGCCCCGGTTCTTTGGTCATCTTTAAGGGTAATTTTACCGCTTTTGAATTTAGTAAACCACCTAAAAATTGTTTCTTGTGATGGAGCTGAGTCCCTTAATGCTGATTGTAACTGTTGTAAACTTAATTGTTCGGTTAAACCAAATTTAAAATCATAATAGATCAAAGCGCACATATGTTCACGGTTAAGATCCATCGTTTTAAATGAAAAGCGCGGGAAGCGTTGCAGGAAAATTATTAGAACTTTGTTTTTTTTTTAATATTGAGCAATTGGCTTATGGAGTTCTATTTTTAAACAAATTTGCTTTTTAGAAACATATAACAAGGGTGCGTTCCATTTTTAAATTTCGAGCATTTCAAAACTTATTAAATGACCTACGTAGAGATAGCTAGACAAATCTCTAGGCAGAAAAGTACCCTCTTACCTGATAATAAAGAAGTTGAAATTATAATAAGGCAAATAAAGCCTGTTGCACAATGGTATTTATCTAAAATCTGATTTAGAAAGGACTGTCCTCCACCTCAAATGGTTGGCCTCTAACGATGTTATAAACATCTCGTTATTGTAACATCACATCTTCAGGTCAGGTTTAACTCGACAAAAGTATTTCATATTTGGTAGGAACCCTTTACAGTAAGTACGACAGGCTGCGTACATTTTAAATGACGCACTCATATTTCTTCTTTTTTCTTTAACAGCACATAAAACTTGACTCCTTAATCCTATACCTTTAAACGAGCAATTCTTGTATATATATATATAATCGGAATCTCGGAAACGGCTCCAACGATTTTCATAAAATTTAGTGTCCAGGGAGTTTCGGAGGCAATAAATCGATCTAGCTAGGATTCATTTTAGAAAATATCGTTTTATCCGTGTTTTCAGGCAACAAAAAACTGCTACAATGTCGTTGGAATAAGAAGGTAAATTTTGACAGTTTAATAATGATTATAAATAGCGGTCACAAAATCGTAATACCCTGGTTCGAGTCCTATCTTCAGACCCACTTCATCTTTCACTTTTTTTTTCAATGTCCCTTCTTTTTTGAGAAAATCTATTATTTCGAGCCCTTTTTAGTATTTTTTTAAACACGAAAATTTAAATTAAACTAATTGCACTCATGATTTTTTATTCAAATAACCAGTTCAGTTTTTTCTATTATGTCGCTAAGATCAAAAAATATTATTCGTATTTCATCAGTATGTAATTTTTGTCTAAATATAATTTAAAAAACACACGAATTCAAAAAAACCGAGCGAAAAATACTGAGCAAAGCTTGGTCAACCAGGTACTACACATTAATTAGCAAGCAGCAACGTGTTTTTAGTTGCATAATACACAAATTGCAAATACAAAAATTTAATCAATTTGTTGCTTGGAAATGATTTTAATGAGTATGTGTGCGTGAATGATTTAAGTCAAGTATGGAGTTATTCTCTATTCTTCAGTAATTCTCTGTTTAAATTTGATTAAGTGACGAACGAACTTTTTAACCTTCCAATAATAATGTCTTATATCTTGTTAGAATTATTATTAGAAACAAGGTTACATAAATCATAAGTGAATGTATTTATTTAGAGTTAAAAAACAGAGCAAGTAGAATATCTAAGTATTTATACAAATGATTTAAGTTACTTTTCTCATTTAATCTCCTTTCACAAACTCCATGTTGCCTTTCATAAAACTTGAAAGCCCATTAGGGTTTGCCACTCTACTAATTCACCGCGTGGATGGAAAACCTGATTACGCAACCGGATTTAAATAAATAAATCCATCTGAAACGTACTAAACCATGACTCAAATGTATTTTTATAACAGATTTTTGAATGATGCGTATGTGAGAAAAAGTTTATGGTTTCATTAGCGGTTTTAACTATATAAATATAATATTGTCACTCATTCGTTTTGAACATAGAATACACAATAGAATGGCTGTCAACGTTATTTTGTAGGAGGTTCGATGTCGCCGGGAGCACATACAAGCAATAACGTCGTATTATCACTACTACAAATTCGATTCGCTGTGTTGACAGGCATATTTTAAATATTTATTTGTAAATAGCGTACAATTTGGAATTTCCTAATTAATTTGCATGGGAAATTTGAAAACGATTGTAACGCCAAAACACATCTCGTGTTAACATTTAGACGTGTGAATTGACGTGTCAGTGACATTTTAGTGGTTACACGGACTCTGCCTACTCCCCCGTTCTATTATATATGTATTATAGTATTCTATGGTTTTGAATCGCGTGCTTAAATTTTATTGCCCTTTTAAAGTAAACGGTCGTTTACTGGTCTAAAGGTTAACATTTATAATCATTTTACATAAATCAAGTAGTCGCGGTGTAAAAATATCCACTGCCCAATACCGTCTCGTGGTGTCGTAAGAGACAACAGAGTTTAACTGAAACGGGAGATGGGTAATAGCATCTTCCTAATACCTAACTACTCGAAATAATTAAAAAAAACTGCAGTTGCCTATCCGCCTGTGAAGTGGGCAACAATAACAAAATCGCGTCATAAAGCAATCTATGGGTTTAGGCCTATATTCAGCAATGGACTTTTATATGTTGTAATGGTATATATATATATATCAATAACACAGACAGATGATGACATCTGTCTGTGTTATTGATGTAGGTAGTTCGATTTTTGTGACCTAAATATTTACGCGCCATAAACTTCTGCAATATATTATAATTTATGAAAAAATCAATGAAACGGTTGGATTTTATCGCTCTCTGGGACGCTGGGGCTTACCCAGGCCAAAATATAAATCAACCTACCGCCGACTGACTAGCTCCGTACCTGCTTCCCGAGGGATTCAGCAAGTAAGCGATGCAGCGGCTTGTGTAGCTTCGCATTTGCGTGATTTAGCACCCGTGATCTCCGAAGCGATAAATTAGAATTTGTAAATTAGAATTCGTTTTACGGTTATACATTTCTTTGATTCCAAATAAATAAGATTTAGTACTGACTTTTGTAATATCGTTGTAATTTGTCTTCGGTTATGTAATTTGCATTGATTTGATTATATTATATTACGATTTGAATCTTATAAGAACAAAAAAAGTTTTAAAAAAGTAAAGGCCGTCAAAGAGTTAGAAAGAATAAAATAATTTGATATTTTGAAGTCTATGCTAAACATAGGGTATTGGAGAAATAAAGCACACACTTCTGAATGTGAAATTATTTTATTCCTTTTATTTAACCAAGTCTACTGGACTAAGGCATATCAGAATTACAATGTCGTCTAAATAGTTACATTAAAAATTTCGTCCACTATTTTGCAACCCCCTAGGGGTAGAATTTGGTCTCAAAAACTTTATATAACGCTATTTAATGAAAAATAATCATTAAAATCAGTTAACGTGAATCTTTTTCAATTGTGAACACATACAAACAAATAAAACACAGATACAGAAAAACATACACTCGAATCAAGTACCTGTTGAAAGTCGGGGGCCGAACCAAAAGACCAAAACAAAAGCCTCAACCACAGCGAGGATTTTGCAGTATAAATAAAAAGAATTGTTTTGTTATTTAATATTGATAACACATAATTCTTATTGATGCTAATTTTTTACTTTTACCATTGGTTTCTTTACTAGTAGCTTGTAACCAGTTTTATTTATTTTCAGTTGTTATTAGGAAAATTCTGCTACGCATTTCTTGTTTTTCAGTGTCTCTCTATTGACTCTTACGACATCCACAGGATAAGATGAGAAGGTGTCTTTTCTTAGACTGCCACTACACAGCAGATCATAAAATCCATCATCATGATCATCATTACAGCGCTTCACAAGTCCACTACTGAACATAGGCCACCCCCAAGGAATGCCATAAACCACTGTCCTGAGCCACCTGCATCCATCGAGTTCCTGCATGTCTTACCAGGTTGACACTCCATCTAGAGGGGATTGCTTTAAACTTTACCTACCGGTACGAGGCTGCCACTAAAGAAACTTTTTCTGCATCGGTTGTCGGTTCTTCGAGCTATATGGCCGGCCCATTGCCACTATAGCTTACTAATCCGTTGGGCTATGTCGGTCCATCTGGTTCTGCTGCGGATACCTTCATTTCTAAGTTTATCACGCAGAGAAACTCCTAACATATCCGACTACATAGCTCGCTAAGGGTCCTTGAGCGTCCTCATACGGCCAGCAGTGAAGCACCACGTCTCAGATTCATTAGTCATCACTGGCAACACGTACTGGCTGTACAATCTCGTTTTTAGGTTTTGAGGTATACCTGACGAGAAGATGTGTCGTAATTTCCTAAACGCTGCCCAGTTAAGTTGAATCCGTCGATTGACCTCTCCTCTCTATTTGTCCTAGGTGGGTCCTGGGGTAACGCACTCGTCAACCAATTCGTGCTTAGTTCTGGGAGCACTAAGCTTTTGGGAACAACTATGTTCATTTTAAGACCTATTCGTTGGGAGACACTATTGAGGTCATTGAGCTTATTCTTAATGCTCAATGATTATAAAATTATATTTAAATAATAATGATGCACAAGCTTGTATTCAAGTTGCATCACAAAAATAGTTTCGCAAAAAATATTTTAGCCCTAACACTAGGGGTTTCTCGTATTCTCTTGAAATACTGTTGAAATATGCAGATATGAACAATTATTTGTAGACCATACAAACGCTTCTTCTTTGCGGGATTTGAATCCGCGGCCCCGGTGCGTCGCAGACAATCGCTCAGCCAATACGTCGTCACCGAGCCATCATTCAATTTTCGTGTCCTAATCCATCCAGCCGAAGCTTAAGCACTTACGTGATATACTGAAATATATTATAAGAAGGTCATGCTAAAAGTACGTTAGTACTATTATTTTTCTTTGCATAAAGAATCTAGATACTCAAAAAATATAAATTCTTTATTAATAATTTACTAAAAGTAACCTTGGAAGCTATCATAGACTAAACGCTTGCACGCTAAAACCCGAGTACGATCACCCTCAGCACGAATGAAATTTTTAATTGCGTTTATAAGTTCTGATTTGACACATACTCAGTGGTTTTAGGAAGACATCGTGAAGAAACCTGAATGTCTGACTATATCTTAGCTCTCAGGGGTAACAACGCACCTTTCCGAGCGGTTTTTCCGCCATGTCATGGTGAGGGAAGGGGGGGGGGGGCTTAGTAGCCATTGTTTGGTCACCCATGGTAAACTAAGAGGAACTCACATAGCTGGCCCGAGGTGGCCACTCCGAGTAAGCTTAGCAAGCCCACTTTGGATATGTGTTGGTGGGATGTGACAAGAATGTCCTCCCCATTCCATTGTAGTCTAGGTGGAGTCGCGGAAATTAGTATAGCGATGCGCCACTCGCTCTACCCTCCCCGGCGGAAACTTGGTAAGCGGTGGAACCACAGACCATATCCATCACTTGGGTCAGGAAAATTACGATTGCCCGTTTTTTCCTAGCCTCATTGTCTTTGCGTACCGGACTCAGGGGGTTCCTTCCGCAGGTGGAGGCTGCGAAAGGCGTGCCTTGTGTTCCTTGTGCGCTTTACCTGAGAAAGAGAAGGAGGAGAAGAGGTCTTCTCCCAAGGAGGGGCTGTTATGGGGTGGCTGGTGCTGATTGGTCCATAGATGTGTGCAAAAGCCTTCCCGAAGCGGTTAGACATTTTCCGCATGTAAAAAAGCAGCTTATTTAAATTTTCATCGATGATATGTCTTGTTGACGAGTATGTTTACCTGGGACAAATAGACCGACTAGGTAAGTCCAACTTCGACTAAGAGGTCAGTCGACGGATTGGCAGCATTCGGGAGGTTACGACACATCTTCTCGTCAGGCATACCTCAAAACCTCAAAACTAGATTGTACAACCATTGCGTGTTGCCAGTGATGACCTATGGATGTGAGACGTGGACTTTCAGTGCTGGCCATATGAGGAAGCTCAAAGTTGCTCAGCGAGCTATGGAGAGGGCTATTCTTGTGGTTTTTCTGCGTAATAAACTTAGGAATGAGGTTATCCGCAGTAGAACCTGAGTGACCGACAAAGCCCAACGGATTAGTAAGCTGAAGTGGCAATGGAACGGCCATATAGCTCGAAGAACCGATAACCGATGGAGAAGAAAAGTTCTCGAGTGGTAGCATCGTACCGGCAGGAAAAGTGTAAGGCGTCCCCCATAGAATACTATTATAATACACAATAGAATGGCTGTCAACTTTATTTTATACGAGGATTGGCGTCGCCAAACCGATTCGGTGTGTTGACAGACTGAGTAAATTTACACATTTTGGACTTTTGATTAATGCTCTAGATTATCATTAAATGTGAATACATATTTATTTGTAAATAGGGAGCAATAAGCAAATAATTCACTAGATTTACTTAATAAAAGTTTCCAGGTATTTCAGATAGGAAAAGATAATTTTACTCAAAATAAACAAACTCAAACCTATGGCCAAATTTAAGAACAATATTTCCAATCCATAAACTATAAAAGCATAAAGTCCCAACTGACCACAAGATGGCACTGCTATTACTAAAACTAATAATTTTAACAAATCTACAAATAAAGAATCCAAAAACAATTTTGAAAGGAAAATATTTATATAGCCAGGCAACAATGCGTCGGGCTTTCGCCGCATTTAATAATTTTTTTTATTTGATAAGGGTCACAAGCAAGTGCACAGTCCATTTTTTTGCGCCCGAAGCAATTATGGGCAACCCTCCGGAAAGCGGGGGAGGGAGGCGGTGAATGCTCATAACATACCACGCAGCCGGCTGCGTGGTTATGTGGAGACTTTTACCCACTAAACACCGCCTTTATGGATTGGCTTACCGATCTGACGGGAGATCTCTAAGGAGGGCGCAAGCGGCGAAAAGCCGCTTAGAAGTGTGCCTAACTAAGGCAGATTAAGGGATGTGTTATGTAGGCTCGGCCTAAGCCGCTAGGAGGCAGTTCAGGTCAGCCGAAAACTTGTTGGGGGGGGGGTCCGAGAAAGAGTTTCTCGGTCTGCGCACACTATAGCGAGTGTGGATAGGGGCTGCATAGGCAGCTGTCTCACTAATGAGATGATTTGGGTGGGACTCTGAGTCTTTGAAAAATCTCTCAGAGAGTGATTTAAGGAACTGCCTGGATTGTTGGGAGCTCTAAGTCTCGGTGTAGGTCGGCATTACGGACATAATAAGACGAGTTAGTGGCCCTACGATAGAATAGATTTTGAATTATTTGAAGTTCATTTATAACTTTGGGTTTAGCATGTGTAAAATGGGGGCCGCGTAGGTCATAACAGGTCGTATGTTACTGTGTCTGTCCAACATGCTGTTGAGCCTACCCATGTAAAATCGCGCGGTGCGAGTTACCTTCTTGATATGAGGCTCGAAAGTGAGCCTTGCATCAAGGGTGACGCCTAAGTATTTGGCTTTTGTGTGCCATGGGACAGCGGTTCCTAACATCCTGATTGGCGGAGTGGCGGTGAGACGGCGTCGTTTATATTCGAAGCAAACGTCACTACGCCATTTTTGGAACCAAGCTCCGAAGTCGTTAACTAACTTTTGGATCTTGTTCCGAATCTGTGGCAGTGAGTTGCCTTTAGAGTAAAGGGCTGTGTCATCTGCGAAGAGGGCTAGTTTAACACCATTCGACGAGATAGGGATGTCGTTGGTGAATAGTATATATAGGAGGGGGGCAAGCACAGAGCCTTGAGGGACACCGGCTTTGATTTGACGAGTAGAGGATCTACATATATCCTCGATTAAGAATTAAAATGTAAGTGCACTGGCACTCCTGAGGACCAAGATGAAATGCCTCGTTTACAGTAGAAAGGGTCTCCGGTTCTCTACACTCATCATACGAAACACAGCACTATTTTACGTTGGTATTCTATGAGAGCGTGGTCCTATCACGGTCGAGCCAAGCCATTCGTGCCAGAACTATAATATAGCTGCAGCACCGCTCTACCACGTAAAAAACATTACTGCAATAATGTTTAGAAAAATAAACAATACTAGACCTAGTTAGAAGGCACAGCGCTTAAAAAAACCTCTTATTTTCTCTTGTTTTGCTTTTAGGCATTTAACTATCTACCCTCAGGGAGCTATGCATCTTTTAGATAAAATGTAAAATACGGCTGCATTAGATCGCTTTTTGCATCCACGTATCGTGGTACATTTATTATTTTATGTTGACAATAATTTGTCACAAAGGAATTTAAAATAAATAGTCTTTAATATTTTAATTAAATAAAAGCATAATAATAGTATATAAAAAGATATTAAAATCGCTTGCTGATATTCGAAGTCTAAATATTACGGTGGAATTTTTTTTTCTACAAAAATTGTGGTTGCCTATGTGCCTGCCAAGTATGCCAACTTTGGCAAAATCTTCGCTATGAGACAATCCATGCGAGAGGCCTATGTTCAATGGTAGATTTTAATAGACTGTAATGAAATTAACCACGTAAAAAAAATATTAATCAGTATCGATGAGACCATATTATAACCTTATTTTGTTATATTAAGCCAGTGCTTGAATACGACCTCACCTAGCAATTGGTGACGTAACCATCGATCTTAGCTTAGCAAAAGCCTATTTACTCTTATTTTAGCGATAATGGAATATTATTTCACTTCCTACTGTACACATTACGAACGACAGCAAACATTTAAGTTAGTGCCTGTTCTCCTTATATATATAATACTTAGCTTACCCTGTTGATGGCACTACTAGACAACGCTGCTGGAATTATTTCTTGCGTAGAATTGAAAACCAAGATGAAAGGAGACTAAGAAAGAGAAGATTAATAAATTTTAAGAAAACCGCAACCCCGTGCCTCTATTTAGTTACGCCCATATCCAAGACAGATAAATCATCACGGTGCCGCAACGCATCGGATTGGTGTCCTTTAATTTTAAGAACACAAATGTATGTTTAGACTATGTTAGACCTTTTTTATTTCCTTTACTGCATTTAAAAGTAAACTGAAAATACAAAATGTTTCAAATTCCTTAACAATTCGACAAAATATAACAAATGTTGACAATTAAGGAATCCGAATAAGAAATAAATCATGTTGTTACTGCAATTCCTTCGACAGGCCTGTTGGTCTAGTGGTTAGTGACCCTGACTGCTATGCCGGAGGTCGTGGGTTCGATTCCCACCCAGGACAAATGTTTGTGTGATGAGCGCGATCATTTGTTCGTGTCTGGGTGTAATTTATCTATAATATTTACGTATTTCGAAATATATAAGTATGTTTATCAGTTGTCTAGTACCCATAACACAAGCTCTGCTTAGCTTGGGACTAGATGGCGTTGTGTGATAGTTGTGGAATATTATATTATATTATTATTATTAATTGGTCTCATATGAAATATTATATTATAAATATTAATCCTTAAAGTGGCGTTAGAAGAATATTCACTTATACAAGTATGCATCACTTATGAATATGCAATTTTTTTTATAATAGCTGAATAAAATAAACAAATTACGGTTATAACTCACTTGCCGAGCGTGGCAACTATGGCAATATCCCTATTATGAGTCAAATCGCAATCTAGTCTGCTAGATGATATTTTAAAACATCAGCGTATATGGCGCTTATATAGAGTTAAAAGCTAAGCTGGCCTAAAAGTACCGGCAAGATCAGTTAGCTTTCGTGCCGCGTCGTCAGTCAATTTCATTTTCTAATTACTTGATAATATATGAACATTTTTTAATCTTATGTTTTCTTTGTTTCAGGTCTAAAAGTTTACATAATACTGCAGAACATTACAACCCATATAAATGAGAACCTTAAAACTTAGAGGTATCAATTACTAATAAAATATTCCTTTTTTTGTAATCTATTGCCAATTTCTGCCCATTTTTTGCTAGTTTAAGCCAACTACTGTAACATGTGTTTACAAAACTATTTCCTATTTACAATTAAAATATTGAGATAAGTTTGTTTAACAAATTTCATTAGTTTAAATATGAATCCAAACTATCTACTAAAATCAAATAAAGTCTTTCGACCTTTAAAAGCCATCGCTAATAATTTTTATAATTTAAGCATTTCAGCCTCAAATGCCATACTGACAATATACTTTTACTGATATAATTTTAACAGTAAATGTCAATTTTAAATAAATATATTTAAAAAACATTACAACTAACAGCCATTGAATTAACCTTCACGTTGCTCTATAGTCTAAAAATAGTCTTGAAATTTAATAGAAAACACATATTTATACACACACACACATCAATATTTGTAAAAACTCCAAACTACATCAAAAATGTAGTTTGTAACCACCCAAAACCAATTATGATTTTGGGTGGTGAGGATATCTTAAGAATATTTTCATTATACGCGGTAGAGCCATGCTACAGTTATACTAAGGACCACACTCCCACAGAACAACAGCGTAAAATAGTAGCTTAACACTGCTGTGTTTTGTATGGTGAGCGTTAAGAACCGGAGACCCTTTTTACTATAAAAGGAGGCATTCCATATTAGTTCTCACGGGTGACAAAGCATCTGCATTTTGATTTGTAATCGAGGATAGATGTAGATATCTATGGGCCACAGCAACCACTTACCATCAGGTGTCCTGTGTGTTCGTTTGTCACCCTATCCTATGAAAAAAAATCTGACATTTTAATCAATCTTTACCACCAATCTTCTCTATTTCTTCGTGTGGATGCCTCCGTCATTGTGAAGATACTTTGTCATAGTACTCGTATAAGATAGATTGTCGATCTTTGTACTCGTACCAGTTCACTTCACAAGTCCAGTGATGAACATGGACTTCCCGCAAAGAAAGCCATAATTTTTTATCAATTGAGTTTTTTAATATAAAAATCATTATATAGCAAACAGCGAAAACCTTCTGATATTGCTGTAATATTATATTAAACAAATTTAAAATGAACGATGGCTCGACCTTAATTGTTATCGCAATTGTTTTAGCGCTCGTTAACATGTTTAACGAGCGCTAAGACTAAACAACTCTGTCACAAGTTTTCTAATCAATGTTTTAAACCTTGAAACCTTTTTAATGGCAACTTTCTCTCCGAAATATATAAATAATATATAAATATTATGACGACGTAGCTAAAAAAAATGTAAATTATTATAAAAAAACCGGCCAAGAGCGTGTCGGGCCACGCTCAGTGTAGGGTTCCGTTGTTTCCCGTCCGTCACAATATGTGTTCCCACTTATGAGTTTAAAGGTTGAGGTGAGTTTAAATCCATTATGTTCGCGCTCCAGCAGCGCTCCGCGCTCCTGCAACTGCTCCC